>OX439046.1:27260763-27861467 GCA_949317995.1 Acholoe squamosa
TTTAAGTGGTATTTATCTGCCATACTTTTAATTGCCTTACAGTCCCCTTCTTTCTTTTTTGAAAAGTCTATATTAAAATCCCCCCCCTACCCATATATTACTGGTGAAAAAGTCAAGTTTATCTAAAAAGGTTTCCAGTGCTATGATGAAATCACCAGCGGTTGCCTTGGGTGGTTTATAAATAACACTAATACTCTTGCGTTTGACCTTAGGTTTATGTATGAGAACAGTCAATATTTCAATATTTTCACTTATGATTGAACATTCATGCACAATACTAGTATAGCTGCTCAGCTCATCCTTTACATAGAATAACAACCCGCCAGCTCTGTCTGAGTTCCTTTCTAACCTAAATAGCATTTTGCCCGCCCATGCAAGCTCACTATCGTCTATACTATCATTCAGCCATGTTTCACACACTCCCAGCACATCCACCCCATCAAAATTCTCCTTTAGGTCATCAAATTTACCTTCAGTTTTGATGCTTCTTGTATTCAGAAAGAATACATTGAAGCCTTTAGGCAGAGCTGGTCATTTCGCCGTTGTCATAGATTTTCCAAGGCAATACATGCTTGTCCCTTATTGGGTACTTTTCCCTTCCAAATTTTCCCATATACATCTTTAGTAGCCAACTCACCACTCTTAGTGCTGTGTTACTGCGCGACATTTTAGCCTCCTTGCACATTGACATTCTTGATGTAGACAGACAGTATTCTTACACAGGGAATGCCCTAATGCTAATAAATACTGACTACCTATACAAGTAACCTTGTACCACTTGCTGCTCTGTGCTATGAAGTAGCCGCTTTGTTGTTCTCTACACATCCGTGCACCTGGAATAATATAGTATAACATCCCTACCATTCATACTATAATAACACTTATGCTATCTAAGTTACCACATTCAATGCAACTACTAACATCATTCATTTATCAATATTATGTATATACTCAAGAAGAAAATCCCTATTTATCACCCACTCTAGTCAAAACTCGACCCTATTTAATACATACAACCCCAATATCTTACTTCAGTTCGTGTCTCACTCAGTCCGTTTTTCATTACTCAAGGTCCGTATCCAATTGGCCCCCAAGAGGGTGGCAGTGAATAGTTGGGATTATCTCATTGGCTAATAATTAATCCTGCTAAGTCCTTATAGATGCCCACACACTGGTACGGAAAGTAGCCTGTACACTATCAACACCCACACACTGGTACCAGAACCAGGCTGTACACTATAGACACTCACACACTGGTACCAGAACCAGGCTGTACACTATAGACACTCACACACTGGTACCAGAACCAGGCTGTACACTATAGACACCCACACATTGGTATCAAAACCAGGATGTACACCTCAGACACTCACACACTGGTACTATATCCAAATTGTACACTATAGACACCCACACACTGGTACCAGAACCAGGCTGTACACTAAAGACACTCACACTGGTTTCAAAACCAGGCTGTACACTATAGACACTCACACACTGGTACCAGAACCAGGCTGTACACTTCAGACACCCACACACTGGTACCAGAACCAGGCTGTACACTTCAGACACCCACACACTGGTACCAGAACCAGGCTGTACATGCATGCCGAAGGTGCAAAATCTGCCTCTTCCAGACACTCATACACTGGAAGCAAAACGAGACTCATACACCAACGATAGCTAACCAACGACCAAGAAGTTCAAGTGATTAAAATGTTCTAAATGTAACCCCCTAAACTTCAGTCTCATACACTGTAATGTCCTGCATAAATAAGTAAAATAAATTTTGCAGTTTTCCCCAGATTCCAAATTCCATCATTGCTCATCAGAACACCAACCCCAAAAGAAAATTAAAAAGTATAAAATGGAAAAAGAGCCTACAGAAGCCTATTTCTAGGCCAAAGGGAGCTTACCCCTGTGGGATAACCAGCTGGAAGGGAGTTTTGATTGGTCTGTGGACGAGGCAGGGGGTTTGTTGTTAAGCCGGTGGGATCTGTTAGCATGACCCTGGAGGAGCAGTCGGCCTGACGAGGTGATCTACTAGTCTGCCCAGACCTGGCTAGACCCCCACCCCCCCCCCCAGCACACAGACACAGTCCCACAGATGTAAAGCTCCAACCCCATTACCTTCAGCCATAGATTATAACACAGACGGCTTCTTTTAGTTTACCCTTCTTCCACACCTAACAAACATGCAGCTTGTTGCTTTTTCACACGTGTATCCAGACCTGAAAATGAAATTGCTATTTTAAATACTACCGGGTACTAGTATACTGAAGTTATATGTATGTTAACCCTTTTGGGTAGCTGCACCCAGAAAGGGTCTACCCTTACACATTGTTAGGGGTACTGAAATGATAAATTACTAAGTATATGGATGTGTGTGGGGGAGATCCTATATTGATAGGACATAGAGAATACACCCTTATACCCCAGTCTTGTCCTTGTCCCAGGTGACCTGTTATCTCACACACAAGTAGGCCAAGGGTATCAACTGTTCTGTTTATGGACAGAAAGGTAGAAAAGGCAGAACCTGGGCTCATGGTGATTCTCACTTGAATCGCCATATGTTATAGACCATGTGGAAATAAGCCTATATGCCTGGTACGACTGGGTGTATTTTGTAAGATTAAGGTAAAGAAAATTTGAAAAGGGTAATCCTGATGTAAGGTAGCATCTGGAGTCTTCATTATACCACAAAACGAAAAGGGTTATTTGCATACATGTGTGTATACAATAGTAGCATACTTATGTCTTAGCACTTTGTAGAAAATAATTGAGGAACATGGGGAATGTGGCAGACTCAAGTATAAATGTGCCTAAATAATAACACTGCTATGTTTCCCTTTGCCTGTGCTATTGGATCTTAACTTGTCGGCACCCCTTTGATCCTGAGACCACTATCTGTCTTCTGCATCAACAGTCCTCTCCCCCTACCCCCAATACACACACTCCTCCACACCTGTCCCCAAGACGATGGCCTCAGGGTAAGGGTGAGGGTATTGTAGGGCTTTAGAGGTGGGTGTGACATACCCCAAGTATAGGTGTTCTAAATTTCTGTATAGAAATCTTAACAATACCTGGTGAAATCGGGATTATGAAGTACAGTGTCTATAGGAATAGCCTCAAACTTTTTGCAGCTTTTAAATTGTATTCTGGTTGTGGCTTTGTTGAATAGGAGTGAAATATATCTTTCAATTAATGGTAATCTCAATTTAATGTGTAGGTAGTTTTTGACGCAAAGTTAAGTCCAGGTTTAATAAGTATTCCATAACATGTTGCTTGCCATATTCGTTGAGTAACCTGCCTGACATGAAAAATGCCTTGCAACATAAATTTAATTAGTAGTTTACAGAGATTTCTTTCTAGGAATGAACACAAGCTCAGCATTTTAAGTTCTTTCCTCATTTGATATATGGACCTTTTTCTTTTCCTGGCACTTTTACCACCAAACGCTCCCCTACCTTTGCCAGAAGAAAGTCACAAAATAAAATTACAACCACCCCAAAAACCACACACTTCTAACTGACGTGTGAGGATCTCGTCGAGACGTGACGTCTTAGGACGTGGTAGTACTACCACCTCTCACCCTGCCCTCTGGTGGTCTGACAGGGTCAATATTCTCCAAGCACAGTCTCTCAAATTTTTACTGTAAAAAGATATATAGGGGTATATGCTGAAAAGTGCTGAGAGAGTGATCGAGTCCGTCGTGTAGGGCCTGGCATACCGCCAGCGCCCCCATCCGCAGGAACTGTCGCCCCGTGTAAAATGGCGGCCACGTGTGTAGTATGTACATGCAGTAGGGTAGTGAGAGTTTTCCATTCCATGATTCTGTCTTAGGGAAGAATAGACTGGTCCCGGGGGGGGGGGCACTAAGCCTCGGTTTGGGTACCAACTGTGGTACCGACCCCGCGGAGCGGTGGCTGTAGACGCATCAAAGGGGGTGAAAAGGGGGGCTGTAGACTGAATTAAATCTTGAGATTAGTGGGGTGTTAATACCTATCATAACTTGCATGGAGAGGAAGTAACTTGGATACTCCATGTGATCACTCCAGGGGTGGAAATTCATTAGTATTATTGTCAATGAACCTTAATCTACATGGAAGAGGGCCCCAAAAAGGGTGACTGTTAACAAGCTTCTTCAAAAAATGGGGGCTGTAAAAGTTGAACTGAATTTTAAGGGGCTGTGAAATGGCAAAAAAGGGGGGGCTGTAGTTTCGCAGTTGGTACTACCAACCAAAGAGTCAGTGCCCCCCGGGAGACTGGCTCTCTGATCCTTTGATCCCAGTGCTGACTTTCCCAAATATGTTCTCAGGGCTATTGGATGAGAAAATCAATGGTCGCTTCAGATGTAGATGCAGATGTATGTAAATATTAATACTTTTCAAGCATTTCTCATCGTTTAAAAATATGATATCGTTCTAAAGAAAAATATTATGTCCTGTGAAAAGTTTCCTATCCCTACCAAATACCAGATGCAAATACGCACAGATGAACCTCCAACCCTTCACCCCGAAACACAGACTCCTGTCAACTTTCTACATACCCTCCTCTCATCACCCCCAAAATAACTTCAAACAAATTGCACCAGTGATTTACACCCTTGTTAAAAAGAGCCCTGGCGTTCACTTTTTGTGCCCGGTGAGGTTTGCTTATCGCACCGCAACACACGGGTCAAGTCCACAGGTCGTCCCACAAACTACACTGAGTGACAAACTGAGCAGACCGCAATGAAATGCAGGGGAAAATAGGAAGAAGAAGACCTGTAGTTTTGCTGGGAAAATGGGTCCTACAGATGATGTCCAGTTAGAGCACCATATTTTATCAAAATCCGTTACCATTGTCATAATTGTGCTACGTTATATTTAAATAATCAAGAGGTGTTGCCCTTTTGATCTTTGTGAATGGCACTGGTTAGGACCCTGTGGTTTGTAGCATACTCTACTACCAATGTAGAATGAGGCAGGGCTATAAAAGTTTAAAGTAGTTGATTATTTTATTGATAGACACAAAGATACTGAGAAAGAATGCCTCAGAATATTTATCAAAAGGTACCACAAGTTCGAGGAAAACCAAGGGGAAGGGGGGTAGAGATCCGATGTTGATATTCCAAATGGCTTGCCTTCCGGTTCACCTGAATCAAATATTAAAGTAGTATACTGTACTCCGGGATCACTGCTTGAATCCTATGGATTCTTTTTCTCAATCTAAGAGTCAGGGCGATGGTATACCGGCATTTGTGTTGTCTTTCTGCGGTAATGATAACGTTCCAACAGTGGTCAGCTTCCCATGGGTCATGTGGACATAACTACTCCCCTTACACGCCTCATTGACGATTCCATATTCTCTATTAACCCTTTAATATTAGCGTGATACTTACATTCATTGCTATTTTCTTTTTTTTATGCATGAAATATGGTGTCTGTATTTGTATTGAGTCGAGTTATTCATGCCTCACATGGACCACAGGCCATTGGTAAATCATCGATTGGTTTAGCATGATGTACCAGCGTATCTGCGTCCATGAATTACCATTCTCGTTGACGTTGTCTCAGTTCACCACAAATACCGCAGATAATTAAGGAAACGGTGCTGCTCTTGAAGGGTTAAAGCAATGATGGGCACAGTGACCCTAGGCCACAGCCGGTCCGTTAACCCCTGACCCCAACAGTGACTCGTCATGCTGAGGTGACAGCTGTCAATATGAGACGCTCATGCTGATTGGTCCAAAGCGAGCAGATAGGCTGTGATTTCTGTGCGCGCGCCAAAAGTCGTCTGCTCGAGAGCATTGGACAAAAATAAGAGTGAAATGACCCAGTTTACACGAGATAACAGGGGAGGGTCAATATCCATGGATGTTTTAACCGTTTTTTATTAACATAAAGAAAAGTTCACCACATGTTTTCATTTCTCCAACTGAAGAAAGCCCATCTGGGAGAGTGGACGTATGTACTCTATGCACTGTATTATTTATGGATGTTGAATCTAAGATACTCAAGAATAGAGGGCTTCTCTGGACTGCTCTATTCCATCATTCTAATATTTTCTGTCTCTTATACATGTCTATTGCACACATTCATTTATCCCATAGCACTGGAAACAAGGAGATTCGTGATTTCCTGCGTGAAACCAAGCTCTTTGACGAAATATAAATAACAAGGAAGCCTGATCCAATCAGGCAATACCCTATAGTAAATAGGGAAAAAGCAGAAAGGAACTAAAACAAAGTCTCTCTGCTAAATTCTAATTACTATTAGCGGAGGTTAAATCAACCAAACCTAACCAAACCAAATTCATCTATCAACTGATGTCTTTTGCAGTGTGATTGTAGTTGTCGCTATGGCAGTAAAGAGCTGCTAGTCACTCACTCAATCCCCACAGTTTTAATAGATATGATTGCACTGAGTAATATGTATATTGCAAAAGGTACCAATAAAGACTGAATGAACAATTAAGCTAAGGCATGTTTACTGATGGTACAAGATGTGCTACAGTCAGTCCTTGCTTCCTCAGATATGGAAAATGCAAGGGAAAGTGTCCGAGGAAACAAAATATCTGAGGATTTAAGTCCAAATATATAAGAATTCATAGATGCAGTTGCAAATCTTCTGTCTGTATTGAGGGGTCTGAGGAATCAAAAGGTCGAGGAAGTGAGGGTTGATCCTATGCCGTTTTATATGTAAGGTATACACACTGCACAATACACATAGCTATGAGCGACAGAAATAATATTAGCATATTCATGTATGTCATTCAAGTATTATGCAGTGATAACTGAATACTAAACACACAATCCTGTATTTGAAGCCATGTGTTATAACTTCTCAGAGAGGTAGTATTACGTCTGGGCCAACATGCATGGCTAACTCTCCTCTCCAAATGTTTCATTCTGCCATTGTTACATGTGACATTGATGTATTTTACACCCACATAATCACCCAGCGTAACAGCTTTTCTTCTCTAGCCTATTTCCATTATCCCATTCTTCCTGTCCTCTATTTTAGTGATCTGGTGCTGTGTTTCAGAACAGCAGATGGTGCACCAAATAAACGCGGGGGTTTTAGAGGGGAAGAGTAATAAAATAAATTGCCTGGAAAACCGAGGAGTCATTCACAAACAATATAAAGGTATAAAACCCATAAAAATCTATCTGAATGGTGACAAACGAGAAAAAAAAAGTAGCAAACAGTTTTGTTTTAGTTTTGCCACACTCTTTTCCTTTCCTAAAACCCAGAAATGCGAAAGGGCAACATTCTTTCTCGTGTATACATTCAGATAACTATTTTACAAAAGAGAAAGTCCCCACTTTGAGGGCGTTTGTCTAGTCTAGGTGCATAGTCTTTTAAATGGATAGATACAGTTGTGTAGAATAACCCATTATCCTTATGTATGTTGATTCTAACCATTAAGTCAAGACCTGAAACATGCATATATCGGTAGTCTATCTTCTCGCCATTGAATCCCCACCGACTCAACATACTCAGTATTCATGAGATTTCCTACACAAGCAGACGACATTCAAAAGACCACTGAGACATATGTACATAAAGTGAATAACTTGTCTGTCTATAACTCCAGAGTTATGTGACTTGGTTAACCCCTGGAGGGTTACAAGGTGCAACCTGGTTCATGTTTTGGTGTCATCATGATGCACCAATGTAGTGCTGGCGAGTCTACTCACCAGGACTGCATTGCTGCATCATGATGATTCTTTTGGGTGTGCATCTACACCGTGAGGTCCGTGTGATGCATGAAGAATGTATAGCTGGCGAGTTACTCGCAAGGACAACATTCATGCGTCATGAAGTCAGATGAGCCCTTAAAGGTTCAAACTCAAATGAACATGGATATATCTCTGACAAACGGCGTACTCTATAGGCCTGTGGCAGAGTGATCCCTCCTCTATATGTGGGGGACATATACCATGAGGTAGAGGGGCGGGTCTCACTATAGGTAGACTCCATAGGGGTGCCACCAGGTCCATAATTTGCTGATAAAGCAACCATTATTATCCTGGAGCTCGCCTATATCTGTAAACCTTTTTACAAGGTAGACGTTTGTAAGGAGTGAGTGGTGGGGATCTCACAGGCAAGGTTTTCCTGACTGATTTAGTATTAAAGGGGGATACCAGTGATGGCAGTCGGGGATAGGATCGTAGCCAGGTTATAGATATCTCAATATATCGTCGTCTCAGTGCAACAAAGTTGTATCTGCATATTTCAAGTTTTGCAGGAGGCAAAATAGCGCACAGTTGGCACAGCCTTACTGCATTGGGGCCTGTAGACATATTTATCAAAGATAGAGCTTCAGTACTTTCATAGAAGGTTGATAATGGTCAATATATGTTAAAATAGAAGAAAACTCAGTTTTGTCAAAATGTCAGTTACAACCTTGTTGCACTGAGATTACGATATTATCTATGTACCGCTATATAAGCTTGCATTCATAGTTTTGAAGGCACCAGTATTGGTTTATGAAGTATACATCCATGTGACATTTCAGTGTAATACTTCATTTTCATATTACACATATCATTGTCAAATTTGAATAATTGTAGGTGATAATTAACTCGGGCCCTTATCATAAGCCACGGCAAACAGTAACGGCATACACGCTGGATGGTCTTTTACAGGAAGCCATATTAGCTCAGTTAATGTACACTAATTATAGGCAATTAGTGACGGTATGGTTATAATAGGCTAATGAGCGGCAATCATCATATTTTATGATACCGTTAAATGGTAGATGAGTCTTGCCTAGCTAACTTTGACTGAGTACTGATACATGATTCGTGATCTATAATATATCCATATCCATATCTACAGAGACTGGATGAAGAAATATGCCAGTTTGAGATGAAATTATGCAAGTTAGCCGCATTACACAAAACAATACCAACGATTATTTTGCTCTTGCCATCATTGAGTGAACGGACGGTAGGCACATAGAAAGACAGGAAGTCAGCCAAAAACAGTGAGGATTATGGGGGCTCTCTAGATCACTACTAATGGATCCTCAGGTCACGTGGGGTGTCAGGCGATAAGGGTACTGAGGGTCTTATCTCAACCCCCAGCTGCTGGTTCCTGCACGATAGACAGGATACACCTTCATCCGGACTGGGTACCAGCGATCTCTGGAGATCTCACCTATCCCGAGATTGGCGGTCAGTTGGGTCTATCAGTAAGCTGCAGGTCTCAGTGGAGGGCACCTGTGGTCCCCTCTGCATGTATCTCTGTTCATGGAACCCAATCGCAGAAGGCAGGTGACCAGGGTCTCTATGATGCAGTGGAAAATTGAACCATGCAAACAACCAACACAACTCGTTTTCACATGGGTCCTTTGTCACACATAATTCATAATTCCTATTTGACACACGGAAATCTAGGTGCACTCAATCTGTAGGGATCATGTAAGCAGAGATGCCACTTTTCCTGGTTTACTAGGAATTCCTGGTTTCTGATTTCAAAATTTCTGTATTAAATTATGTTAAATTCCTAGGGAAATGAATCCAAAGTCCAGTTTTCCTGTTGTTGTTTTTTTTGTCGGCCAGAGTGGCATCTCTGTGTAAATCATATCAGAAGCTCTCCAATATCCTACATCTTAGAAGTGTCTACCTCCATAGTCTAACATTGATAAAGCTGTGACATGTACAAACCAGTATGTCACCTACAGTCTACAGGGCACAGACCCATGTGTCAATGGTCCAGGCCCCAAACTAAAGAAGGGCGACCTCCAGTGTAACAACCAACGCCCAACTCTTAATACCAATGACCTTGACCTGTCATTCCATTGACCTGGAGGTCACTCTTTTGTTCCAGAGGTTACCACTGGAGGGCTGCCATGGATGGAGGTGCCAGGTGCGCCTCCAGCAGGGTTTGGGGCCTTGGCAGTGGATTTGGGATCTGGTCATTGGGAGGTTGTATATATGAGGGATACATGTCGGCAAATGATTATATGTAGGCGATGATTTTATATGTATGCCTTTACCTCTGTCTAGACACAGGATTAACCAATTTCTTTTGACCAAATCTCACTAAAACCCCTGGCCCTGAAACCCGCCCTCTAAGGTGTGCTACACTGTAACGCTATATCCTTTAGATATCAGATAGGGTGTATAAATGCGTGCACTTTCAGTTTTAGGGTCGTCCAATCATGCTCCTTGCCAAGTTTTGTCAATATGATAAATATACAGAGCTCAGCAGAGGTGATAAAAAGACCCATGCCTTTTCGCTCTCTCCAATGGTGAATATCAGCTCTGTTCCTGGCTAAATCTTTGGGGTGCAGTGGCACGCACCCCACACAGCCCCTGTGTACTGTACATATACCAGATATTCAAACACACCCTGCAACAAAAACACATACACACAGATTTAACCCTTTAAAGAGTTTAATGCAATATGTCAGGAAAATTTAATCTGACCACTGTGTAGGCTCAATATTTGATGCAAATCATGCATCATGGAAGACATGTTCGGTTGACTTAATCAGAAAGCATCGGCTTGATGCACCAGCGCATCGGTGGTAAGCTCCTTGTCCATTATCCATTTGTGCATCATGATGTTAAAAGAACATTAGCCACTAGGATGTGTTGAAAGGGTTTAAAGTTAAGGCCCTAAACCCCTTTTCTATATTACATCTGTGGACCTAGGGGCTGGAGGCTAAGTCAGGCCTTTCCACAACCACATTGGTAGGCCTTACCAAGTTGTTACACCAAACAAGAGGGGCTTTACTCTGCATTACTCCCTCAGCCCCTACCTCCTCCCCACTATACCCAATCCCCTTTCACACACAGATCTACACACACCTGCCTCATATACCCGACCAGCATCAACCCCAGACTAGGAGATTGTGTGAGGGATCTGAAGGGTGGAAAATGGCAATGGGGTGGGAAGCATGCTCAGAGTGGTAACTCTGGAACGTGGCCTAGGAGCAGTGCCAGAACAAACCAATACTAACCCAAGCAATACTACCGGTATTACCGTAATCTCAATGTATAAGACGCATCTTCTACGCCAAACAAAAGGCTGGTGCGTCTTATAGCATTCTCTCAAGTTGGGTGTGTGTCTTATACGAGGGGTTATTTTACTATAGAAAAGTACTAATCTTACATAATTCAGTCTTCAGGGGTGCGTCTTATACGCGAAACAGCCATTGGCTACTTAGGGGTGCGTCTTCTACGCGCACTGCGTCTTCTACTCAAGAGATTACGGTAGTAGTAGCAGGGGCCAGCTGGTCCACTGGTCTGTAGCCTTTTTACTGACAGGGATATTCCCCGATGTGCTCATCCATTTTTTATTTCCCTGGGGATGGAGCCGGCATGGAGATAAGCATTGATAACAGCTATCACGATGAATATTGGGGACCTAACAATGTAGAACTTACACACTTGTCTTGAACAGCATGAAAATGTTATGATACCTTGATCCGATTGTAGTTGCTATGTTGGCTGCAAATTAGCTGTGAATCGTTGTACATCTGGGGTCCAGCCATTTAAGGATGACATAGGGCAAATCACTGGTCATGACTGCAGTTTCGGCGAGTAGACATACCAATAGTGAATACTACATTGATGCATCATGACTACCAGTTCTAGCTGCTAGCTGTATGCTAGTGTAACTTCAGTAAGCTCAGACACATCACAAACAGTCTTAGGTGGTTGGCCCAAGGAAATTTAGGCTTAACTTCTTGACTGACAGACTCACAAAGTTATCTCATCGTTCTCAATTTGGCAATCTGTACATTGACTTCCTAAGGTGTGATATCTCAATACACAACCACGCCCACTTCCCCACCCACCATCCCCAAAACCACCATCTATTGCCCTGAACTCTACCAACACCCAACCACCATACAGCCCCACCCCTGTCCACTCATAAAAATTAGTACGGCCCCCAGCCGCTAGAGGCAGATAAGGCGTCTAGTCACCTGGCCACCCCTGCTGTTCCCCGGCGTGTGTGGTCGGTACCTGTGGTACCTCCAGGGGTCAATGAGTGCAATCCTATGTCCAGGTGACAGTAGGTCCTTGGGGCACTGTCAATGACCAATGTCCAAGTGTCAACTTGCCTCTTTGTGACAGACTAACTGTATGATAAATGGATAGGTAGTTAATTTGTTGCCATGGCAACTTGCTCTCTCTGGTCACTCACAGCTGTGGTAGACTTGATAATTGGAATAATTGTGGACTCTATATTTGCTCTTTGGATATCATTGCATATTGTATATGATTGAAGATGGCTATGGAGAGTACAGGATACTCACACTCACCGCAATAAACCAAAAGAAGTGGGCGTATAATATAACATTATGTTTATCCATTATGCACCCTTCATGTCCATGGGATTTTAACCCATCCCAAGTGCACTGGTTGAGCACTTATCCCCTAGCACCATTAGGGATTAGCCCAGTTTTATCCACCTCTTCCCCCCTCCCTCTCACCACAGGCTCTATCCAAGCTTCATCCCCTCCCCTTGTCCATGTACATCCCAGGTATTTCCTGCATGTACTGACGGCAGCTTGTGTTGATATCTACACGGTGCTGTACCTACTGGTGACCCCGGGGTCAGGGGTCAGAGGTCATACAGTGGGAAAGGTGCTGATGTGGAAGTGTGTGTGTGTAAGTGGGGGGGGGCTGTCCAGATTACCCCCTCCCCCTCTTTCTTCCTCTAGTGAATGACTTCATGTAAATTATCAATCCTACCATTATACATTTATAAATGACCTAAATAAGCAGTATGACAGCTTCAACAAGTGGAACTAGATGAGCGCACTATGCACCCACAGTACAAGATGGGTTCTAGCCATAATGCGTCAGCATGGAGGCTGAGCCTACAGTCAGTGATATGTCTATAGGTGTGTGTATACATGTATACATAATGTATGGGGATAGCTGGTTCTCACGTGGAATACCCCTATGCTGTATACCCCCAGACTCTTGACCCAGTGCTGGAGTACTGCAGGAATGCTTCCTCTATACTTCTACACTAGGGTCTGGCCTAGTAACAGGTTGGGCTGCTGCTACTCACCAGATGAACCTAAATATTAATATGTATGAGGAACTTAGGGATGGAACATGTTCTAGGTGGCCAGTCAGACAGAAAAGAAGGGAAAGGAATATTAAGGAGAAAAAAAAAGAGAAGGAAAAGGGGATAGAAGAAAGAAGATCTGGTTCAGCTGAGCATGGGAAAACGTGAGTGGTTTTTCTGATGAACCATTCCAGCAGAATGGGTAGTACATCCAAGTCAAATATTCCTCCTTGTAAATGAATATTAACAAAACATAATTACCACTCATTGTGTTGGGAGTATTGACCCTCTCCCTGGGTGTAATGGTATCATATAAGCTATCGTATATGAATAGGTTTAAATTAGCATATACTGTGGGTAGATGGGACTGGCGCTGATTCTGCCCCCTTGCGGCAGTGTTTGTAAACACCAGGCAGGTGAGGAGAGGAAGGTCTACTCACAGAAAAACCAGGTTTATTTGGAAACAACAGATCTGAATAGACTTTCCTGAGTATAACCCATCGTGTCTTGGCTCAAGATATTCCTATTTCCAATGTAACAGGCGTGGATCAATGCAAATTCTTGTTCATTCAATTATCTAAAGATACGTCCTTGAATCTTCTGTGTGAGAATGAACTGTATGTAAGACAGAGAGATATGGTAGAAGCTGGTAAGCGTATGCTCATGGAGACATCGAGACAATTGCGGCATAATGTTGAATAACAGCTCTTTGGATTTTGCTATTTTGGAAAGAAAAAAATGACATACTATTTCCATGTATTCTATACTTCTGGAGAGCACACTTAGGGTCCAGACTGAGGGGTTTATGGGCAAGTGGACAGAAGACCAGAGTGGACTTGGACCCAGTCTACCCTAATCTGCAGAGCCCAGTCTCTGCCCGTCCTCCTTGTCTCACTCCCTAGATCCCTATGTGGGACACTGGCTGTTTGATTTCCTGTCTGGGTACCCCCTGGAGGAGGATCCCTGACCCCACTCCAGTAGGATACAGATACACACCTCCTGGGTTTATAAGTAAATGCATATACCCCTTACTTCCTGGCACCATCTCTATATATATATCTAACTGTTCTAGTGGTCACACCCACCTTGTGTATAGACAGTGATGTGGCCGATAAGGGCATGTTGGTTTGGGGCTGGTTCCAGAGCCATAAATATTGTATACAATGTAATGTATGTTAGGTAAGATCATATATAAAAGGACTTAAATATGCTTGTATCAGCAATGGTTAAAGGAAATGATAATAACTCCCTGGGGCATCATATCAGTAGTAATACCACATTGTACTATGAAAAATGTCAAAATAAAAGATTTTTTTTTTTCAAAGGAAAAATCGACGACAATTTGATGATAGAAGACAGCACACATTGAATTCATATAATGGGATTTGAGGACTTTCATCGTAGTAGTCTGAATTAACATACTCATTGGAGTAATACATAATCTTCTGAGACAAAACACGACAGTGGTGGTGGTGTTTAAGTGTGTGAGTGGTAACAAGAAGGACTGCAAAATCCATGATAGCAGGGTCACGATACCATTTAATGTGCATTATATATCATCGGTCTTTGCCCTTTGTATGTAGAGTAGACCTTCATACAGATAGCCTGTGTACTTGGAGCAACTCATTAGTCCACCTGTCACTCTCAGTACGCTGGAGCTGCTCTATATCCCCAATGTCTAACCCTTTAAGACTTACATGAGGTCTTTATGTCCATTTTTCTTTGTGGTCATGATGCAGCAATGCAGTGCTGTGCTCATTGAGCCAACCGTCTTGGAGTGTATCATCAGCAATAGATGTGGCATGATGTTTCAAAGCAATAGATGTGGCGAGTTAATCGCTAGAGCTTCATTCATGCATCGTGACAACAAATAGGGAGAATATGGTAAAGGGTTAACTGGCAAAAAATGGGTATACATCTATCACCCGTACAGACAGACAGGGAGAAATAGGCTCAGTGGGTTGATAATGCCCTCCCTTATCTTCAGTAGTCAGAAACATGGCAATTTGTCTTAGAGATATCTCAATAGGGTCACTCATACACTCACATGACCCATATATTGTATTTACAACTCAGATAACCTGTACACTTTAGAAGTTTAGTGGGTATGATACACCATAGAGTGTGAAAGTCCTCTAGCCTCCATGGATACACAGAGTATAAAAACAGTGCACAGCTCTCATTCATAATATATATGAACAGCCATTGTATTTGAAAAGAAAATGAACTGTACCTATCCGGCTCTGTCATGATAATAAAACCCTGATGAGCATTTTCAGTGATTGTCATGTACCTGTCCCAGGTCACAAATATAAGTTGATTCTAAAATAAAATTATCAACGTGCTCCCTGTTTGTACACTTGTAGAAGGCTATGAGCAGTGATGTCAGAATCCATAATTTACGATTACGATTTAATACTTGTACACAGTTATAAAATTGCGCTCTACTTGGTTTATAAAAGTTGATGGGGTATGAGTAGACTGCTATGGTGCATTACACATTGACGTGTAGAGGGATGGTAGGGTGGACAGGTATTAAGGCTGTGGGAACATATTAACCACCTGGAGATCTAACCCATCTCTTTCCTGTCTGCTAACCCCCTCCCCATACCACAGACACACAGCATCATAGCATAGGAGCAGCTGTTAATACAGATATGGTTTTATCACCATCTAAATACCAATATTAAACGTTTAAGGAGAGAGCATCTTTTAACTTCATGCATCCAACATCCCACTGTGTCGTACAACATTGTTAACGAACCCCAAATGGTCAAATTGATTTCAAGATTAGGTAGTACCACTCAACTATCCAGCCCACCTTAAAACTACCTGCCAAGCTTCACGTAGCCCACGTTAGGAAAAATCAGGATTCAGAAAAGAAAAACAGAAAATAGACATGGACTCAATAGTCCTACTTTAGAGATAGTGCACAACTGACTTTTATACCAGAGAGCAGAGACTTGAGACCATGGAGGAGCCCTAACGTGGAGGAGGTGGTAGGTCTCAGGGTGGTCTTGTAAAGTATGGAGGGATGGAGGCAAGCATTGGATGTAGGCCAACCAAGGGCTGTCTGTGGTAGCTTGTGTATGTGTTGAGGGAGGTGTGTGTTTGTGGGGGGGGGGGGAGATGTAGAGTCTGTGCCAGCTTCAAACTGATGGTTGATCACTGTCACTAAAGTAGGTTCTGGTTAGGGTGGCGTAAAGTGTCAGCATGGGTACACTGTCACTACTGTTTACTAAATATACTGTAACGCACAGAATTGATTCATGACCTTTCCCAGAGATTTTCATAAGAATTACATGTATGTATCAAAAGTCCTTCATAAATTGGTCTACTGTAGCCATAATGTTTCTCACATTTTGTTGATCACGGGTTGGGACGTCCGATGGTTGTATTGGTTAGTCTTATGGTAAAGCCCGGGGTAAAGCATTGTCGAACCTCAATGTACAGTGGTGAACAAATGATATAATAATATAATGTATAAGGTGAGCGGTGGTAGAAGGCAAAACATTCAAAGTGTACTTTCAGTTTGAAAAGAGAAAGAGGCTGGTATTTGATATACCCATGTTCCTGGACCTAGTGAAGGATACCGGTATACTTTTAGAAGGGAACGGTGTTGTGGGTGGCTGCTAGCCTATAGCCTTGAGCCTTGCCAACAGTTTTGATCGTGGCAGCCAAAACTGTTAAGATTGCTCGCCATCACCCATTTATAGGGGCAACATGTGGTAACCTGTTAGTAAGTGTGAGCCATATAGTGGGTAGAAACAGGGCCACTACACAGAGTACCGTAAACTCCCGCGTATAAGACGCATCCTCTACGCCAAACAATGCTGGGGGGTCTTATAGGATGTACTGAAATTGGGGGTGCGTCTTATACGAGGGGTAATTTTACTATAGAAATGTACTGAATTTACAAAATTGAGCCCCAAGAGGTGCGTCTTATACGTGAAAGTGCTTCTGCTGAGTTTGGGGTGCGTCCTATACGTGCAGCGCGTCTTCTACGCGGGAGAATAGGGTAGTCATTATAGTACCGTAAGTCCTCGGTCACACGCCGGCCCCGGTCATAAGCCGGGGGGAGAGTTCAGGGAAATCCTAAAAGCCGGTTTGGGGATCAAATTTTTACCATTTTCTCTTTATTCTATAGTAAAAAAAAAACGGTCATAAGCCGGGGGGGACTTTGGGAAAAATTAAGAAGCCGGTTTGGGCCCAAAATAGAAAAAAAATCCGGCTTATGACCGGGGATTTATGGTAGTTGTAGCAGGGTGTTAGGGTTGATTGTTTACACTAGATGATAGCAGAAAAAACTGTCAGTGAGGTTACAGAAAGGGGAAAAAATAACAAACAAATGCATGTTGTAAATGAATAAATAAATAGAAAAACCTCTTGGTGAAGTTACAGAAATGAATAAATTAGAAGATCAAGTTCAGTGGACTTTTACTGTATTTACATGTGATACCTACCTGTGTCATCTCACATGCCATTGAATTTGCTAATTGCACCGAAGCTCTAAACACTGTTCAAAATGTTTTAAAAGGATGTTTATGACATGATTGATGATATGTATTTGTCTTGTATCTTACAGGTGAGTGAACCCCCTTCTGTGTGGTAGATGTACACAGGTGTGTACAGGCCTCATCTGGGTATGTCAATAAATTACTGCAGTCAATTAAATATTAAATAGATCTTGTTTATTTGTTATGTCTATATTTCATGATTTTTATTTCTGATGAGTATTCCAACTGGTAAGTCTTCTTAATAAAACTACATTTAAGTTATAGGTAGAAAGGTGTTTTGAGGTGTAATCACAAAAAATAGTTTATTCTGTGAATTGATGGAGTAGCATGTCGCTAGAGTGAACAAGTAATTAAAAAGTCATGTGCAGAATACGCCGGCCCTGGCCATTGGAAAGCCTCATCATATAAAGTTAACGCTCCATGAGAAGGCAGATGAAAAAATGATATGCATCCTCGAGAAAAAAACACAAAACCTTGAAGTAGTATGCCATCGTTAAGGGTTAACAATTGAGTGCCTGACATGGGAGAGCTGCAGCAGCACAGTCCCCCTTATGTTGAAGCAGGGTATTCATGAAGGTTTGTTGAGCACGGTGGGATCCACTTGGCCCTATCCCCTGGGTTTGTGTGATCTTACAATTGACCTGGCCAAGGACCAGGGCGTCGTGTCTCTGCTCCCTCACAGCCATCCCCTCCCTCTCACCTGAGGACCAGGTGTTGGCTAGGATACCCCCCCCCCTCCACACACACCCTCTCCATCAAGTAGATCCAGTATAAGTTCTTTACTGAACCTCTTACCCACACTACCCTGCTCTCTGAGTCTTGAGGCAGCAGTGACTGATGAAGGGCAGATGGGTCTAGTGAGTAACAGTTGTAGTAGATGTTTGTCTCTCATCCTTTTCATCTCTGCATTCTGTTGGTAAATACCTAGTACTGTAGTACCTCAGGTATAAGACACAATGATGCAGTGTGAGGCCGGCCACTTTGCACGAGAAAACCCGAGATGGGAAGGCGCCATGGCCCCACAAACACATTCAAATTGTTCAGCATGGAGCCTTGCCGAAGGCAGGACGCGCCTTATGGGCGGGGTAAATTTACATTAAATTCGTATCAAACTTATTCAAAATCAAGCCCCAGGTCAGTATTTTAACACGTCCTTCAATTCAGGGTCTTACGCAAAGTTTGCCTTATGCGCGAGGAATTTTGGTGATAGCTGTGGTACAAAGTAATCAAATTCCGATGACTGCACACGGCATGAGTTACTTTGATCACTATACATGTGAATACATGGTCACTTCAATGGATGTGTATTGGGTGTAGGCGGGAGTGGAGCTGGTTCTGGTGACATGTATTGATAAGCTGATAAGATGACACCCGGCATGTCCCTGGATAACATCCACTTCCAGGGACAAAGTACCCATCATGACAATGCCTTATCAGTGTGTATTGCCACCTTTGGTATAACCAGCGAAATTCAAAATGGTTGACCCACTAGGTATAGGTCTAGGCTCCTATAGTCACTCTGGTGATTGATTGATTGATTTGTGTTTTACAGCACTTTAGCAGCACTAAGTGGCTATCTCGTGCTTCACAGGTTGATAATTTAACAGAGGAATGTGTCAGTGCCCGCGCATATGTGCACCACACACATCCTGAGGGGATAGGAAAGAGGAGATATAGACCCTTTTAAGTGGGCTAGGGAAGCCCATCACTCTGCTGACAAGACATGGTTGCTAGTGTAGGGGCCAGCTCTGGCTGTGAGTCCATGTCAGTATGCTATCTGTCCCCGTTCCGGTTGCACCAGCCCCCAGGGGCTGGTCGGCCAGTGAACACTGCCCCCTTGTGTCATACAGATCCAGATGTAGGTGGAAGGTAGAGAACATCAGGTCTGGGAATGTAGCTCAGTGGTAGAGCGCTCGCTTGCAAGTTGAGAGGTCCCGGGTTCGAAACCAGGTGTTTCCAAGTACGTTTTGGCCGACCTCTACATTGGTGGAAATACCGAGTGGCCCTGCCCGGTGGCTGGACCGGTATGACACAGTTAACGCTTCAACCTGCTAGGGGTAAACTAGTCACCTGCTGGAGGTTGGGTTGGAGGAGTAGGGTTGGCTGAAGCTGGTGAGGAGGAGTGTAGGGGCCAGCTCTGGCTGTGAGTCCATGGCGGTATGCTATCTGTCCCCGTTCTGGTTGCACCAGCCCCCAGGGGCTGGTCAGCCATTGAACACTGCCCCCTTATGTCATACCGATCCAGATGTAGGTGGAAGGTAGAGAATGTCAGGTCTGGGGATGTAGCTCAGTTGTAGAGTGCTCGCTTGCAAGTTGAGAGGTCTTGGGTTCGAAACCCGGTGTTTCCAAGTATGTTTTCACCGACCTCTACACTATGATGACTTTGAAAATGGGACAAGATCTCCAGCTGTAAATTCAGCTCTTAACATGTATATCCCTGTCAGATTAATGAAAGGGGATAACACAGTCTACATTAACTTTAGCCAGTACATAACGCCATGTAGTAGCAGACCAGTTACTGGTGTGACCCTGTGGACTGGAGACTGTCATGATGGATTAACGTCTGGGTAGATCATGTTCAGGTTTCATGTGTCTGCCTGCCCCAGGCTACCTCATAGTACCAGGCTTTAGATCCAAATCAAATGTATTATTTTACCACAAAAAGAAAAGAAGATTGAAATAAGCATTTACAGGAATGTCAGTGACTGTAGCTTAAAACTGTGTATTTTGATAGACATAACTGGAGGAAATGCAGCTAAACAGTTGTCATACTAATGCTTGGTTACTAAAGCAAGCTGGGACTATTACACTAAAGTGAATGTATTTATAAATTTAGCGTGCTTGATAAATCATAACGATACACTTAGGCCATGGTCCACTTCCAGGGCCCAGGGTAAATAAGCATAATATGTGCTATCATTATACAGACTCCAGTTCACTCAGCAGATAAAAGTACCATCCCACCAACCCACACCGTACGTGCTCAAACAGAATCCCTCCACTAAAAAACTTCACAAAACACACAGGGTTATATTTTTAAGTGGGATTTATGTTTTTAAACCCACTGACTGGAAATAAAACCATCTCATAGGTTAAAAAAAAGGTCAGACTTGATCCTTCATTCCAGTCCCAGTTCAATCAGTAGGGTAGGATCCAAAGGGTTCAGGTAGTATAGAGTGTCCTTTGAAGGAGGTAGACAGATATAGGGGAGGTTACCTAAGAAGCAGGAGGAGGAGGAGTAGGGAGGAGGGGACTTAAAAGTGTTTAAGAGCCTCATGATGCCTCCAGGTTTCTGCTCCTCTGGTACCATTATTCAGCACTGACGAGTACATTGGCAGCACTTCATGGGCGCATCATGCTGAAGTTTCGCGGGCGCCTCGATCCCTTAGGCTCCCATGGCTGTATCGTGTATCATGAAGACCAGAGAGCATAGTGTATTACAGCAAGATTTGGCCTTTTAAGGGTTAACATTAATAACTATGAGTCATCCCAGTCTCCTATCAGACAAGCATAAAAGCCTTGGGTATTGGGGAAAAGATTCAACAAAAGCCCACCTGGAAACAACTTGAATACAAGTAGAAGCATTCACTATGTGTTTGTTAAGTCACGGTTGCCTATTGATTGAGTAACAGGTGCAGATAATAGCCAAGGAAACAAAAAAAAAATGTTTGTTTCTGGTAACCCGACCAACCTCAGCTAAAGAGGGCCGACCTCAGAATTTTTTGAAGTTTTTTTTTCAAATTTTCAGATTTTTGAAGATTTTTGATTTTTTTCTTCAAAATTTTCAAAGATTCTCTTCTAAAATGGTTATTTGACATGCATGCACATATTTTCCAACGGTTTTCTAATATCCCATACAGGAAATGAACATTTCTGACACCCAAGAGTGAAAACCCCAGCAAAGAATAACTATATGATACCTTGGACCCCCCCCCCAAGGTGTTTTCAAATCTTAAATTTGAATCTAGTAGTAAGGATATGGTTGTGGGATTGAATGCTGGGTTGAAGGAGATGCAGAATATGTAATTTAGTCAGGGATTGTGTGAACTCTCATAGGGAATTGAGCAGTAAAGACTTGATTTGAGACATAGTTGATGAAAATAAAGAACATGGTTAGACATGGGATCGATGTTATGATAACTCATTTTAGTGCCTTTGGACTCAGAGACTTTCCATTAGGTCTATAGCCAATGTGCATTAGGACATTATTTAAAGCCGATTATATACATTTTAATACCATGGGTATATGGTAGTATGAGTATATAAAAGATCCTGTAACCAGTATGAGTGGACAGCAGCTCAGGCTGTGAAGTGAGGTGCTCACAATGATAATACCCTGGAGGGGGCAATGTCTGAAAGTCACCACACTGTCCCCACGTTCCACCCGCCACAGCTGGTGTCTCTCAGAACTTCAGGGGTAAAGAGGAGACAATATGTCCACCTCCAGGCAGCCACAGGGGGAGGTGATAGAAGGGAGGGGTAGGGAAGGGTGACAATGGGTCTTGGTCCCCACATACTGCTTTTGGAAACTGTAGACTCCTGTGAACACGCCACCTGCCTCTGGGATGGGTGGGAGGGCAATGGATGGGGTGTGTATAGGAGAGAACTGTAGGCATTTTTGGGGCACACTCCAGGGCTTTTCTGTCACCAGCCCTTATGGTGTCTTACTATATGTCCTCCATGCTACCACTACTGTCAGGGTATAGGCTGCATCACGCTATGTCTAAAGGGATTGCTCTTGAATTGGTTGTCAGGAGATGAGTGACTGCAGAGCTGCTCCAGATTTGCTCACTGCTTTTGTGGGTCAGATTCTTGTCAGGCTCTGTGTGGCAGAAGCTCTCAGCAGCTTAGCCTCTGGAATGGGAAAATGGTTTGAATGGAGGATGGAATGGCTGGCTACATGATGGGAGCTACATTTACTCTTTGCATCAGCAGTGGATGGCAATCCTCTATAACACTGTACAACGGCCGAAAAAACGTAGACCAAACATACCAATTATACCTAATTTGAGGCTGCTGAATCTGAAACTCTCAATTTTGAGATATCCATAGGGTGACATATATGCTGAAAATCACCTCCAAGGGCAATGATTTCACTATGTTCCCCTCTATGGTGTAGTTCAAACATGTACAAGAACTTTCTTATGTCATTCCTGGTATTTGTCTGGGTAATTAATATCAATAGCTTTGACACTTGTGCAAATCATCTTTCACCCAAAAGTGGCTCCTAGGCCTCTATCATTCCGAACGTCAGAACCAGTTTTATGGAATATTATGTGTTCGGTGTTAGCACACTCCATATACATGGTTGTAGCAGTTTTGGTAGTTCAGAAGCAAGAGTCTATCTTGGATAATGCCAAAAGGGGTCAATATGTGTATATATATATATATATATATATATATATATATATATATATATATATATATATATATATTCACACCAAATAGGTTTGCTTTCATGTACATTGCATTATAACTACTTGTTTCGGGGATATATCAAGGATGGTACAGTATTGTGTCTAAGCTCCTTGGATATATTGCTTTATTTTGGTACAAGGGCAGTCATCTTAAAAAGACAGCCAAATTCCTGTTTACTTCCTTGAAACATTGACTTCTGGATCATTTAGAGCATCCAACCATGATTTATGGTGAGTAAGCCTGCATCTAAACATCAGGATTATCCATAATCATGAGATTAAAGTGAGGGTAATTTGATGTAATAACCAAAAATAGGCTAGTAAATGGAAGTCATGGCCTCAGTGCAGTCATAACAGGATTTCTGGGAAACAAGAGGGCTGAGGACTTTGTAGAGTGTGTGGATACACTGCTGCCACATATCAGAAACTCAATTGCAAGATGTCCTTGAAGATCCACTTTCTGCATCTGACCCCCTCCCCCCATACATGGGGAGAGATTCTAACGGAACCTCTCAGAGATGGAGAAATGCTACTAAAGATAGTGATTACCTTTTCTTCTAATATGCTAGTAATGGGGTCTGATGTGGGATGAGCCCAAACATTGTGTACAAGAGACAGGCAAGGCAGTCCCGAACATGTGTTGTCTAGCTAACGTTTCGAACGTTACTGCACATTACTGAGTCAAAGGATGAATAATTCATTAGATATGGGTTTGTAAATGGTAATCAAAAATAAATAAACCAGATTTGATGAGAAATCTGGTGTTTGTACAGTTTGCACTAATATAGATTTAGCTACCGAGGATGAAAATGGGCAATTCTAGGTATTATGGGTATCTCAAAATTGAAAGCCGCCAGCAGAAAAAAGGATGTTATTTTTGAATTCCCCAGGCCAAAATACATAGAAATTAGTGGGTTTCAGCTCTGTTTTTTTTTTTAAAGTGAAATTTGTACAGTGTAATATATGCACAGACTGAGTGTTTTCCCCTGTCGTAAACTAGCCTGTTACGGATAGCATGATGTCATGACGCATCACATTTATTTGAAAAAGGGATGCACCAATGCATCCCTTACATTGCATTGACGCATCAAGCCGACCCTTTGCGACTCAATGTATGATGAGTCATGTGCCAGGGCTGTATCAATATCATAATGACCAAAGAGTATAATTAATGAAAATACTTCAACATTTAAAGGAAACATATGCTTGTCACTGCCATTCCTCCTTGAACTTCTAGAAATAGTGCAGATCTAGGGCAAACCTCTGACTACTTCAAGTGGTGTTGATGGTTGTCTGGGTGGTCAAGAAGGTCAATGGTATTGGTCAGATATTTGTCTCCTTCGGCTGACTCACTAAGTGGGCACTCCAGAGGGCATCTGGACAGTGTGAACCCTGGAGGAGGAACGAGGGGCCTCCAGGGTGGGCAGGGGACATGTTAAGGGAGTGGTCATTATTTATCAACAGGGGGGGAGGGTCGGTTTGAGGAGGGGCGTAAAATTTTCAGACCCCTCCCGAGGGGGGGGGGCTAAAAAAAATTTGACCCCTCTTGAGGGGGGGGGGCTAAAAAAATTCACCCTCTTTTTAGCAAAAAAGCCCTCGCGCTACTATAGATCAAAGAGGGGCGCGAAAACTCTCTGCGCCTCTGGCCCGGGGGGGGGGGGGCGCTAAAAATTTTGACTGCCGTCGAGGGGGGGGGCGTAAAAAATTTCCGCGCGTCCGCTCGAAAACCCACCACCCCCAACCCCCCGTTGATAAATAATGACCACTCCCTAATGTAGGTTTGTGTCACTGTTCTCTTCCATGGTCTTTCACTTCTCTTTCACCCTCTGGAGTGGACCTACTGCCCTCCTCGCCATCTATCCTAATGCACCCTTTGACATCTGGGAGGTTCAGACAGTTCTAAAATTGGAATTAAACTGTATGCATGAATACCCAATGTGGTGCAGTATGTTTCCACAACTGACTATTGAATGCATTATAGGATTAGGAGAGGTTACACAGTCCAATCGAACAAAGAAGTGAGGACAGCCTTCAGGCTTTAGATCTATAGACCTTGCATCATTTTTGTCAAAGCTACAAAGCTACACATTCCCTTTACACTTACTTTCTTCCTCCTTCACAATGAAAAAAGGGGAAAAAAAGAGAAATTGAAGATGAACATTAACTTGGAGGACCTAGGTGCACCTGGGGAGTGGGAGGGATAGTTGGGCTATCTCAGACACCATAGAGATTCCAAAGTGGGTGTTGGAGGATGTTTGAGAAGGCCAGGCATGTGCTGAGGCATTTGGAAGCACTGCTGGAAGCTGGGGGTGAGTTATGATACTGGTAACATGAGCAGGGAGCATGGTAGGTACTGGGGGCATCTTATAACCAGCATAAACCATTCTAACCACAGACCACAAAGTGGTTGAGCCACTTGTAAACTACGTGTATACATCAAGTGATAATCTATGCTGGTTTACTTGCTGTTTATGTTGTGTTGGATATCCCATTGGCCTTATAAAATATGACAAAAAATTTGAATATGGGAGAAGGTCTATAATAAGCACTAGTGGTAGAGAGGTATTGGATAATAATGCACTATTAAATCTAGGCACAGTGTCCTGAAATGGCTCCTAAAATTTGTTCCTCAGCAGAAACAAAGATACAGCAGAAAGGGGCAATGTTTTCAGTTTTCATACTAAGAAGGTTATCAAAGCTAATAGAATTTACTCTTTGACTATTCCACTCCCTATTATTCAAGCCTGTGGGTTGACCCTATGTGCTAAACAAACAAGACCTAACCCAGTCCATACTATTGTGCACATCACACACAGTCAGTGGTTCCATAGGCAGGCCTTTGTCTCCGCCCCCACCCTGTCACCATGGGAATGTCAGCATGGGAATGGTCTGGAGAGGATCAGAGGTGATCTATGGAAGTTGTGTTTGTTGCCCATCCTCCCAAAGTCAAGTAAACTAGCGGTGTTCAACACTTGTGTCCGTATATCTATGTGAGAGAAGGGGAGGAGTCCTGGGTGTATTGTCTACGTTGATCATGCAGGATGCTGTTGTTGCAAGGTTCTATCATATTCAGCAATGTACCTCCCAGAGGAATCAGTGGACCCAGGTTCATGGTATTGGTCAGAGCCTCTGAGGACCAACCAAAGCACTGTCATTATGCCACCACCCAGTGGTGACGTGATCTCATGGACATAACAATTTGGGATTTAGACAATGATATAGAGATGACATTGTCTGAGCAGAAATAACCTCGAACTAAACTGAGATTATGAATTGGTGTTTTGAAGCCTTAGAGTGAATATATCCGGGGATACATCTTATATATATGTACCTAACAAAAGCTGTACATGTAGAACACACGTCCAACTTAAAGATCACTTTTTACATGCAGAATACACTGAAACAAGCATAGAAACTAACAATACATACATGCACATGAAGTGTACACTTATATACTTCTGTCAAAAACTTAGTCTTTTGCCTGTCTCATTTTAGTGCCAGTTACCCCTATAGGTGCTGATAAGACGACCATGTGCGGGTTGTCACTCACCATGTACGGGCTACCACCATAGCATCATTTACCTGTCTTGTAGATGCTTGTAGATATGAAAGCTACATGCAGGTAGATTTCTCAAAATGACTTCTCTCACCTTACCCTCAATAGGGACATACCTGTCAAATAGCATTTTCTTGCCAGAAACAAAATTCCGATGAAGCGTTTTCCTAAATATTAGCCCCAAGTCGCGAACTAGCCTCACACCAGAGCTAAAGCTAAGGCAATGTCTCTAGCTTTTTATGTGAATAGTTGTTAAATCTTTTTGTTAATATTTGTCTCATTTAACAATTTGACCTTGAACCTCTCCTTGATGTGTTTTGTCTAACACTGTGACCGAGCCATGACCGTGAGGTTTTTGGTTGTGACCTTCACACCGCTGACGCTCACCTGTGACATCCCCCAGGGGTATAGTGTCAAAAAGAGACCAGAAAATGTAAATATAATGAAACCAAGAATTTCATGGGGCCACCTCCCAATGTACACGCAACATGTTCAGTTATAAATACTTTAGATTTGGCTTGATCTAGAGATCAATTTCTAGAACTAATACCGAGGCATGTATGGTCTTTGTCTCTTTCTCATTAATCTCCACCACGTCCTTGTATGCCCCTGGAGAAGGTAAATTAAAACTATTAGTGGAAGGTGAGTATCCTGGATCCTCCTCCCCTCTCCTGTACCTTGTATTCTGTCTACTCTTTAACCCTTTAAGAACTGTGTGATGCCTTTGGGGCAGGCATCATACAGTCGTCATGATGCAGCATTGGTGAGTCTTCACCAGCACAAATACATTGGTGCATCATGCCAAATTTTAAGATTGTAATGAATAAGCCTATTGGGTTGGCATGATGCACAAATGCAGCCATGACCAGAACTAGGCATACATGCACCATAGTAATTCACTTTTTGGGGCCCTTAAAGAGATAAGGAGGGACGGTCCTGCCCTGCTCCAGGCGCTCATAGTGGCGGCCCCTGGCGGCGCAGTGATTTGTAGGGCGTCTGTTTACAAATAGCCATTACTTCTGTCAGCCCCTGGTCACGCTGTCACCCTCTGGTCACTCACTGTAAACCTTCTAATACATGCACCCAGGGGTCAGATTACATGGGGAATTCTGACCATGCATACTTATCATCAATGCACGGTGACCCACATTAGTCAACTTCCGCCATAGATTTGTAAAGGGCTTTTTTTTGTTTTTTTTTGTTTTTTTTTTAAACAGAATTCTTCTTCTATTTCTATATGCTATAGTGTTCTCTATTGACCCTTGGTCAGTATGGATATATTTTATATTTTCAGTATTGTGAGTACAGAGAATAGCATTGGGATATAAAATTGCTCGGGGTATGTAGTTTGTTCACGGATTAATGTAAATACCAGTTTTGCCGCAAAAATTTGGGATAAAATTGCCCCAGTGGTAAATTGTACATGAAGATTGAAATTGGTGCAATGCCAGGAAAGGGTTAAAGAATAGGAAACTGATATAACAACAGAATTCTTTGCTTTTATGGTCACAGGAATTTCTTAAAAAGGATTGAGTTTACAGCAATGGTCATTTAGTAAACCGTATTTCCCCTGTATTTGGCATAATGAACCTGACATCTAGTGACCTAGGGCGGAACCAGACACCTTGGGTGGTCCTGGGGGGACTCTATTATAGAGTACTGATGATTTTGCATACCGGTACTTAGGTTTCCAACTGTCATGGCACAGATTCCATCAAATTTATGCTGTCTCAGATATCACATAAGTCTTTATAATTGCCACTAAATGAAGTCAATGGAATACACACGGTATTGACAAAGGTCTTTATGTTCCTGCTTTATAAGGGATTTCAGGATTTGCTTTAATGGGTGGCTTGTGAATTAGGAAATTGTCAGTAAGACAGGAGTACCCAGGTAGGCCTATTTATTGATTTAAACTTAAGCTTTTTAGTATTTTTGTGTCTAACCAAAGAAGAGAAATCCACACAAAGAACTTAATCAACATAATACCACAGATACAAAATGTTTACATATTAGGCCAGGGAAACTGTAAATAAAAATTGACAGATTGATCGCTGGTTGAGCGGTGGCCTCTGATAGCTAGATGGCTTTCGGCCATGTACCGTCTGCTAGTACCCAGCGGCACTTTTTACACGCTACACAAAAAGGTAGTTACAGACGCTGCCTAAAGGGGGCACTAAACACAAAAAGGTCAGAGAGAAATATATAGCCATCCATCCAGGTAGGATTAAAAAAAAAGACTTAATAGGACCTCCCACCTTATATGGGTTTAACCCTTTACGGACTGCGTGGTGCCTCGGCGTTCAGGTTTCTTTTGTCACCGATGCATTGCTGGTAAAAGAATGGTTCATACTCCTTTTGGTGCATTATGATGAGCCATCAGATATGCCTAGACCCTGTAGGGTCAACAGGATAGATTATTGCATTATGAGGCCCTTAAAGGCTGTTATAGCTAGTCAAATATATACTGAACGGACGGGGCATAGGGTCCGAATGCCCAACGTTTCCAAAAGGGAAATTCCTTGATTATATTAATTATGATGATAAGTTCATGTTGGTCTAGAAATAATGTTTATGAAATTAGTAGATAAACTTGTGAATATTGAGGGAATGGACTGTATGAAACTTTCTTTCCTATATACAAATTGAGTAGTACAATCAAATAGGAAAGTGTCATTTTAAAGCTACATACTGATAGACTTAAGACTTTTTGTGTGGTTGAGTGGGTGGCAACTTCCACCTTGCACTTCCTCCCATAACCCCAACCCCTCCTCCATAAACATGGAATAAAATAACAATAACAGCAGTAATACATCCCAGGACCTGCTTATCAAATACTTCCTTATGACAGCTGAGTAACTGGGGCTATAATGTGGACATACTCAGTATCCACAACAAAAACACCCCTGTCCCCATAGGACACATACACGTGGTTCTCATACCCACTGCCTGCTAGCACATATTAAGGGACAAGTGTTTGATTCATGGACAGGCCCATGTCACATCGCCTCAACGATTAACAATGTGTGCCCATATTGAGATGAGGAAATGGGGATGTATGTGCATGAGGGCCGTTAGAGGGGGTGAGGCTGGGGTAATTGTAGAATTGTATTAAACCTGAGGCAGCTGTAATTTGTCCATCTGGGATCATTTGTTTAAGGTATGCATGTTTATGTAATATTTTGAGCCAGAATAGTAGAGGATCAGATTCATGAATATTAAATAAATCTAGGATTGCCAGCTGCCTCCCACATGAAGGAATGTCATGGAGTTCTGATACAGAGTAAAAGTGAGTTCTTTTTGTTTGTTACATCCATGGTGATGCACTGTAGAACTGACCTGACCTTAACCCTCCCCTGAAGGCTCGCTTTGATGCACTGAAGCATAGTGCTTTAATTAATGAATTATCCTTCTCAAATAAATCCTGAGTGAGTAACTCGCTGATATTGCATCATGCTGACTACTGAGGTTGATACAATCCCAGAAGGCCTAGTGCATGGGTGTGGACCACTAAATTCGACATGGTGACATGGCCATTTCTTTAAATCGACATCTGACATGGGCCTTGGTGACATGATGCACAAAAATTAGTGACATGACATAGGTGCTTTCTTAAAATTGACATGGGACATGGTAGGCTCTTAGAGGTGGCATGGGACATGGGGATTTAAGTGACATGTGACATGACCATTTCTTAAAATCGACATGTGACATGGGGGTCCCCCCATCCATACCCCCCTAGTGCCGAGTCAGCACTGGCGAGTTGTTCACCAATCCTGCATTGGTGCATCATGATAATGGCTTTGATAAAGCATGCCCTCCTTGAAGGGTTAAGGTAGTTCCGAACACATACCTGCATACAGACCACTCATGAATGGACAAACCTCTGTTAGAAAGGCTGGCGTCGTCCTACAAGTCTCCTACTCCAGGGTCAAGTACTTTTTATGGTTTGACTTTTTGGTATAGTATTAAGGTTAATCTCAGAGGACGAATGGGAAAACCGTCCACACCTCAACACTACCTTGCTTTTACTGGCGCCGTTGGTATTAAGGTTAAATAGGCCCTCCAGTGCCATGCCAGGTATCACCTAGTAAACATAGACCTGGATGCAGGGATGGTCAAGGCTAGCAGTAGATTTATTGAGGTCTGATTGTGAATCAACATAAAACATTAAAATGATCTGCAGATTATCAATTACCCCCCCCCCCAACTCACCTCACCTACAACACCCAGTTCAGAATATTATTTAAAGATCAGATTTTCTCCTCTCTCCTTGACTACAACATTGCGTAGCCTCTGGGCATCCTTGAGCAGCACTGGGGGTGCACCCCAATGAATGGTGTGAAGAAGGGTTACTATCAAATCATAGCCGTCTTGTACTGCAACATGCCCACCCTGCACACTACGCCCCTGTACCTACCATGTATTTACCCTGCAGCCACTCAACTGTGTTCATTTTGATACCCGTCACTGCCGCCCCCGACACGCCGCCTAGCGGGGGGCGTCTGTACCACACACAATCCCAGCATTCACCGCACTGAGGTCACGTGACGACAAAGCAGGCTTCATATTGGCAGCTTGAGAGGCAGTTTGGGAAATTTGCAGTTCTGGGAGCTAAAATGTTCTGGAGTTTTTTTTTCCAAAGTTTTTACAGGGATAGATATATACCTTTAGTCAGAGGCTGTAAGAATGAAATCTCTATGCACACATATGTCCATCCCAGGTTGAGAATGAGAAGATAGAATCTCCTACATCTAGGATAAAGATATATTATATTGAGAAATATAGAACCACTTAGAAAGCTGTGTGATGCTTGTGATACCAGTTAGAGTTACTTTTAGCCTGACCCTGGCAGTACCATAGACGGAGTGTATTCCTGAGCCTCTGGGGTGCAGCGGGTGGAGTTATTCTAGAACCAGATGTGAGGTTGTGACCGGAGCCTAGTTGGACAATACTACCTCAGTTACATTGCACAGAGAATACCATGGAGAAATGGGTAAAAGGGATGGTGGTGGTGGTGGTTTGGGGGGGGGGGGCTTACCCCATGCTAGGGGTCTGTGAAGGAGTATTGCACCAACATGTGTATTGCAGGTTCCATACAGAAGCCAATGCAGTGTATGGGGCTACAGGGCACAGTGGACATGTGGTGTGCTAGTGGGGTTAGAGCATGCGGTTTGATTCAGACTCTAAGCACTAGCCCTCTAAGGACGGCCTGGTGCCATATGGTTCAATGACCCTTCATTGTCATGGTGGCCGTGCAGTATTGTAGTGTACCAGCTTATATCTTTCTTGCCCATTGCACATTTATGCAAGGAATTGGAATATGGTTTATGACACCTTTCAGGAGGGCATCAACCCTGTAGGGTCTAAGAATGCAATCCTCAGCCTGACAAGTTACTCTCTGGCACATCTTACTATCAGAAGATCTCTTCACCAGAAGCCCAGAGAACACCATAGCACCATGATGCACTTTAGGGCTTAAACCAAAGGATATACCCCTCATGTTTCTCTGTGCCACAGTACCAGTCACCCTGGACAGGTCCTCCTGCTGGGGTTCCATCTGCAGACCCTGGAGCACCAGGGGGTTGTCCTGTAGTGTCACGACCTGTACAGGGAATGGACAGTTCCCTTGGGAAGGAATGCTCTATGGTATTCCAGGGCGGTACATGTGGCAAATTAGAATTGGTGGGGCTTCTCTAGCATATGATATATAGAATACATATAGAGCCGTGTATTCAGTAGAATATATATTCTAGTAATGTGGGGAGGTATGGTGTAGCACAATGTACGTATACGCTGGTGAAGGGTTGTAAGTGTTCATTTCCGAGTTCTGGATGAAAAAAGTGTGCCCAAACTCCCCATATATTTCTGCAACTCCCTCATTGCGTGCCAAAGACCTCTCCAATTAACCCTAAACTTAACCCTCTCAGAGTTTTTACCCCTCCACAAGTCTTGAATCACTCCAAGGTCAATCCCATCTCTACCATTCTCTACTCCAGGTTTGGGGCAGGGTTAAGCAGACTGTAGCAGCCTCCAGTAGCCCTCTACTTGAGGTCGCCATAGTAACGAGAAAGCCTCATAGTAACATGCTAACAGGCTGATCACTACCACATGGCGGCCAGCCGGACCCTGGAGGAGGCAGACTAAGGCCTAGACGTGTTGGAGGATCCATAGAGGATCCAGCTATTACCTACAACCCTCAACAGCCTTCAAGGGTCTGGAGTGAGGAGGCTGGAGAAACTAGTGTAGGTTAGAGTATCGGTGCCAGGCCTGTTATATAACTTATGTCCATTATATACAGACTGAGAGGTCCAGTTTGGGCGTGGCTTCCTTGGTTCAGATCTCAGACTTTCGATGTGGCTTCTAGTAATTAGATTTGGTGAATTTTAAGATTGTGGCTTCGTTAAAATCCATTTAATTTTGGTTCCTTTCTATATCTAAAACATTAGACACACCTCCATAACTCAGTTAGCTTGTGGCTTCCATGTTGTATAACCTGTAGCACATGGGTTGACCTTTGATGTGGCTACTTTGTCTACAATACTATACAAAATACTACATTTACATGATGTCCCACTTTACTATTGTCATCTTCCCAGACTTAATGGCTTTCTCATATATATTTTAAGTCAGAGATTCCGTACGTGGCTTCCACTGTAGCTTCTCAACAAGTCAGGGATTTTTGAACCGGCTCAGCGCGCCAGGTACGCACCTAGCAATGGACTTTTTAATGGAAGTTTCATCTTCAAAGCAGGATAATCTTGTACTGAAAGTGGCTGCTCGTGTAGCCTTCTTTTCTCCGCACTGACCATTATGCACCTATAAACTCCTCAATTCTTTTTCAGTTTTTTTTTAAGATCCATCTATCTGGGTCAGTTTTGTGGTTCGTCCACATCCAATGAGATATCCTTCATCTCTTACATCCGGGGGTGGGGTCATAGAGAAAATTTGAGAAGCTCAGTTTTATTTTCTTATCTGGAGTTTGCAGGTATGTCCTTAAGAACTGACTTCATTTTTTATACATTGATGCCGTGGTGAAAGCTTAATGAGTAAATGCTACACCCCTGAGGTATGGTAGCTCATCATAACAAGGTTAGCACGGCCTGCACACAGTTTATCTTGATGGCCCCAGCTGCCTTTAAAGGGTTAACCATACCCCATAAATAACATGTAAATCAGACCATTACCACCTCATCGTTCACTCCCTTCACATTATAGGCCCTATTTATGTGGTTATAAACCTGCTATCTTAACGACTGATAACAGGTGTAATTCTGCTCTAGGTGCGAGGTGGAGGGTAGCATTGGCATGTTGATCCCAGACAGTAGTTGTAGGCTTCGTTATCTCACATACATAATACAAACCCACATACCAATCCTCCCCACTATGTACATGTATATCATCTGTACTATGGGTTGGGGCCTAGATAAAAGGCAGTAGAGTAGATAACAGTGTATGCCATGACACTCTATCAGGCTGAAGTAGACTGTACAATGACGTCATGTGCTGTAGAGGTGATGAAAGGAAGCATGTGAATGGAGATGGCTGAGGGAGGCAAGCATATATTCTCAGACACACAAACACTTCGACATCCAGTCACTGAGTGGGGCCAAATGCTTTGTCTGATGGGAATAAGTTCTATCATAGAAACATGTGGAGGACATGATGAATTGATTAAAGAACAAATATTGATTACCTACAATGGGCAGTGCCCTAAAATTTTGATCAGCTTTGGTATGAACTTGATTGGTTATGGCTTGTCTTTAACATGTATATTGTGTGTGTGTGTGGAAAAAGATACATATTGTGTCAATGTGTTGGGAAGTTGGATGTAAGGGTAAGGGGCTAAGGCTGTGTTTGGTGAGTGGAGCGTGACCAGAGTGTGTGGGAGGAGAATGAGGGCACACCTGACTGTATAAGAAGTACATGGAGTGGGCTGCACAGACACAGCAATGACTTCTAATTCCCACAGCACCTGTTCTAAAATACAGCCAGGGGAATGCTTCTATTCTACTGAAGGGCGAGGAAAAGATGTGAACTGGTTAAATTGAAGGCATGCAGATAGGCATACACCTATTTTCAATCTGAATCTAATACTGAACATTCATGATCAGATTCATAGCATTGTTTACCTCACACTTAGACTAAAGTATTGGTAAAATATTTACTAATATCATCATGCTATCAAAATAGCAATTCACTTCATAGCAAGTCCCCATTAGCATCAGAACATTTGTCAGTATATTTCAAGAGGTTTAGGACTTTGCAAGTCTAATGCTATGAATAATAGTGTTGTAACATGGGCTTACCTATTCAGTCGCTCAGTGTAACTTAGAGATAGGGGATTGAGATGAAAATACACTGTAGTATCATATATAGAGATCATGCTTCAATGATTTAACCCTTAGGGCTTTACCATATATGACCTATACTGGGAGAAGGGACCTTATTCCCCCTGAAATAAGCTCCCTTTTCGCAGATCCTGACACATATACACGTTAGAAGTTTTAAATATACCAAGCCAAAATATTAGAAATAAGAAAGGATAATAAGAAAAAAACAACAAACAGGAAAAATAAGGAAGCGCTTGAATGTAAAGGCAGAGGCCAGCAACAGAAAATTTATGGCAGTATTATTTTGGAGTATTCATTTTGCTTATTTGATTCTTGATTATGGGGTGTCAAATGCCAGTTGAATGTTGAAAAGAAAATTAGACAAGCATTTCAAGGTAATAGCCGCGGAGGTACGTAGGTGTACATGGTTTATGCTTCCAAATGCAGTAATTCCATAGATTTATACCCTGCTCGGATGTACTCTCCATCAAAAGAAATGTTGATGCAAATGTAAGAGAGAGGAGAAAAATAAAGAATATATTCTAGATTTCATCTCGTTCTTCATTTGCTAAGCAACCCAGCACTAAGTTGTAGTAGTTCAGTTAGAAAGAAACATGAAGAAGTATACTTCCCATATCAATGAATAAATAGAATAAAACAAATAATATATAAAAAGAATATATGAATAGAATGTATTAAAAGAAATAAAAAGACTGTGTGCCCTACATTTTATTATAACACAAGACTGCGCTTGACAAGCGCATGAACACCATTCCTGTTCAATGTACGGTGATAAATATGCATGGCATGCTTATAAGATGAACACATTTTCAGTACTATTATTTTCTTAGGACAAAAGCAGTGGTCAACATTGTATGTGTAAGTGCTCCCACTTGTAGAAGTATCAGTCCGGGTATCAGTTCACCTTCAATAAGTGAGAGGCATTAAAGGAAATACCGTAAATTCTCTCGTATAAGCCGCACCCTCGTATAAGCCGCACCCCGGGTTTGAGAGAAGGCTATAAGCCTCATCTGGGGCTTGAAAATTGGAAGTTTAGTACTGTTTTATAGTGTTAAAAAACCCTCATGTAAGCCGCGCCTTGACTTTGGGCTGTTTCTGTAAGTCTAATTTTGATTTGGGTTCTGGTATAAGCCGCGGCTTATAAGAGGGAATTTACGGTATGTAGGCCGGAAGTCAGCATTGAAAGGCGATTCTTTGCTTGAGTGAAGTTTAACCACTCAGTCCATAAACTCAGCCATTGAAAACAAACGCACCCTTTCTTTCCCTAGTCCCCACCAAGTCTCCTTTTAACCCTCTCTCCTTCCCCAAAACAAGTCAACATCACCATTTACATGACTTCATGTTGTAACCTTGCCCTTATTCCTCTCACAAAAAAAAAAAAAAAAAAAGCTCAGCTTTACCTAGCGGAAGCGGAAACCGATCTGCTGCGCATGTCACGAATACCTCTTACTATTACCCAAGCACCCCTATGCGCATGCTCTGAGCGTGAGGTCACGTGACCCGTGAAGCCCCGGGCCGGTTGGAGGTGTGCTAATATGCCGGTAGGTGTCTCAAGGGGTAATAGGCGGCCGTTTAAGGTGTAGATTTATCCATTTCTAATAAGCATTCCGGTGCTGGAGGAGTGGTTTTGGTGATTGCCCTGTTGGCGTGCTGTCATGCTGCTTGGGCCTATTCAGTTTCTTTCATGTATACTCTGTGCGGAAGGTACAGACATTAAAGCCATGATCATATGGCCGGAATACCATAATGCCCTTAAAATGGTAAAAAGTAAAAAATAGACAGAACCAAGTTCAAGACTCTGAATATGTCAAAAAGTCGAGGTGTAGACTTTTAGAGTATTTTGTATTAATTCGGCCGTTCCCTCTCTGGGTACACAAAATAATGAGGACATCATTACAAAATTCCCATATCATAATACGTCAAAAAGAATTTCAAAGATTAGTCTCTTTGTGTACATGGATATAAACTGCAGCAGAGACCATTATCTAACTATAGCTTTACATATGTATTTCCTCAACATTTACACAACCTAAAACATCCCATGAGAAGCCATGACCATAGCCACGTCATTGTAAGTCCATACCGACCATTGTTGGGTCCTACATCGTCATATAGGCAGCAAAGTGATTCAAGGCAGTACGCCATTTTGTCCTTTAAATTCCTGAAAGTAACCTCAGCGAGCAACTCGCCAGTGATACATCTATGTATCATTCCGATCCCATGTTGCTGATGCACTCACCTGAACAAATGAACATGATGCATCATCACACTGTGCTAAAAGGTTAAGGCTACCATGGAGCAACCATGGAACAGGCAGATCCAATGGCACCACCCCCTCCCCACCCCACTCTCCACTGATACCAGTACAAACTACTTGGTGAGATTGGATATGTTTAGGGTGTTGTTTTTTTTTGTCTGGATAAAAGAGACAAAAAGTGTCGGGAATGGCAGTGTTTTTCTTGCTAAGAGGTATTTGCTGGTGGCGTTGAAAGTGGTAGTCGGGTTTTGCGGTTTTAGAAGAGGGACAGGGGTGTTGGGGGCGGACTCTAGTCTAGTGCCTTTTTTTTTCAGTACTGAGCAGACCCGAGCATGGTTGAGTAGGTGTGAGAAGCTCATCTCAATATGGGTCGGAATCCTAAATCAGACAGAGGGACATTTTTCAGAAGTCATATTAGACCCACTTATCAATGATGTTGAATTGATTCTCTGTTAACATACTTTACCATTACTACATAGAGTATTATATTAAGTTTGCTCTGTGGGTTTCTTCATAGCCATCTATTTCTAAAAGTCATATTTTCCCACTAAAATAATATCAATAGAAAATAGACATGCGGGGTAATGTCAGGGCCAAGGGCAGAATCTGTTATAGCCTCAGGTCTCCAACCTTATCATTTCAGTTTTAAGTGTATCAGGGGATATGTTCACAAAAGTAACCATTCACACAGGCATACAGGAGAATATGAGAAAATGAATAATGGTCAATTTGTGGCTATTGGCACAACAGAGACCAGACGTCCACCCCCTAACCCTGTGTTCAGACAGCGTCAGTAGCTGTTTGACCGAGAAACCCAGCAGGGGCGTTACCCCCCACAACGGACAAACCCACCCATTGTTGTCTTTAACCCTTTATGAATTGCATAATTGTATTATCTCACTATACATCATGATCTATGTATGCAGGATTAGCAAGCAACCCACCGAGACTGCTTCACGCATCGTTACAAGTGTGAGGTCGTACACTCCATTAGGATTAACCTGGTGTACTAATACTAGAGTGCTAGCGAGTAACTCGCAGGCAGGGCACTCAAGTATCATAGCGACAATAAAAAAGGGAGTCTCTAGATACCATACTGCCATTAAAGATTTAAAGATTCCCTTGAAAAGAAATAGGATTACTAACCCCTATTTCCTCCAGGCCATGACACAAAAAGTGGTAGGTGCATTGCGCCATTTTCAACATCCATTGTACAAACTAGTACAATTTTCCTCCCAATCATGAGTAATCTTTAGTCAATCAGATCCAATTTTCTCGCATCTAGCCCATTTCTTCTCGCAGTTTACTTACTTGCAACACTTTAAAGCCAATCTTTGATACATTCTTTTATTACCTTCTTTACAGTGTGAAAATATTCTCTGATAGAACAGAGCTAGATGTGATAGGGATGGGTCTATCCAAGAGAGTAACTACCGTCAAGTCTATTAAGATGAATTGCCCTTTTTAGGGGATGGTATTTCCTGAATCCCGACCACTCAATGTGGTTGGATGTATCTTAACAAAACCTCCGTACCATTATGGATCTTGGTACTACACATGGTGAAATAAAAGTGGTTCTCAGATCTTTTGCAGTGGCATTTTGTGCCATAGATAGGAGGGTACATGTTAAGGGTTGATTTTAGAAGGGGGTGGATCGAGTGGGATCCCAAAGATATAGGTTCAACATTGCTTACTGGCGTCAATCATGCAGACACTTGCCGTCATCACCTCACAGCTCTCTCTCTACGCCCACTTACCCTCACCTGCCCCCAAAGTACAGCAGTGCCTCCATCGACAGGTTACAGTGAAGACTTGACTCTTCTCCGTCCATTGCCCCCACACATTTGGAGATGGGACACATTTTGTAGTAAAGTAAATTACTCTAAATTAAAAGAATACTGTGGATCTTATCTTAAGACAAGTACAGGGCCAAACTTCCCAGGGGAAATAGCATTAGGCATTGTTGGGGTTGAAAAAAATGGAAAGCCATATGCAGTGACACTCTTAGAGTAAACCGCGGTAAGTTTCTTGAGCAGGATTTTATAGCGCCATATGAGACAGTGCGCAGAGCCGGAGATGGGACACATAAGCCTGTATGTATCCCCCATAGTGACCTTCATCCTACCTGTATTTACTCAGCCTCACTCAGGGCCAGATGAGTCAGCCGGGGGTGCCTCCTCCAGGGTGTCCTTTTACACCTGCCAGGTGTTACAAGGTGTGGGTGTTTGTGTTGACAGTATCCTGACTCGTCATAACCCCCTGCTACAGCATCACCACATCGCCCTTTAATGCCTGGAGTTAACCCTTAAGGGGCATAGTGCATTAATGCCAGATGCCCATTGGTGGTCATGATGCATGTCTGCAGCCATTAGGCATCATGCCGTACCTGTCTCATGAGGCTAACACTCCCCCAGGATCTGCAGGATGCACACATGCCGAATGCAGTGCTGGTGAGTAGAATCTCCAGCACTGCATTTGTGCATCATGACCTGGAGGCATGGTGCGGCTCTTTAAGGGGTAACATCAGCAGGTGTGTGCAGGGAGAAGGAGGGACTTGGGGTTGGATTTTGTTTTGAGAAGATCTAAGTGGAGATAGCTCTTGCACATATATACAAATAGAATTTGATCATAGGCTATAATGCATGTATTTGGGTAGCCAGCAGAATTGTGAGGCAATGTATTTGGTAGATAGGGAAGAAGGTCACTATTCTAAATACAAGTATCTGAACAGCTCTTTATTCTAGACGATTGGAAGTCTTGCGTAGCATTTTAAATCCCCCCCCCCCAAAAAAAAAGAAAAAAGTCCAGCCACACCTTGCTAATCATTGCTTTTCCTCAGCCCATTCCCAGCTCCCCCTCCAGGCTTTGACCACCAACCCTTTAAGGGTGGTATAGCGATTTCATATACTGTGCCAACTGTCACGAGACATATAGGGTATTATATTCTGATGCATCCATGTACTCGCTAGCGCTAAGCCTACATCCCGCCAACAAATGATCAAGAATGCCTGAGACATGAACCCATCCTTAAAGGGTTAACCGTGCCCTCTCACCTGGGGTAGGTTGAATGTGGCCAGGTAGGAAGGTCAGGGTTCAGCCAGCCGTCAGAAGGGGGCAGCATGGTCGTTACTCACTTAGCTTCTAATCTGTTGATAGTTGCTGCTCGAGGGGCCAACTTTGTGGGTTTACTGACCATAACCAAGTTTGACATAAGGTGGAAATAGAAACCCTTAAAAGAACCAAATACATTAGGGTGAGAAGGAGCTTGGTGCATGGTTGATGAAAGTTTTAAGACTTGATCCTCAAGGGGGTGGGGGTAAGCAGGCCGTGGCCGTGAAACATTATTGGACCCCCCTCTCAAATCTTTCCAAATTAGTTAGCCACCCCAGACCATCAAATATAAGTTTTGTTCAACACCAATACAGTGTGTTGAACTGTTTCCTGGTTCCAACAATATGCAAGAAATTGTAAATGGGAATCAGCATATAATAAATATAAATATAATCGTAACTACGATTGATGTATCTTCATTGTACATTAAAAAGAGCCATATCCATAAAGCCATAAGGCTGCTGTAATAGAGATCCGGACTTGCCAATTGACAGACCCACAGCAATTCTCATGTACAGAGCCTCATTTCCTACTGTCCTTTCAGGAAACCCAAATTGTACAGCTATCATGCCTTTTTTCCAGCATAGTCCAGACTGCCCCAGAGTATAGCATCATTTTGGGTCCAGACGGATGGTCGTGTGTCCCACTCCAGGGGTTTAGTATGGGATAATGCTATTATATGCAGAGCTGGGGGAATAGTAACCACCCACACCCTCTGACCCATATAACCATTGGCTCTGGGATCCACCCCATCTCCTCTACACACAGGCCTGCTATAGATGAGTGGGTTAGGGGTATGGGGTTTCCAGGGTTACCTCAGAGGGTATAGGGTTGAATGGAGGACTCCTGGGGTTTGGATCTTCCTCCAGGGTTTAGGTAGGTGAGTGGGGTAGGTGTGTGTGTTATAGGGTGTGATCTAACACCTGGATGGGTGTGATGTAATGTGAACAAACCAAAAAACCCAATACATGCTCTCACACTGTTAATTCACAATAGGGCTAGACCATCACACTTGTTTAATATGTTAGGTATTGTCTTCCTATTACTTTATCTATGTCATAGATCTTTGGGTCAATGACCATGGGATGTTATTTAGGACATGGTTGAAGCTCACAGATAACTATTCCATATGTGAGGTGAAGTTCGTCCAATAGGTAAGGTTGGGTGAGCTTCAGTGTCTAGAAATCATACAGTAGAATAGTTCAGAGGCCCTTCAGAAGGGCAGTCTTCAAGGTAATCAACTAGTAATAAACAAAAAAAAAACACAAAATAAACCCGAATCATTAAGCCGCAGTTTATAAGATATTTCTGAGTTCTGTATGCAGCAAATTTGCCAAGGTTTACGTTAGATCAGCAACTATTCCCCAGTGTCTATGGCTTGTTATCAAATTCTTGCCGATACATCTGGAAGTGGATCTTGTTGTGTTTCTGGTGTATCTTCGAGGTCATTTAGATAAACCTCTTACACATCCCCTACCATACATTCACACACAGCCCCCCACCCCAAGGACAGACCCACATACCCACACCCTTTTATCTCTACATCTTCTACCAGATCTTCTGGAATGGGGTGAGAAACAACACAGGTGAATAGGGAGCAGCTCATAGTCCTCACTCAGGACAAAGGTCAGCCTTGAGCTGCTCCCCACCACGAGCTGCTCACCGTGGGAGGGTCCCCTACAACAACTCAGTTACTGGGCTGTTGGTGGAGGCATACCGTTCATGTTTACAGAGCTTTTTAAAAACAGTGTGTAGAGTGGTTGAAAAGTAGATACTGGCTTTAAAGTTTGACATGACTATAAAGATCCATCTTGAAACATTTGTTGACGAAGGAGTGGCCTAGAATTATTTGACTTGAGGGAATGGGTTCGGAAGGTATTATTGACCAGAGCAAATTCCCAAGAAATCGTTAAGTTTGATGGGTTACACAGGTGAAATGGATGATTAACTCGAAAAGCGAGTTATAAGGAGACACCCTGGGGCCTTTCAGTCAGTTTGGTAGTGTGGATAAGTTTTAAAAAAGATGGAAATTTTATATAAAAGAGGCAGAATTACTCAATGAATTTGTAGTGCCTTTAAAGGAGGAGATGTAGGGGTCTTGCAGGAAAAGGTATTTCATTACAAAGTTTTGTAAATTTTGAGAAATTGTCAATATTGTACAGACTCAGTTGTTTGGCAGCCATAAGACTTTTTTTTTGCCTCCAATGGTGAAGGTATATGATGTTGATCCATGTCTTAACTTTCCTGCCATTTTGGGCAATGTGGTGCAAATAGTGCAGTTTTGGCGGGAGTTATACGAAAAGTGGCTTGGTGGTGCGAATAACCTGGTTAAGGGAGTGCTGATGCAACAGGATGAGTGCACAACTCATGGGAGCCAATCACAGGCTTTTCACTTTTCGAGGTATCAAAAATTTACATTGCTGCATTGTATTTGACTTTGGGCATCACTGAGTCTTTGTCCAATAATAAACCATTTACCTGGTTAAAACAACTTTTAACTAACGGGTAGCTAAACATTCTATTACTCCAAGCTAAAACCCTCCACAAACAGCAAAAGGTGGAGAACCCACACAGAGAAGGGAAATGCTCTCTTGTCTGAGCCAAGTGTGGCCCCCACGTGCAGCTTAACCTGATTCCTAAAAACAACTTACTCTTTAAAGCTACCATAGGGGTTACACCTTTAGGAGCCTGCCCCTAGGTGGTGGTAGGAGTCAGGGGTCTAGGGTTCCCTGTAAGTACCAGGTTAAAGCCCTTTCTAAAGGGCCCTCACCAACCTGAGCACTGATCTCTTTAAACCCTCATCCCCACCCCTACATCCCTTCCTCTCAGACCCATGTTTGTGGTAGGCCCCATGGCATTGTGGCCACCCCAACTGATCTGTCTGACTTTGGGCAGCTGAGTGTGTACTGTTAAAGGACAGTGTGTACCCATCCCTTGGTTACCTGGGTTTTGGGTTGCCATGGACTTTACCCTTTTAAAGATGCCTCCAGGCGTATGTTCGTTGGTTGTCATGAAGGTGCAGCAATGTAGTGATAGCACGTCTACTCGCCAGCACTTCATCTTGCCCACCCCTTGGGGGCCTGTTGTGTTAGTCCTATAGCCTCTGCAGGACGCATGCTTATAGACTCCATCACCAGGGCCACATCTATGTATCATGATAAAAAAGCACTGTGCCACCTTTGAAGGGTTAACTGGTCAGTTGTGGAGAGTGAGTATGACTTACCTGGGGGCTTACCTGGTAGATGCTCCACCCCGACAGGTGAGAAGGCAGGTGAGGGACCCCCATGTTGATTCTCACTTAGGTAGGGTGTGACCCCTCCACCTAAACCCAAGACACCTACCATCCAATACCCCAACCCCAAATACTAACAGTCTAAACCTAAACTCACCCCAGTCAGACCCTCTAGGTCTGCCGCAGGTCTACATTATTGGACGGATTATGAACTGACACAGAATACATTCTCCAAGACAGTGGATATCATCATTCCAATGACCTCTAAACACGAGACCTGCATCTTCCAATCATCAAGAAAATAGCCAGCATTATCAAAAGAAAAAAAAAACACTGAATGAAAGACAAAAGATCCTTGCAGTTCACACATGAATAATCCCAATGTTCACAAGTCAATATTGAATGAAATGCCTTTCTCTCATATTAATCTTGGAAAGTGATATCCTGATTCAAGTGAATAAAATGAATAACAAAAGAACTCTGTTTACGCTTAACCCGTTAGGTGTGGTAAAATGCAGCACAAGCGGGTTACTCGCTGCATAATGGTGGTATCAACCTGGTGCACCAATGCACTACCAGTGAGTTATCCACTAGGATTTCATAAATGCATCATAACATGGTGATAGGTTCAAGTGCTATGCTCTCACTAAACATAAAGGTTCATTTAGGCAATAAAGAATATCTCAAATGATTTTACCATATATGGACTAAGTACATTCATACATAAAATCCCTTACCCATATCAGCATTGTGCTATTCTATGAGTATGGGATCTGAGGGTTGAAGTGTTGTTGGAATGGTATGACTGATCAGACTCATGTTTTGACCCCATGACCATGGAGAGACCAGGGAAAATAAACAAGGTCAGGGAGCAAGCAGCGGGCATCTGCTCATGGTGAGCTGCTCATAAATTTGCTCCTAGAGTCAGTACAGGAGAAACTGTATAAGTCTGTATAAGTTCTGCTAGAGAACCCCATTTCAATATATGGGGTTCTCTAGCTATTTGATAAGAGAGCATCTCGCAGAATTAAATCCACTTGCTGTCAGCAATTTCAAGCTCAGTTAATACAATGTATGCCTACTAGGTGAAACTTACAGCTCCATGATAGCGCTCTTCATTCATTCACTATTTAAAGCCCTAAAATGGGTTGCTCAGGAACAGTGCACAAACTATATGACGTTCAATCTAGGGGAGCCTGGCTAGATCCTTGGCAGCACTAGGCCTATCCCTGAAAAAGAAATCCCTGCTAGCTTCATAGTTTGTGTACTGTAGCTGCTTTTACATTACTAGTTCACCATAGGGCAGTGAACAGGTGTCATTATCAGGTGTAGGAGGTACCATATATATACTCTCATACCTTCAGGCTATATCCCCAAGTGCAGTTCTCCCATCCTTCCTACTGATGAGTGTTGATGGGATCTCAGTAGGGGTGTGGTCTGGGCCCTGGTCAGGGTGGCCTACCCTGCAGGGTGGAGGTCACACGTGATGGTCAAGGTAAACATGACCACCAGGGGTCGCCAGAGTGGACAAAGATGGTCAACGGGTGGTCACCAGGTAAACAGGGGTGTTGGGATGATTGTGTGGATATATGGCTGGGATGTAATTTCTCCTTCATTTGTAGGAGTTCCTATACCTCTGGTCCAGAAAGTTGACCCTCATCGTTATATTTCTAGAATAATTTATAACATGTGGGGAGGGGGGGGGGTGTCTTAAAAATGTTGAGGTTGATCAGTGCAGCTGTTGTTATCTACCGGTACTTGGATCTAGTACCTAATGGCCAAAATGAAATCACATCCCTGTATGTGGAAAAGGGGAGTGGAGGTAGTCCATGAATCGATGCAGTGCTCAATAAAATGTGACTTGAGTTCAGTCATAATTATCCTTATCAATTAATTACCAAAAAAGGGCAAGGCTTTGATAGGTGTACAAATGTAATCAACACGGCTGCCCTCTCCAATGCTGAAGAGTGCTGCATGAGTTGTTGCCTTCATGAGAAAAGAGACCCTTGCATTTTGTACCTTCTGGATGGGGACTTGTTGCATAATGGTAAACGCAGCTGGGTACTTGTGGATATGATTTTCATGAAATGAAATATAGTATAGTCCCTTGTCCCTCCAAGCAAATACTAAATGTATATGAATGGTAGACTTTTAAAGGTAAATATGTGGATATTTAAAGGTAAACATTTGGAAGAATTAGCACACATAGGCGACTTTAGGCCAACTCCCGTTTCTTTCTCTACCCCAACAAGAGGCCACAGACCACTGGTCAAAGGTTGTAGGGGTCACCCATGTCACGGCCAGGGGTCACGGCGACGCTTGCCTGTTTCTTTTGCCGGGAGCGACAGAGGGTAAAAGAGAACCCTCTGTGGACGAAGGGACAGGAAGGAATTTGTAAGCAAAGAAATTTGAGGTCGTGAGGTTAGGGTGTATAGTTAGGGTGAATAGAATGTGCCAGATTTTGGTATAACTTTTCAGAAGTAAGTGTTAAATCCAATCCTGTAGTTGTGCTTTTCTTAGTGTTCTTCACTTTAATAATGCAAAAGGAAAGACATGGCAATGATTCTAGGCGGTCGCAATTTACATATTTAATCATAATGTGTCCAGATTTCATCATTTTCAGCCAGGTGTATGTAGTGAAATTGAAAAGAGTTCAGTAGAAGGGTTCATATAAATGTCCTTCAAGAATGTTGCCCCTCTCCTCTCCTCTCCTCCCTGAAACTTTCATATTACATGCTGATACGCATTTGAATGTAAAAATGACTATTATCATAGATTCCCCATAATCTTCTTCTTCTATTATCCACCTTACATGTGTAAATTGTATTGTCACCTGCTTCAAAATGTATACCATATCGCAGAAGCCCATATCCACCCTGTCAATGTTTGCTAACTCAGTCTGGATGACAAGCCAGATCTAATGGTTCTACACTGGGTTCTACAAGCCTTATCAGCCTCAGGTGAGGCAATCACAGGTGTGCTTACACAGTGCAGGGGTCAACTACCTGAACCCTAGCCGCTGGATTCCTTTGATCCCAAACTGACCAATCTGCCCCCTATTGGCCAAACACCGAATCACGCTCCCTCTGACATAACATCCGTAACGTCATGGCATCGCTGGTAGCTACATGTCAGTGGTGTCTGACCCAGTGTTTGAGCTTGTCCCCATTGGAATGTGGCTTGTAGTAATGTGAGGTTAATGTATTGATAAGGCTGAACTAGGGGCTTGTATAGTGTCTGACCTTGATAACACGAGCCCTGGAGGTCTGTGCTGATATGGGGCCACACAGAAGCACAGACCTGACCATAAGTGTTATATTGTAGGTTGTATCTTCAGGATGCGGATATTTGGATCTCCTGGGTGTGGATTTTCAATAACAAATCAGACTATTGATACCCTGTCGAAATGATTGAAAGTGTCGGTCAGTTTTAGTGGAGAATGAATACAATTTTTGCTCGCATACTTTAAAAGGTCAAACAATGCTTGATTCCATTAGTATGCCTGCACACAATTGTCTAATTACTTTTTTTGGCAACTTTAATCTATTTCATTTTCTAAATGCTCAATACAAACTCTGAGGTGCCATGCACTCAATTGATGAAATAAAAGAGGAGAAGGAATACACAAATAACAGTATAAGTTAATACAAAATACAATACACAAAGAGTTGATAGGTGACCCTGCCCCATGTAGCTATGTACATGTACATCCATTTCCCTGATCTGAGGGATGATTTCTCTGGCTGTGAACAGACCAGTGTTGACCTACGCACCAGGGGCACATGTCGCCAAATAGTGTCCATCAGATAAATAGTTGTATTGTGTCAAAACCCACACTATGTGTACACGCAGGATGGGACCGTCTACATCAGTTTACAGAACTATGTGTCAACCCTGGAAGCTGTTTTAGTTTACTGAGGCAAAGTGACTGATAAATACTGTTTGGTTTAATGTGGCCTTAGGTTATTTGGAAGAAAATGATGTTGCCCCTTTATGGGGTGCATTGTATTCTAATTAATCCCATTTAAACTTGATGCATGAATGCAGCGCTGGCGCACCAGGAATGCATTTCCAGCACTGTACTGATCCCATAGGGATAGGTACACCCTCGATTGGTTGTCTTGTTGCCGTTGACTGCCTCTGTGCATCTTGGCACCAAATGGAGATGGAATTTGAAAATTAGGAACTATTGAGGTATCATGCTACCTGGGAGAATAATTAGAGTCAATCCTTGAAGATTTCAAGGTGAAAAAAAATACTGATCTACCCTTAATCTTCGCTCTTTCGCACTGAGATCTATATACCCCACTCATGAATATCACCACTGATACTTCCAATGATAGCCCATCTAGTCACTATCATATAAATGTAGATCCAGCCCCCCCCCCATCCCTATCTCTGACTCCTCCAGTACCCCCGACCACCCCCATGCGGCGACCCGTTAGATCAGAAGGCGTTTCACTTGGCTCATTTCCCGCAACATTCCTGACCCCATGGACCCTATCCCCGCCCTTCATGACCACCACCAGTTGTAGCTAGCTATACAGACGGTAATGTTAGTGTTTTTGTTAGTGATGGGGCAGTAGTGGATGGATCCCTTAGTGTTGATCCCCACAGGGCGTGGGTGTTGGCACGGTCAGTGTGGCTGGATCCATGTCTGTCACTATTAGGTTATATATAGTTACAGGGATCAAATTTTACCTGATTTCAGAATTTTCTAGGTCCGACATGACTATAGATATACCCCAAATTTTCTCTAGTTGATCTAAATTTTGTACTATTTTACTACAAATTTAGAACTTTTTCATACCCCCTGACTTACATCCTTCTAGTTAGGCTACAGTAAATCTTCTAATGGCATGTCTACCATTAGTAATAGATGTATTTGAATGAATGAAAAGCAGCCATATATCATACTCTAACGTTTAAGCATTGGGTTTTAAATTTATAAGAAGCGTTTGTCCCATACAGGGGCCTGGGTGATTATACACAAACAGATATGTGTAGGGGGTGTAGATTCGAAAGTTAAAGTGCGTAAGGCACTTATAGATTTCAAAAAGGGCCTTTTCCCCCTGGTGCCTTCATAACTTGACATAAGACTCCGATGCGATGACCTGTCGCTGTGAATGGGCTTAAGGCGACCAGCAGCATATGTTGGACTATAATTAGTGATCATCCAAAGGGAATAGGCGGAAACATGGTTATTGACTGTCACACTGTGACACTGACTGTTGGCAAACACAGCACAGGGTGGGATTTGAAATATGTTGACTGCTGACTAACACGATTATAGGCCTGACACAGGAGGTTCAATAGACTTTAAGGCTATACCTGCTTCCTGTGAAGGTAGCTAAATTATTTTTTTACGTTCATTTGTCCATAATATGCATTAATTGAAGAACTTTTAAGGTAAATTGATTGTGCCTCATTTATATACATTGTGTTGACCAAAGGGGACTGTATTAATAATTCATCTTTCAGAATGATGGATGAATTCAACAGTCATGAGCTATCCATGCACTAAAAAAAACTGCAAGTGTACTGCCCCCTGTTGAGATTCCATATTCCCTACTTTTTGCTGGTTGTGGTGCTGTTGTTAAGAATTATTTGTACTATTTCCTGCTGCTCGTATACCCTTATTCTGTGTGTCCCATTCAGTACCTGTTTATACCAAGGGTACCTGGAGCCACTCCAGGGTTTGGGTGTGAAGCCCAGTCTGGTTAGTGTCCACGCTTTACCCTGGAGCCCCTCCAGACCCTTCACAACCCAGATAAGCCCTATAGGCATGGAGTACTATTGGTGTAAGAGTAGGCCCAGTGCATTACCACATTATCAGAGGATTCCTTTACTTGGTAGGATTGAAATAAAAGGTTGACGTTGTGTACGATGACGTGTGGGATGTCTCAAACAGAACAAATCTAGAAGGGTCTATGAAGCTATTATAAGAAAGTAGGGCGAATTTCATATAATTGTTCACTCTTTCTTTGCCTTCACCTAGATTGCTCTTGGTAATAATGTTATAGCAAATAAGATCCATGTTACAAGTTGCCAGGGGGAAATCAGATTGAAAGTAGGCATAGAAATGTAAAAAAAAGATCATGATGTGATCAAACATATCCCCACAGAATCTATGATCCTTATGGAGTACGAGCTCATGTAACCCAGTCTATGATGGACTATACGACAACACATGTAATTTACATACATTCTCTGTACAAAATATCAAGATGAGTCTTCCAGCTAAGCCTATATCTTCTTCACTCTTTCCGCAGGTAAATCATTCGAGATCACCTATGTGCGGCTCAAGTTCCAATCATCCAGGCCTGAGAGTTTCTCCATCTACAAGAAGACGTCAGACCAAGGACCTTGGATCCCTTATCAGTTCTACAGTGCCACATGTCACCAAACCTATAGAAGGAGTAACAGGGAGCTTATCACCCCTAATGATGAGACTAAGGCCCTATGTACTGATGAATTCAGTGACATTTCACCACTTACTGGAGGAAGTGTGGCCTTTAGTACCCTGGAGGGACGTCCTAGTGCTTACGACTTTGAGAACAGCCCAGTGCTACAGGTAAGATTTGAGGTTTAGTCATCAGAGTGTATATAAAATATCGTATTAATAGTATATATATTTAGATTGAATGGTGGACAATGCATTGTATGTATTGTAAATGTATTGCATTATTAATAATGCAGATAGTAACACACTGTTGCTATCCTAAACGTGATATACTGGAACATATTATATTAACTGCCTTCAATGATTGTAAAGGATGGGTATCCAACTGTGTCTGCTCTGCGATCTATGCTTTTACAAGGAGAAAAACTGTGTTAGGAAAGGGATCTGAGCTATACAGTAGCAGTCCAATATAAGTGGTTAGAGTATACAGCACCCGCCAGCTACCAGCTCTGTTATGACCACTGATAACCGGAGTGCTAGTCTGTTATGATCCTTGATAGCCTCTGACCGACCAGTCACCAGCACTGACCGTGAGCAGCTCACTCTCCTACCAGATCTATTTCTTTATGCCATAGTTCTCTATGCACCATGGAAGTGCTTGGAGATGAGCTGCTCCCTGTGAGGTCCGGCTGTATTTGGGAGGTATTTACTGCTGTATTTACCTCCAAAGTGAGTAGCTCCGCGAGCTGTTGGATACACAACAAACTGCTCATAAAAACAAGGATAATCTGGAGACGACCAGGCTGGTGATGGTCAGGGATGGGTTAGACTTTGTCATGTTCTGGCTTTTGCCTGGAATTTTATAGCTTGAGTTGTAAAGCATAAACTCAATAGCTGAGAGAAGTAAGTGCTGGTGATGATAGGCATTTTACATTGGAATTCATTCTTTTAATTGCAGATGACGGATTACTTTCTAATTTTGAAAGTGTCTTATTTATGGTGTTACAGTTAAAACATGTCAGGTCAACTCTGACATAAAATAACGAGGTTGTCCTGATAACATGTCAAATAGAGGGGTCGCAGATTTCTTCTATTTGTGGGAATTGCTGATTTCCCACTCATTCAGAAAATAAATTCGTATATTTCGAATACCAGGTTCAATGCCATAATCAGGATAGGGTATTTCTTTTCTCAATGGCTCAACCATAATTTACTCCGCAACTCAGAATGTAGTAAGAGATCTAAAATGGGTCAGATCCATGAGCAACTCAAAGTTCAGCCCTCATACATTGACAGAGTCACTCACTGGATTGAGACCTGGGAAGTCTCAATGCTGAATATGGAATCTAGAAATGACAGCAAGACAGCAAAAGTTGAAGACAAAAAAAGAAGGGCATATTTTACTGACAGAGACCATGTCTGGTCTGTGTCCCCACTCATTGTACGTGTCATCACTCGGGTACCTCATGAGCTACTCGGATCATAAAGGAGCAGTTATGGGGCACCAAGTGCACAATAATAAATCGAAATGGATATGACATGTCTATGTTTTTTAATGTATAGAATGATGTTATACATGAAAATAAATTATGGGGTTTGGTTAAAAATCTGACATCTTGATTGTGATATTTATACGATTATAGTTCTTTTACACCGAGGCTTTAATGGGCCACTGTAGGCCTCACTGCTTTTATGTTTAAAAAAAAAAAGGGGGGGGGGAGAGGGTTAGAAGTGTATGGTATTGGGGTTGGCCTTAGCCCTCGAGCATTCGGTGGGCATTTTCAAACGACCACGTCTTACCCCCACCCCTACACTTCTGATTCTCTTGGCCACCAAATCAGCTTTCCAATGTCAGACAAAAGAAATCTTACTTAGTTTTGGATAGAACCAAGCAAGGGTCGACTGTATACCCTAGACCCCCGGCCTAGACCTCGGCCGTAAACTTTTTGATAGTTTACTCTCCAGGGCTACATTGGTGCATCATGCAAACACTACGGGATTGATGCACGTTAAAAGAGTCGGCATGATGCACAAATGCACTGCTGGCACGTAGAGTCGTCAGCACTGCACTATTGCATCATGACGACAAAGGAATATGAACCCTGCGACAATGTCCAATGACAATTTTGATCCTTCTTGTACACCGGAAGGTCTACTTCTATAGTACCTATATAGACTTTATTATAGCCTGGGGTTGTGATATATTGATTAAAAAGCAGAGGGAGAGCGTTGTGCGATGTCCTCTCATCTCACCCCTCCTTATGACAGTAACATATTAGACGTGTACTTATGGCCTATGTCAGCCTGACATTAGGCTGTCCGCCTACACTTAGGTCTCACTCAGGCCTCAGGATAACAACCTCCCCTTTCTCCCACCTGACACAAAGCCCAAGGTGTAAAAGGTCACTCAAGGTCAGACAAAGGGCACTCAAGGTCGCCGCCAGGGTCAGGTCTTTTACCACCAGGGGCCGGGATGTAGCTTCCGGTCGAGGACAGGGGACATCCGGGACGTTTGTTGAAGACGTCATGTCACGCTATTGGCGACCTCTGTTAGGACATGGCGGCGTTTAACCCCTTCTCACCAATTTGTGTCGTATAGGGGCGATTATTGAAGGGTGTGACGAGAGGGAAAGGGTCAAGTGAGTGTCCCATAGTGACAGGCTTTTGGTGCAAAGCAAAAAAACTAGGGTATAAATCCTAGAGTATATAGAATGGCCCATGTTAGAAGGTCAGGTTTCATGGTCGAATCTTTATTGTGATCTCCAGGGCCGAGACGGGGAGTATTGGGTGCTGTTTTCTGTTTGTAAAAAGGGAAGGGGACCACCAATAAAATAAACCTCTGCCATTTGAAAGGGTTTTGTTGTGGCCAAGGTTGAGTCAGATGTTACCAAGTGCTCTGTTGATGGAAGAGAAAGGGTCATGTGTACTCTGTGAAGCCCGTGTGAGGCTGATGGTCAGAATCTGCAAAGAATATTTGATAGTCTCTTTAGTCAATGATCTTCAGATTATATCATATGCCATTCTTGCTGATTTTGCAATATGATTAATAAATACGTTTTCAGTATGATTTGCAGAGGTGACAGACTCCGTATCAGACTCAGATTCAGTATCAGACTCCCAATAAAAGGGAGGGGATGAAACTGTAGTGCCTAGAACATCAATACATGTACATGTATTTTATAAGCCACCACCCTTGCAACAAGGGCCCGTCTTCCTCTGCACATATTACATGTATATATATTCTGTGCATACATGTTTGGGGGGGGGGGGGCAGGCAGAAACAGAGTTAACTGACCCTACATGTTTGATACATACTTTACTTCATATATAAGGGGTCATGTCATGTGTGTGGTGTGTCATATGAGGTCTGGGACACATTATCCCTCACACATGAAGCATACTTTATCACTACAATCTTGTTTGGGCTAGAATTAATGGTGGTTACTGGAGCTGGTGACAAGGGGACTCTGCTATATTCCGACCTAGCGGGAGACAATATTGACCAATGAGAATATTCCTTTCATTCAGTGCAGACTCTTCAGGGTGCATTACGTAACACCTGGTACCCGTCAGCTCGCTCTTATCAGTCCTTATCTCGCAAGGTATCAGCTTCAGCAGGGGTCGGCCCACTAAGGAATCCGCTAACCGGGTATAGAGAGGAAGCAGGTTGTCCCGTGGGCGCGGCCATTGCTGGAGCTTGTTCCCAGCAAGTTCTACTGATAAAACCTATCAGATGGGTACCAGTTGGCCCCCGAAGGACCGCAGTGAATAGATTGGGGTTCTCTCATTGGATAATAATTAAACCGTATAGACCCAGGTCCTTATTCATAACATGCCGATATGGGAGTCAGTATTGAAGAGACTATTCACTGTACATAGGGCCAGTGTATAAAGACAAGACTCTACAACATGTCTTTTAAAATATCTAGCCCAGAGTTACCGGCATATACGGCACATGGCTATTGTATTATTGACCAATGGGAGGCATCCCTGGCATATACTGCGGAGTCGGGGGCTGAAGGTGTTAGTCATAGTGGCGTCGGGGTCTAATGGCGGCCCCCAGCTGAAAATGGCTATGTGAGCTATAGCAAGAATATTTAAGAGGCATGTATGATGTCCTCGTGATTGTAGTCTGTGCATATGAAATATCGAACCAAAATAGGGAATTGCATGTAGCCATTGTCAGTTCAGTTCCCCTGAATATATATATATTGAGATTTGTGGGTTTACACTCAGTTGACTTTAAATGTGTATTATCTCATTATCACATCATAAGACATTTTTGGGAGCTTATCATACTAGCCGTGGATCCGTGTTCTTTCTGTGCTATTTATGTTGTTAACTGAAAGGGATCCTGACAAGTTAAGTGGAATTTTTGTCATAGGAAAAATAAGTTGTTTCCATTATTGCTATGTCATCCTGGATGTAATACCAATTCATCATATAACACAGGGCAAATAAGATTGGGTTTTATACAGCCCATAGTAAAATATAGAAAATAAAAGGTGGTCTGAAAAAAAAGAGCCGTAGATTGGTCCGTCACGTTTTGTTCCATATTCATCGGAACTAATATCGGTTGAAGTGAGTCCCGGGTGTTATTCTGCGTATGGAGCTTGTATATGTTTCCTAATATCGCCAGGGGACACAGAGTGGCCATGTGAATATATAAAAGGCTTGGTATTTGAGACAAATTATAACATGGTATGATATAGGGTTATGGACAGTATTTTAGGAGTTCTATCCCGTCAGTTCTTAACTACAGACAGTCCCAACTACGGCGCTCATTCAGAGTCATTAGGAAGTGATCTAGGTCTGGGGAAAAAGGGCAAAAGCCATAAAAGCTATATTTTTGACGGTCCTCAATTTCACCAATACCTTTTTGGGAATAAGTTTTCCTTTTATGGGAGAGTTTCCTCACATCTAAGATAAGCATCCATTGAGTAGTTGTATTTGGGTTAATGCCAACAAATAGAGCTTGTTGTTGGACCAAGTCGGGTGGAATTCCCTACTTCATGGTGCGGACAGATCGACACAGTCACGAGATGTGTGTACTAGACAACATGGGATCATTGGACTGTACTCACCCCCCCCCCCCCCCCCGTTTAACTACACTCACATCAAACTCCTTAGCAGAGTCCCCATACTTTCTCTGTTAAACTCTGCTCCATCTTTCCTTTCCACGAGAAGTACCGCTAGGGGCGAACCAGCGCAGAACCCGGAAGTTCAATTGGATGTGATATCAAAAAGCTTTTCACTGCAGGGTTGTGGCGGATTGAATTAGCATTATAGAAAAAATTATGGTTCCTGAGTGCCACCCCCTCGCTCCACCCAGAAAGGCCAATTGCTCATGGAATCGCCCCACGCCCATCTCTGCATCCAATAAAAAAAGGGACAATGTCTATATGCGTTCCACTTAAAGAACTACCTTTCAATTAAAAGATAGACCTATATCTAACGAAGAAGTAAGAATATTTAGCCTGAGAGCCTACTGAGAGAGGGGTTTGCCAACCTACCAGTGTTGGAGCTCCTGCTGAGCCCCCATCTTTGATGTTAAATAGGTTGGACACAGATGCCATATGTGATATTGGATGTGACATGTGTACCTCACTCCCACCCCTGTCACCCTAACCCCTGCACCCCCGGGTCACTAGGCCTAAGCAGTAAAAAGAAATGTGTTTATTGTTTTACACATGTAACCTTTTATTGATGTTGATATCATGGTGAAGGATATACATATCGGTAATAAGAATTCTGCTTTTCCAGCTGAGTAGAATGGCATTTGTCCTGCTGAACATTCAGTAGCAATTTGGTTTTTGAGGCATAAGCTCTGGTGATATCAGTGGATGGCCTGGTAAATAGCCCAGGTAGCACTGTTGAAGATCAGTCTAAAGTTAAAAGTCAGTTAAACCCATTTCTCTTTCAATGTCTTTAAAAGTCAGGTAAAAGGACATTTTGGAAAAAATAAATAAAAATAAATTAGTTAACAGACGTATTTTGACTAAAAAAAAAAGGGGGGGGGTCAAAATGATTTGATAACACAGGCTTATCAAGATGTTGCGTACCGTATATGTGCAACATGGTAAAACCTTGCTCAAGAGTGGATGATTTTTTTTTTTTTTTTTTCTGAGCCCCACAAATGTACATATTCAATTTTCGGTCAGTTAAAAGTCGATAAATGTCAGGTAAAAGTCAGTTAAAACCGTGACCAATAAATAGTGTGACCCCAAACCAAATTGAGTTTTCACGCCAATGGTGAGTTTGTTCCATCACAACACTGTACACCATTATTCGTACATGTATACTATATGTCAAGATCGGATTATTGAATGTCATATGTTCGTGAGGTGGCATTAATATTCTTATGAAGTTTCTTTTAAGTGTTGCGAGGTCATGTTTGACCTTGTTTTCACGTGCCCCAACAAGAGTACATGCACCGGGGTATATGTTAAAACCAACTTTTCAGTTCTCTTTCGAGTCTACGGGTGTAATGTATGACGATGTTTTTTACTTGAAATAAGCTTCTGACAAAGGATAAAAATGAAACATGTGATTTACTTCATATATACGGACAATATGCGTTCTAAATATATATTTTGACATTCCCGAGAAAAGTCTACCTTGGCTTGGAAGGCAATTTTTAAGGACTATACAGAAATGTGTAGGAGGGGAAAGAAGTGAAGAGTATCAGTTTACACAATTCGGTTCTCTGGTAATCATCAAATGACCTGCCCCTTTCTGGTGCAGATTTTCACTGCCAGCAGTGATCAAAGTCTGCCCCTGTAGACCAGGGGAATTCTGGAGACTGACACTAGCGCCCTCTATAGTATAGGCTTGATGAACTGAGTGTATACTGCTTAGCTCTCAGTTTTTAAATATATATACCAGAATGAGATCTAACACCTAAAAGTAAGTGCAGGTGTAGGAAAATGAGGGCATGTGTCTAAAAGAGGCTAGAGTTGTTGAAAATAGTGCCACCTCCACATCATTACCAGTTCCCTTTGAACCAGGTGTAGGTGGTGCATCAGGCGCCATTCCTGGAGCAATTACTGGCTCCTAACCATCACTAAGATAAACCAGTAATGAGAATGAATAAAATCTCATTTTATAGCTACCCTCAGAGACTCAGCAGATGCTGGGATAAACCAATGCTTGAAATCTCCCCTGGATCTCCCCTCAGGTGAAAAGATAAGCAAGCCCTGGGGGATGATCACATGCAAATAGTATTTTGGGGGTAATTAAAACTACCGTAATCTCCCGCGTATAAGACGCGTCCTCTAGGCCAAACAAAATGCTGGTGCGTCTTATAGGATTTTCTGAAGTTGGGGGTGCGTCTTATACGAGGGGTAATTTTACTATAGAAATGTACTAATCTTACAAATTTCAGTATTAAAATGTGCGTCTTATACACAAAAATGCATGTGCTGAGTTTGGGGTGCGTCTTATACGCGCAGCGCGTCTTATACGCGGGAGATTACGGTACTATCCTATCGTACCGGTATATGTGCCATTCTGAAAAGCATAATGTGAATTAGGAAATAATTTTGATTATGAATTGTGTGTTTCAGGAATGGGTTACAGCAACAGAGATCAAGATCGTTTTGAATCGCCTCAACTCTTTTGGAGACGAAGTGTTCGGTGATCCTTCTGTGCTCAAGTCCTACTTCTACGCCATCTCTGACTTTGCTGTTGGCGGAAAGTAAGTAACCGTTAACTGTTTAAAATGAATTAAAAAGCTGAAACAAAAACACAAAAAACAACAACATTACCTTCTAAAAAAAAGATAAGTTAAAAATTACCTCATCAGATTCATTAGTATTGGCCTAGTTCATGTGGAATCAACTTGGCATATATAGATGTATATTAGCAGGGTATATTCTACATGTTTGTTCTTCCAGTGATTGGTAGCTCTCTCAATTTTTTTTCTTAAAGCTCAAGGTTTTAAAGCTTACAAGGCATGTTTTTAGCCATGGGAACAGGGGCCTTGACTTGCTGTTCTTTTACAAGTGCCGTATTCGTCCTAAAGAGCTCACATGTGCGGAGAAATTTGTTTTTGATGCTCACCACCTAAAACAGAAAAGAGGTACACACTCCTAGCCCCAAAATTTGTCTTATTATGCCTTTAAGGGATCCTGGCTTGGTTTAGATTATTTGACAGCAGAGTATTTGTGATAACCTCCAAAAAGTGGGGTTGGTGCTGGCTAATCCATGTATTTGAACAAGTGCGTTCTTTAGAGCGAAAAATTTCTAGACTGCATGGTGGTAAAAATGCAATTCTTGAAATTTTGTCTTCAAATATAACAGTTAACTGGTGTGCCACGCAGTCCCTGTGCCTCTAACTGTAACTATTAAAGGACTCCTATTTCTGTAGAGGGATTGTTAGTTTTGTAAACATTATTCCCCGTGATCTTCATAACGGTGAGAAAAACACGTGGGTTCAGCTCGCACCGGGTAGTCTCTTAACCTAAACAGACACTCTGACAGGGAATAATGACAGTCATTTACACCAAAAAAGAGCAAACCACATAATGGGGAAGAGAAAAAGAAATTACCAAATTTAACTGTTACCCACCAGGGTTGTATCCATAATATCTTGCACACCTTCTGGCATCGAAATAGAACTATCGGTAATGTGCCTATTTTCAAGCCCCAGGTGCGACTTATGGCTTTCTCAAGCTCATGGCGCGGCTTATACGAGTCTCTTTGTATTGAACGTAGTCTGAGTTGGGTTTTTTTTGTTTGTTTTTTTTTCAAAATACCTGGTAGGGGCACTTTATATAGAGTAAAGGAATATTGCCAGGAGATTGTGGAAAGCATGTACCTTTAGTTCACACTTTGCGTCCCTCTCAGACGCCGTGACGTCACGCTGCGACGTTAGTTGCCCCTGGCGACGATCGTCTCGCCACCTGGCGGTGTGGGAGGTCATAATTGACTCGTCTGTCGCCAAGGGGAGAAAAGGTCTCGGTTGTCAAGCTGAAGAATATATCCCCCAAGGAAAAACCACAATAGATTTGACTAATTGTAAGCAACGATATAGACATGTTTGATATGATACTAAGCTAGATTTTTGGTTGGATAAATACTAAAAGAAGCAAAGAGGTGTGAAGGGACTAGAGCTGTTTCTGGTCCGATGCTGTGATATTAACATCTGATAGGACAGAACCCCGGGACGGAACCAGCTTATTCCTGGAAGTGGGTGTTATCCTGGGACAAGGTACCCATCATGACATGTCTTATCAGTGTTTTGCCACTTTTAGCAGAACCAGCGAAATTGCCACAGTCCCAAAATCTTGATAGTACCAAGGCTGTCAAAACATTTGGTTTTCAGTTTCTTAAAGATGGAGTGGTCATTAACAGGGTTGGGGTGGTGGGTTTGAGGGGTGGGGGATAAAAACTTTTAGCTACCTATGCCCCCTCTTGGGGGGGGGGGGATTAAAGGGGGGCCATTTATGTACTATATTTGAGCAGGTACCAATCATGGTAATTTCCATGCTAGGTGCCCTTTCATGCCCTTTATAGCAAAAAGGCCTGCGTGCTACTTAAAGGGACGTAAAAACAAAAAAGGGCGGGGCACAAAAATTTTGCACATCTGAACTTACTTATTCATGAATGATGAAATACTGTTAATGATGTTCTTCCTTCTCCAGGTGTAAATGTAACGGCCATGCCAGTGAGTGCGTGTTGAGTACTGGTCAAGGACTGGAGAACCGCCTGGTGTGTCGGTGTCAGCACAACACTATGGGGGCAGACTGTGGGGAGTGCCTCCCCTTCTACAACGACAGGCCCTGGGGAAGAGCCACCGTCACAAGTGGAGAAGAATGTCTACGTGAGTACTTAAAATACAAATAATTATTTAATTTTGTTCTTTTGGTTGGTTTTAAGTTGGAAAAATATGCATAGTTAGATATCTGTTATGCCACATCTTTTCTAGGTTTATATACAGGCCCTTATCCAGACCTTATGATGGGGGGTTGACCCGGGTTGGAAAAGTGGACCTCCTGTAATAACCTGCCTATAAGGCGCGGCTTATATGCAAGGATGGAGCTCAACTGTGCCTTACAGTTTCAGCAGAAGTTGGGGGTGTGCCTCGTATGCATGGATATATTTGTATAGAACAGTACTAAACCATCAAACTTTTTCTCCTAGCTGCACTTTATTGGATGGGCCTGAGTTAGTGGTGCACCTTATAAGCAGGGTGTGCTTTATACACAAGGTATTATAGTTTTGCAGGGGCGACAGAGCCATTGAAATGTTGGGGGGGGGGCAAACTCAGATATTGGTCCATGTCAGAGCCCCCGCTCCCCCTTCAAAAGCAGGGGTGGGAGTTCAAAGGTAAGGATCTATGGGGTAGGGGGGGGGGGGGGCGTTAGTGGATATTGTGGATATTGGTTCGTACATGGAATATGAAGTGTATTCTGGTTCATGGCTTTGATATTGGGGAAAAGGTTTGGGCAGTCTTATATTCAATCACATGTGGGATTTTTCTAGAAAATCCGGATTTCCAGAAATTTGAAGAATGAATGGGTCATTCACCCATACAAATGATCTCCAATACCACCCAGAGAAAGGATTTAAGTACTAATAAATTTCTTTGAACCTCAGTCCCTTACTAGTGCATTCTGAAAAAAAAAGAAAACTTTGTACAATTACTTTTTCTGTTACCCCAGATGAACTAATGGATCCAGCATGTACTTAGCCCTTCTTTCCATGTATCATCAATATTATGGATGTGGACCTAACCATCCAGGTCATCCTCGGAAACTCCTTCCCCCCCCCCCTATTCCTCTTATGGATAATTTTGAAAATTTAGATGTGAAATGGTGCATTTTGGGGACCTTTAAGTGCATGATTGAATGCTGTATTCAATTAAAATTGGGGGGGGGCATGTGCCCCCTTGCCCCCCCCCCCCTGTTCCGCCACCACTCTAATTTGTATTGTAGCATTCAAAAGGCTGAATGTTCCACTTTCATTTCAACATTCAGGGATGTGATTTGTAAATTGTTAAAGGGTGGGAAGATTTTCAGATTCCCAGTTCTTAGTATTTAATGGCACAAAATGGGCTAGAGAGGCAACATTTGTAATGTTTGCATAAAATAAATCTAGGGGATCCTGAGCCACTTTCACAGCTACCTTCCCAAGTCACGCCTTGCCCTTGCCCCTATCCTGGTCCACCTTCACCAAGACCTTCCTATGTCACCCCCTGCCCCCATCCTGGTCCACCTTCACAGTGATCTCCCCAAGTCACCCCCCCCCCACCCCACCCCTATACTGGTCCACCTTGACAGTTACATTCTCAAGTCACCCCCGCCCCCATCCTGGTCCACCTTCACAGTGACCTTCCCAAGTCACCCCCCCCCCCACACCCCTATCCTGGTCCACTTTCACAGTTACATTCTCAAGTCACCCCCTATCCCCATCCTGGTCCACCTTCACAGCTACCTACCCAAGTCACCCCCTATCCCCATCCTGGTCCACCTTCACAGCTACCTACCCAAGTCACCCCCTGACCCCATCCTGGTCTATCTGCACATGTACCTACCCACATTACCTGGGGCATCTTTATGATGTGAATAAAAATCATTGTTATGGGATATCCAAATTATACCTCCAATATATATATTTTGCTCAGTGGAAACTTGAAATATTTCCCAGTTTTCGAGATGTAGGGGCTTATAAAGTTCCTAGAAAGCCGGTGTCTAAGGCCCCAAAATGTGGACCTTTTTTCAGCTTGTTGGGCCATGGGGGGGGGGGGGGTGACCAGTACCCCAAGTCAACCGCCTGGCTACGGGCCTGATATAAGATCTTGGATTTAATGACGGACAAAATGATTATATCAAATATTTTGAACGATATTCCATGATGATGTAGCCAACAAACTACATGTATCATGTACATAATTATGTTTGAGAGGATCGTAATGCCCACTCAAGAGGATGGTAACTTGGATGCTGCTGCAGAATCCCACAATTTTCGGCACAACTTAAAGAATTTGGCAAAATTTCTATACCAGGTATTTCCAATTGAAAAAAAAAGAAAATGCGGACAATATCTGAATATTTAGTGCATAGTGAGTGGCACCTGTGCTGGAAGAATAATGGATGCATCCAAGTGATACATGTAGTCTAACCGATTACCGGTAATGATAGCAGTGACCCATAAGTTTTCACATCCAGACATTGTGGTATGGTATTAGTGACTCAGTGTGTTGAGCTTTTAGATTAAGATGAAAAACAATAATACTTCAGCAAATAAACTTCCATTAAAATAGTAACACAAACCCTCGGGAGACATGGACACTCTGACCTCTTTTATTCCCCTGGCCTGTATAGTACCACTTGTTTTATTCCTGTGAAAACAAGAGGAAACTTGATGCGGGAAATTCCAGGTTTTATAGTCATACTACAAGGGTGAGTGAGTTAGAGTTGGTGGTGGGTGGGGGGGGGGGTAACCCCATAGTCTCCATCCTAGTACCTACACTTATCCCACTTTCCTAGGCTCGTGCTTTGATCCCTGTAGAGCGACACGATGCCTGAAGAATCAGGCTCATCAGGTTATCTGATGCACCGTTCCAGCGCTTCATGATTAGTGTATCACGCCACCCTGTCAGGAGTGTATCAACCCCATCGCCATGATTTTAGAGTGTAGCCCTGGAGAGTTACTCGCCGGGACTGTAGCAGTGTTTCTGCATCATGAGAACAAGGGCCATGGTGTATTAGAACATGATACGGTCCTTAAAGGGTCATAGATTTTGTTGGGATTGTTTGAGAGTGCCCGCCCTCTTCTTCACCCCTCCCGCCATCTTGATGGCTGCTAATGGGCAATAAGTGTCCTTGACCCCTTGACCTTGGGGAAGGCTTATCTGACCTTGAGTCTAAGGACACCCACCGTGGGCTGTCAGGAGAGGTCAATATCAGCCCAACCAACAGTCTTTTAGTGTATACAGTACTCTATATAGCCCTTTAGTATGGGGAATAAGTTAAGGATTGTCCCAAGTCTTGAGATTTCCTATTTTATCCATCATAGGGGAATCTACAGATATTAGATACTGGACCTACACTTCCTAAAAGGTTATGTATTCAATGAATTATGTGAGACATTTTAGAACAATTTGTCAGGAAAATATTTTGTCATTTTGTTCTCGGTTACTGAGGAAATGTCATTCTTATTGAATTACACCTGTGAGCAATCAAATTGTAGTGTGAATATCTAAAATTAAATAATTCATTATGAATGAAGAGAAGTGATCTACACATAAATTTATTATGAAGTATAAAGATCAGTTCTCTTCATTAATTTACAAGGAGTGAATAGGGCTTAAGTCCAGAAAAAGCTTTAGCATCCTTTAACATATGTGGCATGGACTGAAAAGGGGTCTTAAAACCCTTTGCACTAAGCCCCCTTTTCGCAAATTGTGTCACATATACACTACCAGCTGATCGTTAATTTTGGTGATCTTGCAGCTCAATTGGATTACTGATCAACTTAGATGGTCAGCTCACTGAATTTGTCAATCAGTTCACTCCACTTCGTTAGGAGTCCGGTTAGGAGTTCACTTCACAGTGTTGAGAAAATTGTAGGTTTGGGGGCCAAAAGTACTGCACCTCTTTTCCAGACTGGTTCACTGTTTCACCAGAGACACGAAGGGGGATTCCCGGGGGGGGGGGAAGTCCTTAGTTTCACTGAATGCCCCAACACTCTATATGTCTGCCTTGTTGAACGTCGGCAGAAACTTACTCTACTCTCTCTAGTATGCCAAGATAGTATGAAAGTTTTGAGTTGAGACCATTAGTATCTCGTTCCCTGTTGGCAGTGTCGTGCCTCACTACCGCCATCTGGTGTTAACTGTCAGTACTACAGGGCGGAAATTATTTATGGGAGGCCTACAGCTAACCAACGGGAATTTGTAGACATTAAAACGTTGAATTTCATATAATGTATTTGATAAGTTGTGACTTAAAGGAATAACTGGACAGAAATATCTGTCTATTATAGCCAGATAGCTGAGCAACTCACCCTGTATGATGACCCATCCCTGTACACCAAGAGCCGCTCCCTAGGGATGTGAGCAACTCATCTACACAGTATGCTCACGTAATATGTTGGTCTGTATAAACGCCAAAGTCTGAAGCAACCACAGGTTTGGAATATCAAAGTGCAGGGTAACGGTGTATTGAAATAGAGAAATGGATTATGATTCAGTTCCGAATGAGCATCGTTTTTGCATAAGTATCGACGGAGGGCTATTGAATTTAAAAAGTACCCAAAAGTGCATGGGGGCCAAAATAGGACATTGTATGTTCTTCATATGGATGCATGGGTGTGAAGGAGGAACTCGGACATATTCGGGACATAACTAGGATGCCAACTGTCAGATGGACGTCCACTTGCTTTATGTCATGATGGCCTTTTTTATCCAAGTACGTCAGGACTCAAATGACAATAAGCCCCTCTCATGCCCTAATGACTGTAGACATAGAGGGATAATTGCCCCCTGGTTTTATACAACACAGACATTTATTCGAGGTTCCTCCTTTCCTCGTCCGTTGTACCCTTCAGAGTACCCCTTCATCATTATCCGGTTATCGCCAATACAGTTCATGCCTCCTCCCATTGTCCTCCTCTCATTGAAGCCTGAAGGAAGAGGTGGAATGATAAGGGATTTAGTAGCACTAAGTTTACATTATCTGGACCCTGTGGAGGTGTATGGTGTCAGTGTGAGTCAGAAGGGGTGGTGTACATGGATGGACACCATCACACAATAAACACTAGGTGTTTATGTGGGTATTGAGAGCCCCACTTCACACGACTTCAAAATGGTGAGATAAACCAGCTTATAGTCGGCATACGTTCAGAGCTCTATACATGGAGATAACAGATCAGTACTAGCTTGACACTGTGTGACACTAATCATTGCAGAGACCAGTGATTAATCAAAGTAAATATCTCTTGAACAAAACGACGCGGATGAAGGGGGAGAGGGGTAACCAATAACTAATTAATATTGTTCGTGTGGGGATTGTGATATCGTTTTCATTTCTTCATCGTTTAGGTATACGAATAATTGCACAATGAACCCAACATATTCAATGGCTTTGAAAAAGTAGATGACAAATTGCACCCAACCACAGGTCAATCCCGTCCAGCAGCGTCTCGCCAGGTGTCTCTCGGTCCGTGTCCTGTGAGGCTGACCTCTGAGCAGCTCGTCACGAAATCGTGACCGGAAGTGAGAGGTCAGAGCCCCCTTGTGGCCTTCCTGGCATTTCTAGTCATATTGTGGTTCCTGAATGTCTGTGATGTACATCTTTATCTTTGTATGAGTGATGGAGCAAAAGGGAAAATATGTCAACTCCCACTTTAACCATTTCTGGACTTTCAAAACTCCATGTACATTGTTGTTCTGTGGAAAAAAGGGCTAGAGGAACTATAGTGTGAGTATTATGCTTTCCCTCTGTATTTATGTCAGCAGGTGGTGCCCCTATTGAATTTAATTTAGATAAGTAATGTTTTACGTTTTGGAAATATAAAAACACATGATTCTGACAAAAGAATTGTCCATGGCGTTGAACAATGAATGAAACCAGCAAACACAGCTCTATCACAATATTCAAATGGATGGCAAGCACATGTGGGCGTCTTTTAAGGTTAAAGGATGACGATCACGTTTTAATGCTGACCCTATGTCGCCAGACTGCATCACCATTGGGATGATGCACGAGTAGTTTCAAAGATATAAAATACCTTGAAGTTGGGTGCAGTTACTCAAAGACACTGCGTTAGGACATCGATCACACCTGCAGTTCTAAAAGAGCTCATGCGCCTGTTCTCAAAACAGAGCGGGAGCAGCTTTAGGAATGAGCTACTCAAGGAGATAGAGATGTAGTGTTCCCACCCTGGAGGATGGGTAACAATAAGGCCTTTCAGGTCTGGGGCCGGGGGTAGGAATGTATGTCAAGTTCACCCTCATCCCTCATGGCCACACTAAAATGCTCTTACATAAGTCACAAAATATGTCTTAACCGGGATCTTAACATAACCTTCAATATATATAGAACATTTTCTAGAATAATCGTTTTTCAAATGTATTTCAAATTGAGCGTCCAGTCGTTTGATTTAAAAGTTTTGGTTGAGTATATATTATAGACTAGGAAAGCTGGATGTGGCTGAGTGATATATCCTTTACCCTGCTCAGTAAAAGAGGGATCTCATTCACAGTCCCCCATTTATGTGTTGCCACTGAATGCAGTGGGTTAAAAGGGTGTGGTGGCACCCTTGTCTCCTCGCCATATCATGGTAATTGGCGTGACCCTTAGCAGGATAAATGAACCAAGCACGACATACCAATTGTCACACAGTGAATATCATATATAACATGACCCACCCTCATCTGACCCATTGTATGTTAGATCTAACCGTCTTTTTTTAATATCAGCCATCAACAGCCTCCATCTACCGTAAACCTTGTGTGTAAGCCATGGCTTATACGCCCATCAGAGGCTTGTAGCTTATTCTCAAAGTCAGGGTGTTTCTCATATCAGTATAATATTATGAGGTGTTTGATATTATACAATGCCAGTGAATGGCATACTTTGATTTGAAACTCCAATGCATTGTTACTAATTTTAAGATGTTCTGAAAAGACATGGTGTCTCTCATATGCGATTTGCGGATTAAACATCAGGTTTTACGGTACTGTATATAATACTACACATGATTGTCTAGTAGGCATAATTCAAGGACATTGCTCTGCTGCCCCCCACCCCCACAACACACACTCACGCTCAAACACTCCAAATCGGATTGTCGTCTGCTTCATCCCAAGTTCTTCCAAATACCACAAGGCGGCGCCACAGACGCTGACGTAGCAGCATTGTGTGATGAAAATCAATGTCAGACGCTGTGTTTGCTGTTTGTTTATATCAAAGCCTTGAAAGGGGTGTTAAGCAAGGAGCACCTAGCAGAACTTTTTATGCATTTTTACTGGGATAAAGTTTCTGAGTGTTAGTGGGTATGGCACATAGTATAGCGTTTACTGTGATAGCTATGTAAGCAATCATGTACACAATACACATGCACACGTGTGTGCTGATTTTAGGGGAAAATATATGACACTCATATTTTGCAGATTTATCTCAAAGAAAACCATGTACATTTGGCATTATACCCATTTGTATGTGATATAGACTTGTCTTTTTATTAAAACATGGCGCCACTGCCAGGGTACCCACGTACACTAGTAGTAAACACCCATCATCAGACTGAGAGTAGTGGCTCTTAGGGCACACAGAATCACACACATGACTGTTATGACGTTTATACACATGTCTGTACGTATGTTGTACGTCAATGTATGTCATGATCTAGCCCTGAGCTTCTACCACAACTCTAGCAGCGAGTCATGTATGGAAGGGGTGGCAACGAGCATGGAGGAGAGCAGTGGTGTATAATTACATGTACCGTAGTACTCCGCTTATAAGTCGCACCTAGAGTTTAAAGAATTGTCCCCCAAAAATAGAATGACATAACTCAAGTTATAATCAATCCATGTTCAAAACTCAAAAAAACTTTGGAGCCCCGGATTCCTAAGTAATCCTCATGACTATAATATAGTTTGGTCCTTTAAACTTATGAATTGGTCAAAAACAGAATAAATTTGCCTTATTAGTTTGGAATCAACTCTCATACACAAGCTCACAAAGTAAAGTGGTGCAGTACATTTGAACTATCCTTTGAGCTCAACTTTCGGGTCAGATTCCTATCTAAAATCCATACATTAAAAAAAAGAAGAAAAAATCCCATTACATACCAGCCTTACCACGGGTTTGGATAGGTCTTCTCTATACTACTCTGGTACTTCGTCACCATGGCCAGGAACTCACCAGGGCTGCATTCATGGATCATGATGACACAATGACATAATGCTGTCCTTGAGAGGTTAATAAAGATGGGCATTATTTGCCTTTGGAAACCCTCATCCTGGGGGTGCACTTCTAAATACCTACACCACACCAGTGTACAGGTTGGCCCCCATTACAGTGATATAAATCTGCCTTTGTTGGTACTCTTAACACATCACTAGCAATATCTGATTCAGTGAGAGGTTTTGTGTATAATGGGTATCAAGAGTTTAAAGAGAAGTTTGAACTGGTACATACCCCCGTACATTTTAATTAGCCTACTTCTATGAAATAAAGATGTGATAAATATAAATATCTATGAGGAGAATTCAATCTGCAATATATAAACGTAAGGGCAGTACAGGTATACATTTGGGTTCTTTTTAAGGGGAAAAAAAGAGAAGTCTTGTCAGGTAGACATAAAAGAACAAAAAGCAGCGAATAACCTACAAAAAGATGTAAAATAAACTACAGGTTTCAAGGACCACAATTTGTATACATAGAGCCCTTAACGCAGACCCTCTGTGTTAATGGTACCTTGATAACCCCCACTCTTAGTTCCACCACCACCTCCCAGGTGGAGCCAGCGGCGCTGGGCTTCTCTTTGATGGACCCTAGAGGTGAAGTGTTTACCTCGCTATCTTTATGACGAGGAAAGTTGGGGTACATTTATGAAGCAGACCCCTATCACTAGGGGTCACTGTGAAGCCCCATCTAAAACCCCATAAAGTCCCACATTGAAGTTAAACATCTCTGGTATATAGGGAATCTCTCAGGTCTTACTACGCATATTTTGACTGCAGGCCTAGGAGGGTAAACACCCACTCTTCAGAGTAGGCTTTCTAGGGAGATTTTATATTTTGGAGAGGTTCAACAGCGATTGTTAGTGACTATTGTGAAGAGGAACGGTTGTTGTGACATCATGGATACGTCAATGACGCTGCTGCGTTTGGTGACGTTGACGTTGATACTGGTGTCACCATCTAATGGCTACTGGTGTTGGGACGAATTAAGACAGAAATGGCACCGTAAGTACCATAGCCGAAATGTGTACCTTTGTAGGTCCATGTTTTAGAAGTTGGATATATAGTGTTAGACCGTAAATTCTCTCGTATTAGCCGCGGCTTATTCTAGAACCAAAGCGTATAGAATATGCCCAACTTCAGGGTGCGGCTTAATGTAGGCCTATGGAGGTGTTTAACCCTCTAACTCCCTGTACTGCGTATATGTAGTACTATAACTGTATTTGTGAAACACAGGGAGAGAAAGGGTTAACCTTTACACAACAGTATAAAACCTTCATTTCTCAAGCCTTGGATGCGGCTTATAGCCTTTCCCAAAGTTAGGGTGCGGCAAATACAAGGGTGCGGCTTATACGAGAGAATTTATGGGAGTTAAAGACGTGCTGCGGCAGTATTACCAGCAGTCCATGACATGGAACTATAAATATCAGTGCCAGTGTTATCAGGTGATCAGAAAATCTTATCATAGAAAGAGTAGTTCCCAGAACACTAATTGCATACTGGATAGATGAATAGAATATGAACCAGGCATAGTGTTTCCAGCACTGGATTGCTGGATTGTAGTCGACTTAATACAAAATGTATATCACTCAATGGGACGACAAGAAAATATATTGTTTGATAGAACCTCCACAAATCAAACTCCAAAGACAGACTTTAAAATATATGAAAATTATATTGTGTGGGAGGGAAGCGAAATCATAGAAAGATATATAATTGCAGTTTATTTGAGATTCCTCTCTTAAAGAACATTTTTTTATACTTGGACGACGAATGATAACAGAGTATGTGAGAAAGGGTTTTCTGCCTTAGAACTGTCCTGTACATTAGGCTTTAAGGGCGTTGGCCTTGTTTAGGTCGAACATATCTCTTAAAACAACTGCCCGTAGGTTTAAGTAATTCGTACACTTAACTTCCTACTTGTGACGTACAACCATACCCATATAGGTGTATAAACCTTTCCTGGTAGTGATGTGATTTAATGCACAATGCCTATGCTATTCCGATGCCGCCTTCTTGCACCATGCAAACCCTGTGTTGCCTTGATACACCCCTGAGCTGTCAGAAGGTCGCATTAGTTACTCTCGTCATGCCGACACAATCCCTTAACCTTTTATAAGAGTTATGGGATTCCCCTACCAGACACGAAGAGATAAGGTCAGCTAGCCATATTCATCCCATCTCCGTGCACATACCTTTAGGACATCAAGTATGTGCAAAGTAAAAGAATATAGACAATTATTGCTTTGTATGATTTGATAAAGCCCCGGGAACAAAATGACAAGTCAACTATTTTGTAGGAAAGGGAAACAAAACAACACAAATGAGTACAACATCAAGAATAAGAAAAATTTACTACGGTATATGAAAAAAAATAACAAAATTGAGTCTGTCCATGAATTAGAGAGGAATTGCTATTTGAGGTTTGGAGTCATGTGTTTGTGTTGTTACATAAGATGACTTTGATGTCTGAGGAGGCAGATCTTGTTTTACCTCCAGGGACCATTAACAATAGAACCCGTGTGGACCCAGGGTTAAGGGGTATCATGTATGGAATGGCTCAGGTTGGAGTAGATTAGGAGTGAGTCAGAGACATGGTTTCAGCTCAGAGCAACTCAAATACATCTGATACATTGCACATCAGTAATGTCACCTTGTGTTGGATTTTCTTTTTTCAGAATACATTCACGATCTCAACTATTGATATTTCAGTAATAAAAGCAGTTCTAAAATGTCTTAATTTTGATCAGTGTATAACTAATCAGCTCTATCTCTCTTACAGCGTGTAATTGTAATGGACTCTCAAACCGGTGCTTCTTTGATGAAAACCTTTACCGTACAACCGGCCATGGCGGTCACTGCCTCGACTGTCGGGAGAACACGTCTGGACCCAACTGTGAGCGGTGTAAAGATAACTTCTACAGACGTACCGAGAACGACCGGTGTCAGGCCTGTGGATGTGATGCTGTGGGTAAGTGAACATTGCAGTTGGTAAGGTCCTGTAGGGTTAGTTTAATAATGACTTTATAAAAGGATATACTCTAAAGAAAGGAAGATTAAAAGTACATGTATATATATATTAGAAAAAATATACTAGGTATATTTAAACCCTTGTCTCCTCCTGCATAGGTTCTACAAACACACAGTGCGACACGGCTGGTCGGTGTCAGTGTAAGCCCGGAGTGACCGGAGACAAGTGTGACCGCTGTATGCCCAACTTCTATGAATTTGGACCCTCAGGCTGCAGGTAAGTCTCCTGCATCTAAAAACGAATAATAAAGGGGGGGGGGGAGATGATTGCTTAGAAACCTTGCCTCCCATTCAAAAACAGAATAATCAGAAGAAATCCCGGTAATTCGTGAGAAGATTAAATAAACATTGCGTGGATACATTGTGTGTCTATATTTAACAACTCTTAAACAAGGCACTATTTATCACTATTTAACTAAATTCACCATTGTATCTCTCCCCTAGGCTACATTCTAGTACATATCAGTAGAGATGATCCTACACATCACCTCAAGCCAGTGTTTTAATGATGTCTTCCCTTTCTTCACAGACCGTGTGCGTGTGAGGTGGCTGGCAGCATGGACAACAACCCGGTATGTCTGGCCAGCACTGGTATCTGCACATGTAAGGAGAACGTTGAGGGACAGAACTGTGACAGGTAAGGTAGCTCTATAAACACATGTACCATATTGGCCTGTAAAAGCGCCGGGTATTTGAATAAGCGCCAGACTTGAATAAGCGACGGGGATATAGGGGTACTGAAATTTGAAAACCGACTATATTTTAAGTCTCGAATAAGGGCCGGGGGTAGATCCTATTTGAAATTAATGAGCGCCCCGGCACTTGTACAGGCCAATGCGGTAAGTACATAGATACAAGTACATCTGAATAATAGATAACATCGTAAGCTTCATATTTCCTCACAAAATGATAAGATCGCTGTGTTCATACGAATTCAATAAATCAGATTGAATACAACATATTCATGTGTATTCTCTCATCATTTTTTAATAAAATAACCATTTCCATGTTAACCTTCACCTCAATAGCCAACAATTAATCCTGTTTCTCTATTTAAGATGTAAATTTGGCTTCTTTAACCTGGATGCTGAGGACAAGTATGGTTGTATGGCATGCTTCTGTTACGGCCATGCGTCAGTCTGTGGTTCCGCTGGCGGTTACGGTCAACACAGCATTCACTCTGACTTTTCTGCAGGTATGTATTCTATATGCTCTGTGACTCTTAGAAGTACTTGACTTTTAGAGTTTTGATACTAGAGCATATATCCTTATGGCCTAAAGACGTAAACTCGCACTGTCACAGCACTAAACTCACACTGTCACAGCACATAATTTATAGTGTTATACCAGAGTGAATTGTCTGCTTAGTGAATTTTGTCTACTATCACCAAGTTTCTTTTCGTTTTAATCTATTTGATATATAATTACTGGCTTGTCCATTTCATAAACAAAGACTTAAAATTTCTTCTTATGTGTGTTTAGGCCGGCAGCGGTGGGGCGGGATCGACAGGGATGGAAATGATGTAGCCATTAGCTATAATGCCATCGTTGGTAACATCGGTATGTCATCGGAAGACAGCCAGGAAATCTTCTATTTGGCTCCAGGTAGGCAATACCTCCTTTCTCTAACAAATACTTTTTATGTCTCTCATAAAGCCCTTCACATGAAATTTTAAGAAGAAAAAATAATGGAAAGATAATTTGATGTGTTTCTAAAGTAACAGTACAGTAAGTTACTGCAGAACATTCTTGGAACCATTATTTCTACATTTTCTACTTATCTCTCCTTACAGCACGTTATCTTGGTGATCAGCGATTCAGCTACAATCAAGACCTCAGTTTTAATTTACGCATCAGTGAGGATGGTGCACGTGCCTCTCGCTTGGACGTCGTACTAGAAGGCGACGGAGAGCGAGTGTCTCTCCCCATCTACGGACAGGGTAACCCAGTACCACGTACACTAGATCAAAAGTTTACTTTCCGACTGAGCGAACATCCCGATTACCAGTGGTCTCCACCACTAACAGGTTTCAACTTTGTGCGCTTGCTATCCAACTTAACAGCTATCAAGATCAAGGCTGCTTACACAGATGGAGGTAAGGACATTGAAAGGCAAATTTTAAAACAGTAGTATGTAGAAGATGACAATGTCCAAACTTCTAAGATGATATCAGCTGAAAGTTAGGAGTTATTGCAAAATTTTGCACATAAGCCACAACCAGACTGAAGAACATACTATAAGCTACACCTGGGGTTCGAGCTTTTGCTGTTTTCACTCTGTTCTACATTGGTTAATGCTTTGCCTACAATTTGATAAGCCACACCCAGATGTTTGGAACATCCTTTAAGCTTTGAACCACTGCTTATAATGGGTATGCGGTTTTATAATAGCAGATTTAAATACTGATTTTACACAAGGAAGGAAAGCCCATAAAATGTATAGTCTCTGGAAAATTCAGCACTTTAATTATTCTAAGACTTAGTTTACCAGCCTTAATCTGCATATATATACGACCAGTTTTGTTTGTTTAAATGTGAACCTGTAAGTATTGCATTGAATTTTGCTTTTCTAGGTGCAAGTTTCATTGACAATGTGATGCTGGGGTCAGCGCGTCAAGGCGTAGGTCGGGATGAGGTGCGGCATGTTGAGCAGTGTCAATGTCCTGATGGTTACATCGGACAGTTCTGCGAGTCGTGCGCACCCGGCTACCACAGGGACCCACCCAATGGAGGACCACTCGCTAAATGTATCCCATGCAACTGTAACGGTCACTCGGACTCATGTGATGTCAACACTGGTGAGGTCCTATGTCATTCTCACAACCAAATATGCCTACTTTCACTTGACAAAGGACACTAATAATCTGGCCTACTGGTTAAAAAAAGAAAAAAAAACATTTAAAGTGATATGGGTATAAACAATTTCTTCCAGGACATCTTTTAACACGCTACATATCCAGCCCCCTAAACATGTACTGTTCAGGGGCATACCTTTTGATAGGAAGGTAGTAGGCGAGTTGGCACTCATGTTTTAAACCATGAATATCTTATGATGCAATCTGATATAATGATCAATATCTCACTACTATCGCCCTAAAAATGTAAAATGCACTACTATCTGTGTCAGCAGCATCAAAACATGAAAGATTCCATTTATCTTAAACATCAACTTATACAGTAGCATAATCAAGGCATCCAAGTAATTGATGATTTACCAGGTCCAGGGAATAGAGGGGTTGACTCTAATGGTTGGGCCTAAACTGACTCAATTTTGGCATTCATCTCGTGCCATATGACAGCAGCACTCATTTCTTGTGGCCATCAAAACTAAAAGCAACAATTTTAATGCCAATTTCATCAAAGATGTCTGTCATCTTTACTAATAAATGCTTATATATAACAGGTCGATGTATTTGCCAACACAACACTGCGGGTGACAACTGTGAGCGGTGTGCTCCAGGATATTATGGCTATGCGCTGGCCGGCACAGAGAACGACTGTAAGACATGTCCGTGCCCGGAGGGAGGCGAGTGTGTCGAGCTGCTCAATGGAGACGTTGCCTGCATTAACTGCCGTGAAGGGTATACAGGTAAGGAGTTCAAAATGTCCAAAATAGATAACACATAGAAGTAAAAAAGAGAAACTTGAATTATATTGCTTGTTCAACAATCAAAGGTTGTACATTCTGTGTAATAATTGTATAATGGGATTATAATTTGGCAGGTAACCGATGTGAGATGTGCTCGGATGGCTACTTTGGTGATCCCGAAGGAAAGCATGGCCCTCGCCGCCCATGTACACGGTGCACATGTAACGACAATATCGACCCCAATGCTGTTGGCAACTGTAACACGTAAGTTTAGTAATGTTTTTCTATTCTATCCCATTCTGTGGGTTAGTTGTGGTTTTTTTTTTAAATGATAAAAAAGGACCAGGTATTCTGTCCTTTTACTAAAAGTTTAGTCCGTATTTCTTGACATATAATTCTTACATTTTTTTCAGCACAACCGGAGAGTGTCTAAAGTGTGTCCACAACACAGGCGGCCACTACTGCGACCAGTGCTTGCCAGGCTATTATGGAGATGCACTTGCGCTTCCTAAAGGCCAATGTCAAGGTAAAGACCTACTGGTATCATATATTAGAAAATCCATGCCCTGAAAGTCTCTTCTTTGTCAAAGTTTGATTTCCAAAGGAACAATTCGTAACTGTCATTCAATAATGCATGGCAGTCAGGTGGATAAAATATGATTGTTTTAGGAGACTGTCTACTTTAGTTGTATATAGTGTTACGGATTAAACACTGCAATTGCATGTTGTTGCCACTGTGCAAATTTTATTTTATTCAGCATGTGACTGTTACCCGGCCGGCACAATCCACCGTCCATCGGAAGGTATCATCACCTGTCACTCAAAGTCAGGGCAATGTGCGTGTCAGCCGCATGTCGAGGGACGCAAGTGTGACATGTGTCTGAACGGTTATTGGAATATCGACAGCACAAATGGTGAGTACACGTCATTTTGTATTATGAATTCTTGGTGTGCATTATGGTATTTTCAATGAAAACAGTGCAATCTTTATGTCATTAAACAGGTATTGTGATTAATGCTGGCATTCAGTGATTTTGTGTAAAGAAGATAGTTAGATTTAAGATATCATCTTCGGTTGTGTTCTAGTCTAGCATTTTGAGCTAGTTCAAAAAAAAAAAAAAACATTCTTTATACAGTCGTTGGAAAAATGGATGCACAATTGTGTCTTTGCATCCAACCCTAACTTAGATACATTGTTCATCTAGAGAATGAATAGAGTATCATAGGATGTTTTAACATTGATTCATTGGAACTTTTAAATCATTATTGAATCGGACCACAAGATTTATACCAAAGGTTTGATATTTTTACATCAGGAGGTTTCAGTGAGTAGATTTACTGGAGTACTTGCTCTTGCACCATCATATCAGCATATAAAAAGTTTAGTGTGGACACATTTTAATATGCTGACATGATTTTAATATAATTTTCCTGACCACACATATACCCCCTCCCCCCGACTTTGTACAGTTTCTTCTCATTTTATAGCCTTAAGATAAAAAATAAAGGCCGTGTCAGGCTACATAGAAATTCTCAATGCAATATCATATAACACATTTCATCATTGTGCTATCATGATATGCATGTTGATGTGATCAAAGACAAAATACATGGAAATACAGTATTAACAGTTTAACAGAGACTAAATAATACAGAAAATTAAAACTCCAATTTATTTACATGTTTTTGCCAAAAAAATTTCTCCTCTAATTATTATCTTTTTAAATCATCTGCCACTAATCATTGATATAAATAAAGAAATGCCGAAATGCCCATCCACAGAAATCTAAACTTCAAAAAATATGTAAGTTAACATGGCCTAAAGCTGACCAGCAGGGACAAAAAATTTACCAACCATTCAGCATTTTCTTTATTAATGTGCAGTACAATTATCTATGGTATTACTAAAGAAAGATTATTTTCATAAATACTTCTTCAAGCATTTCTTTTGCTTTCTTTCAGGGTGTGAACCTTGTTTCTGTAATAAGGTTGGTTCTCACAACATTTCATGTGATATTGGTACCGGACAGTGCCACTGTAAGGAGGGCATCACTGAGCGTGAGTGTGACACGTGTTTACCATATCACTTCGGCTTCTCGACTACTGGCTGTCAAAGTGAGTACAATTTGGATATAACATCTACTGGTAGCTATTATGAGCTATTTATGAATCGGAGTGATGTTCCAAAAATGTACTCAAGATATACACTATATAGAGTTATATTTTTATCTACAAAATCATAATCTGTTATAAATGAAGATTTAAGGGAAATAAAGGGAATCAGGGGTTTTAGCAAAAATCTTTGGAATCTTTGTAGAACCAAGAAATCATGAAAAGTTTTAACTTGTATGCACATTGAACATCTCTACCATAGTTGAGGTTTTAAATATGATGTCATGTGATATATAAATTTGATTCTCTCATCAAGGATGTGACTGCGACCCTGAGGGCTCTAAGGATCTCCAATGTGACCTGGTGTCTGGTCGGTGTCCCTGCAAAGAAAATGTAGATGGCAGACAATGTGACCACTGTATGGAGAACAAGTACAACATTACTCTGGGATGTATAGGTAAGTTCTTAGTTTATAAATTTGTCTCTTAATTTTGAATCATAAATCATTCAGATTCATTTAACTCTCCACATATAATATATCAAAGGTACCCCAACCCTCTATGTGGCTACTTGGTGCTATACTCAAACTAGATTTGCTTTTAAAATACCGGTACTATACTAGAATTTCTATAGATTTAAAGAGACAGCCCCTTATATTTATTTACTGTGATACTACCTACAGACTGCCCAGCATGTTACAACTTGGTCCAGGATCGTGTAAATGCTCATCGCGTCAAGGTTAAGGAGCTCGCTGAGCTTATCAAGAACATTGGTCGCAACCCTGGCCAGATCAACGACACCGACTTTAGGATGCGTATGGCTGAGGTCAATGTTACTGTTATTCAGCTTCTAAATGATGCTCGTAAGGCAGTTGGTAAGTACAAAGACGTATATCTTTCTTTCTCATAAAATCATATGATTAGAAATGTCAATATGTTTTGGAATAAATAAGCAAATGTCAACAACCATGGGATATTTTTGCATCGTATTCCCCGAAGTGCGTCTGCCGTATTCAAAGATGCCTTATATTCCATGGGAGTTGATATTTGCATTTATGTCATGGCCCTATGGGGTTAATTTGCTTTAAAATAGAGAAACACAGCTCAGAATCCTAGATGGCGGACACCCATTGAATACGGCCACATTGTATTCCATCCCCCCCATTTAATACGGCATGTCTAGTATTGTTCTATAGTAACGGTCGTATCTGCCATGACATAAAATCTCTTACTGTTGTTTTCAATTTACTACATCATCATCACTAGTATACATACTACCCACTCAGATTTATGTAGTGACATTATATGTTGAATTATGATGCAGAACTGAGAACATTTATAGTGAGATTATGAATATGTTAACAGGTGCAGATGGGCCAATTGGAGACCAGCTAACCCAATTAAGGACAGCTATTGATGAATTAATGATGGAGACTGGGAAAATCCACAAGGACCTTGTTGACGCTCGCCGCTCCTCAGCCACTGCCGCTACCGACATCACAGCTGCTGGTAAGGCATAATTCAGATAGTCTGATACAATGAAGCCATATACAATTTTCAAGGCCCAGATTTGTTCTGGACAGAAAACAAAGAATTTTGATTCTGAACTATAGTAAGTAAACGGAATACATGAGCGACTACTTGTAGGGGATTCATGGGAAACGTTATGCATACAATGATTTACTTATATATATGGTTAGAACCTATGTCTTATTAGCCTAGGCCATGAGTTTCTTCAGTAAGTCAATCATTTAATTCCATTCGAAAGGTGTAAGTATGTAGAGAAACTCAATTCATTTTGAACAATTTAGGAGAAGCCATTGCTACAGCTGAGACTGCACTTCGTGAAGCGGAGAAATACATAGAGAAGGAGGGTCAGGATGCGCTAAGAGAAGCAAAGGATGCCCAGGAGCGCTTTGGTCAACAATCACAACGGATGACAGACATCGCTAAAGAAGCCCGAGAGGAGGCAGAAAGGTAGGTTTTAATTCAATGTTGGATTCATAAACTTGGCAGTAATGTATTGTAACAGTAAGCATGTGAGACTCTTGTGCCATGGCTTTTACAAAAGGGGAAAATGAAGATGAAATGAAATTAAGAAGGATGATATTTAGTTTAAATTCTCTTCTACCTAAAGACAATTCACCTCATTTCATTATAATAATTGAATATAAATTAGAGAAGGGAATAATAATTATGGTATTTCCATGTATGGTACTCACCTCCTTACTGTATTTCAGACAAGAAGAGGAAGCAATGCGAATTGAGGACACCGCAAAGAAGGCTCTAAACACATCATCTGAGGCACTCCGTATAGCGCAGGAGACACTGAGGAAACCTAGTGACACAATGCAAGAGATCAATAATCTTAAGCGTGGGTAAGTGGCTTTTCAAAGTTTTTAAGTAGCTAAAAGTCTAAATTTGGGGAAATAGCCTATAACCAGAACAATCGGTGCTATATTTGACTCATTACATCTAAGAAAGCTTACACAGTCTGTGTCAGGAACCCATTTATCTATTGATAGCATTATATTGTGACATCGCTGTTAATACCGAGTGACTTCCATGTTATTCTCCTCCAGTGTAAAGGATGCTGATGCCTTGTTCAACCAGACCAAGTCGCTGTCTGAACGTGCGCTCCAACAGGCGAAGACTGCATACAAGGATGCACTAGAGATTTACAGCCAGGCGCAGACCCTTACCAAGCCAGAGGTCAATGTAGAGCAGCTCAGGCAGGAGGCAGCCAATATCAAGACAGAGGTTAGTCTCCATTGACTTAATATGATAGAGCCATACTTTATATATAAGTAATGTAACCCTTCAACTTTGGGACATGTAACTGAGGGGAAACGTTTACACAAGGTAATCTACAGTTGCCTTTATTCGCTGATGTTTTAATTGGTAGGGAGGGGGTCAGGCTTTAAGCAAAGGCTATCCCATCTGATATGCTTAAATACATGTATTATCTTACTGGAATCAATTGACCAGGAATATAAATATAATAGACCCAGACTTCAGTGTTGACCTTTGTCAATTTCAGTCTGAGTCGGTGAAGACGCAGGCGGAGGAAGTGATTGAGAACCATAAGAAGCTGATGGAGGATGTGGAGTTGCAGCAGAACAAGGCAGAAGAGCTGTTGGAGAATGGCATCCACCAGCAGCAGATCGCTGACGAGCTGCTCGCAGACGCTGATGTTGCTCACAACATTGCTAAGGACGCTGTCAGCAAGGTGAGAATTAACCCGGCTATCACAACCGTACTTTGAATTTGGCGGAGAGTTATGCCCAGAACTTTCCTTGATAATATTTACATATTATGGCATCAGCTTCCAGTTTTCATTTAGATACTTTATAACAGGTGTTCATTAACTTTTGATTTTGGAATTAAAGGCTGAGACGACTCTGCGCGATGCCAACGAAACGCTCAAGACGCTAAAGGCCTTTGATGAGAAGGTCCAGAAGAGCAAGTCTGAAGCCACCAAGGCCTTGGAGCGTATTCCTGATATCGAGAGTGAGATTGTTATCGCTGAGCGGAAGACTAAGGATGCAGAGGATAATCTCGCTGGTGCCGATGTAGATGCTAACATGGCCCGGGATATCGCAAAGGATGCACAGGCGATAGCCGTAATGGCCTCAGATGTAAGGAACAGAAGTTTTTCATGACTTATGGTATAACAAATGTTGTAAATAAACGATGTAGGTACACGTTGTAAGATTTTTAAAGAAATGAAAACTTTTCTTCTTTACAAATAACTCTATGCATATGTTGCCTGCCGGCATGAATAATTTCTCACATTAAGGTATCTTTCCAAAGCAAATTTTTATGTAGAATATATCAGATGTAGATTCCAAAATGTTTTCCTTGTCATTTATCGCAGGATGCTGGTGTGATCCGTGTTGAGGCTGACAAGACTAAAATCCAGGCAACGGAGCTGAGAAATAAAGCGGATACTGTCGCTGCTGATGTTGCCAGTGCTGAAACAACGCTTGAATCATACGAGGCACAGGCCAATGAAGACAAAACACTGGCAACAGAGGTACATATAGTATAGCTATTTTTATTTTGTCTTAAATAAATTCTATACAGAGCTAGACATGGAATTTTTAGCACGATCATCAGATAAACATAATCGGTCAACGTTCCCACATGTACCACTAACTTGAAATTCACAAGAGGTAGAAGTATCCGATTATGCTGATACATCAGGGGCGTATTTCAATAGAACAGACGATTTGAAAATTCGCTTGCGATTTGGCTATCTTATTGGAGAGGCTTCCTATTGTCAGAGATTCCCCCCTAAGATTGGTCCCTATGTAAACAAAATTGTTATCATGTATATTGAATTTTCTAAAGCTGTCGTAGTACTTTGAGCACAAATGTAGGTCTGAGTGTAATTGCACGTATAGTGCATATCTTGGCGATTTGAGGACTACGTTGTAAGCTTTTGGTGTAAGCTCCTGACAATGTTCTGTTTGAAAAAAAACAAATGTTTAGTTTAACTGTTTCATCACTTCAGGCATTGGCAAAGGCAGATGAGGCTAAGACAAAGGCAGATGCATCATCTGATATGGTACGGGATGCCCTGAACCAAGTCCATGATATTCTTGCATCTCTAGGTAAGTACATGTCTTTCTATTACTCATACATTTATGAACCATATTTGACTAATGAGCGCATACGATAATAAGCACACCCCCAGGGATTTGCGCTCCATTCTTGACTTGAAATGACCCAGTAATCTCAGTGTTTGGGTACGACTAAACCCTGAGCTAGCAGTATACCATCACAGTTATACAGTATCACAGTTATACAGTTTTATTTCGAAATGCACTTTGCTTTTTGGGGGTCTAAAAGGTTGACCCTATTTTATTTATATACAGAGATATGTCAGGGAATTCCCTGAAATAGGGATTTCAAAAATCTTTAGATTAAGTCAAAATAGGGATATGTAAGGTCTTTAGGGCCAGATTTTATTTTCATATTCATAACAGTCAATGTGAATATCCATGTTCTTCAAAATGAAGATAAATATGTGTTCTTGCCCTAATGATAACCCCCTGCTATACACATACCCAGGCCTGTGTTGGCTGCTTTAACCAGTGACTCCACTGAGGAACAGGGAGGCCCCCTGGTGTAAGCAGAGAGAGTCAACTGGGCAGGGGAAGGCCTGGACAGGGGATCTCAGTGCCATACTCTACTAGGGGAGGTGAAGGGGAATGCTGCTCTCTGATTGGTCTAAAATAATCAGCTCAAGACTAGTCTACAGTTGCCCTCCATACAGCCATTTGGGGAAACCCCTTCAGAAGTGCCATGTGAAACTAACACCCCAACCACCATATACATCTACTCAATGTCTGAACACCACACTCACCCTCAGCCACCCTTGATTCTGAAGCAGTATAGGTTGAAAAATATTAGGGGTGGGGTTGGTGGGGAGGGGGGTATACTAAACTCATAGTTCTCAATACCCGACTTACATCTCTGTATATATTCAATGAGAAATCTTTGGGATTTGAGGAGTGGGGTTTGTCTCTGATATCAATACCAGAATGGACCATAGTCTAACCTTGTCTTCTACACAATTGTCAAAATTGAATCACATCCATACATATCATGTATTTTGTAATGTATATTCATATAATATAAGCGTTTAGTACATATTATAATGGTTTCTTTATTGCTTGCAGACCGCCTGGAGGAGATCGATGTGACCAAGCTTGCAGAGCTGGAGAGGGGCATGCAACAAGCGGAGCAGGAGATTAATGCCACACGACTTGATGAGCGTTATAACACACTTGTCAAGGTAGGTTATGTCCTACATGGACTCTCTCTCTATCAGGACTGTAACTAGCAAATTTGTAACGTGGAGATTTCTTAGCAGTTATTACATTTTGTTATGGATCTTGTGGACCTTTTAGAGAACTTTTAATGTTTCCAAGAAATGTAGAATACTAGTATCTATGTGTGTAAAGTTTCATTACATTGCCTCATATGTATTTAGCACAGTTCATAAAATCGTGCCATATTAAAGGTTTCTATGATATGCCAATGCTCTATAGTGACTCCTTACATATTGATATTTCCAGGCACGAGATGACCATAACCGATGGATTGGGACATACACATTGGACCTAACCAAACTAAAACTAGAAGTAGAAAACGTGCGCATAATTAACGAAACTATTCCAAGGAAGTGCTTCAACAGGATCAATCTGGAGCCTACCAACCCAACTGGTTAAGGCGGAGCCAGAATAATGGCAAGGCCACACCTACTCAGGCTATTAGCCCAACCCACTCTAGCTAAGCCACACCCAGTTTCACTGTAGGAGGCTGGCAGTGGCAAAATGAGAATCCCATGCCTGTACAAAATGTACAAAGAGATTACGATAAGGTTGATTTAAGCATTGTTCGATAGGAGCGCGTACAAAGTTAAGAACATGGACAAAGAGAAAAATGGAATTGTGAAAATAATGTGGACCATTTAGTACCATTAAGTTGGTAGTTGTCATGGCAACTGTTGGCAGGTAGCACCCTCGGGCACTAAGGATGTAAATACGGTATGTAGAAGGGTGATAGCAGAGTCGCGCCCGGTAAAATGAGGCGAAATGGATGCCACACAGTTTTAGGAGAGTAATTCTTTTGTTTTTAGTACAAGACTTTTGTCATGTTGTATATATCAAATAGATTGCTGAGGGTGTTCCCTCCTGTGAGATCATCACAAGTATGCAATGTTGTTCTGGGTTTTGATGTCACAGGATGGCCGCTTGCAGCGTCTGAAGTGATGAGAGAATCAAAATGGTGTCTGAGATGTGTGATTTGTTCTTGCGTGTTTAACTTTTCATGTATCAGAGAAATCGCCTCACGCATATGGCGTGCATATTATTGTACTTAAGCATGTTTAAAACCATTAATCATTTTGTCGCTGTCAGATGAGACATGACATTTTATAGAGAGAAAGATTTGTTGCTGAGCTGACCATGCGACTGTTACAGTTATAGATAGGGATATTCAAAGCATTAGAATTTTGTGCAAATGAATGTCGCTTGCAATTTTTATATACCTCCCCATCTCATAAATTTTACATGATTGGACGAAAAATCACTGTATGGAGAATACAATATTTACCAGGTTGAATCAATTGATGAGTGCATAGTATTATGATTGAGTATACTTCAGAGATAGGGCTTGCCAGGGCTTGCAGATAGTTGTTTATGCTGGACATCTCAATGCAATTCATTTACTGGTGCTATTTTCATACGAACACATCGAGTATGTGGACAGAATGAATGCAAGTAAGCTCTGGTAGCCTTAGCCTATGGTACCTGGGTTAGGGAGTGGGGCCTCTGTTATATTATATTGTTACTTACACAGAGAAGAGGTCCCATCTGTCTACCCTCCTTCCATCCCCTAAAGGACCTCTTTGAGATTTGAGCTCATCACTGGAATGTATATGCAATTGTATGTTTTAAGAAAAACCGTTATAAGAAATAATGGGACTTCTTGCTATTATAAGTGTAAATTGTTGATGTCCCTAGTTGCCTTTCTGATGCCATTTTATAGTATTTTCCTTTTTTTCCATTTAAACTGAAATAATATATTTACTTTCCATATTATATAATTATTATGCCACTATATTGTGGTATTTTGCAGAGAAATTTCACAAATTCATGTAATTGGTTTTATTGGATAAGTTATTGAGCAAGTTTCCATTGTCTTTCCATCAAGAAAATGCATAATCAGACAAGAATAATAGCAGTATGACAATTATGTTGTACTATTGTATTTTACACTAATAGATTTATGGGGACTCTTTTAAACAATTCAAGTTTTATAAGGGTAGGCTAAATGTGCAGTTTTAGCCAGAGAACAAGATACCCAAAGTTTGCACAAATTTATATCTTAAGTTTACAGATGTCTTAGAGAATATAACTGTGTATCTGTTATACTTATGAGTGAAAGGATGTCCTGTTTTGTCAACTGACAATATTGTATTTTGTGTTGACCAACATTGATCATGTGGCCGCTGTTCATGCACAAGGAACTACTTATATACTTTCTCTATTTAAAGGATAAATATTGCCACACCATTTAAAGCATGTGTTGGTAGCATTGTGTTCGAACGCATTATCCCATTTGCTCTCTATGATGCATAAATGCTACAAAGTTTATAACATACCCTCCGAAATATTTGGCATCATTAGCAATGCAGCTCTGTCTAGTTCCTCATCTAACCTACATTATTGATAGGGTCCAATGATGAATTTAACTTGAGCGTTGGCATCATGCCGTCCTTAAAGGGTTAAAAGGCTGATGTTTGTCACTACTCCCAAATGTGGATTTTCAATTCCTGAATCATTTCTTCAGATGACCTATTCAAGGGGACTTTTCCCAGGTCAAATCAACAAAAATGGCAGGTAACATATATATTTTCTTGCTTTGTATTTTATACTTTTATAACCAGAAGAAAGGAGGAGAAAGGCAATACAAATTGGAGCCAGATGTGGATATTTCTCTCATTATACTCGTGCTCTCTTGGAGTTGTAATATGTGTACATCTTTATGATTTTATGCATGGTATTCCCTCTGTATTCTTATCTCAAGCACTTTTACCTAGGTTTTGGTACCTTTCTATTATGTACAAATATAACATGACTGTATTACTTATTCTGCAGGAACTTACAAAAATGTACTACCATACAAATTACATTACAGACTTGTACATGTATTTTGCTAACTTGATGACACATGGAATGTACTATATGAATGCATGAATGATGGTATAAAGATTAAAATGCATAATATCTATTTCACATTTAACCATATTGGATAGTCCATTGAGTTGAGCTGCAATTTAAACGTGTATTATTATGAATTCCAAAAAAGTACTATCTAGAAATCATTGATAGAAACCTTGACTTTTGACAGATATGAAATACGTGGTAATTAAAATAAAAAAAATAGATCCAGAAACTTTTGGTACGGGAAAATAGTATGTCACAAGAGTTAGCAACACTTCTATCTTATCTTTTCAGAGATGCCACCCTTCCTAACTTTTCAGGAATTCCGAATTTATATATTTAATACCTTTAGATATTTCTTATTGGAAATTGAGAAAAGTAGGAGGATTTCCTAATTTTTGTTGATCAATGAGTGGAATCCCTGTCTTTTAAAGAACTAGACTGGTTATATTGTATTTATATGGTTGAATGCAGAAACATAACGGAAGCGTAGCCCAACTAGTCATATATTACATTACTAGTTTAAAGAATATTTATTTATTGCATATTAGTTTAGTTTTCATATCCATCTGCAATTTTATACAGCCCTCCTCAATTTGGGGGCACAACTCTAAAATTGAAAATTAGCACTCTCTTATACATTTTTACTTAGAGATTTAGATCAAGGATGGACAAGCTTTCAATACATAGGATTAAGCCATACTAAACGAATTCTCGAACAGGCACTCAATGCCATGTGAAATAACCAAGTGCATAATAAACCGAACTTGCCTAAACTGAGATTTTGCTCTTTTTGATATTGTCAACCCTGTTTCTATGTTGAGAAAATATTTTTCTGGGGAAAAGTAGTATTGATGGTCGCCTGCTCATAAGTATGTTGTAAACTTAGAAATGTTTAATAATAAATATAAATATTAACTATTCGTTTGTTGTGTGATTCTGAGGCGCTGGGCCTACACCAGCCGCTGAAATAAATCCAGGGAGTTCAAAAGTTTAGAACTATATGTCAGCACTTGGGACTCTATGTAAGATTGGTCGCTGCCCTTTAGTGGAAAGAGAAATACTGAAAAAAAAGTCTTGATAGGAAAATATACACCAAGCAAGACAGCCTTGCAGACAATGGTAAAATGTATTGTCCTTATAGCAGGCTGATGTATATGGGTGTGTCAATTTTATGATAATACTACTGAAGTACCAGGTACATTTCAAATAAATATATCTTAAGCAGTCTGTATTTCTGGCCTGTGCAGTCTCACTATAGGCCACATTCCTGCTGACCACTGAAACTTTGGTTCTAGTGGTCATTGGAGGGACGACGAGGCCATTAGACTGCCTTGGTCTCTACACCCACAAGGGAAAGTGCTGAGTAGTCCACAGATGTACATTTTTATGGAGGACTGTGTCTTGCTTTATAGCTGTCTGGTTATACAGAACGACCCCCCCCCCCATTCTTTGCACTGGGGTTTTGGCCAAAAGATTAAGACAAAGTTGGTGCTAAATGGCTAAATTTGATATGAAAGGTTTAGAGAAAGAGAGGTTTGTAAAAGCTGTCCATTTTCTCTGCATTTGTATAGTAATTCGACTTTTTTGCTACTGCAGCTTGGAAGTTGCTTTTAAGTCAAATGTTAGGAGTGTTTATTAAGCTAATAGATCATGGATATGGGGGCCCTAGGGCTGTATATGGTGTATATACCCGAGCCGCGGAGCGGCGAGGGTATATACACCATATACAGCCCGTGGGGCCCCCATATCCATGACCTAATAGGTTTATACCACCATTTCCTCCATTTTGTATCAATTTCTTACCTGATTTCCACAGAATATAGCCACGAGAAGACATTTTGTAAGTGCAAGCGATACGGCCCGGGTCAGCGCTCTGCGCGAAGCCATTGTTTTTGTTCCTTGCGGGACAGGTACCGCCGTGTTTACACTCACTTTTCGTATGGAATCCAACCATGACATGTTATAATATTAAAATCCCAAGAAGTATTCGATCCATAGACGAGGAATGCGTGCTAATTTTCTCCATTTTCTTCGAAATAAATAAGAATCCATTGATTTTCCAAAACGGTCCGAAATTTTCGGCGTCTTCCTCGTACGGCGAGCGGATGACCTATATCCACATCCGGGCCCCTGACACACTTTCGCCGAACAAGGAGGCGGGTGGGAATGGCCGGACCGCGACTTGCTTACGATGGAAAAATCAATGGATTCTTATTTATATCGAAGAAAATGGAGAAAATTAGCACGCATTACTTGTCTATGGATCGAAAACTTCTTGGGATTTCAAAATTATAACATGTCGTGGTTGGATTCCATACGAAAACTGACTGGAAACATATCAGGTTAGAACTTGTTTACCTTCGCATAGGATTTCATCACCGTTCAGTGTGGCGCTATGGCTAAGGCCTTCGCCTACCACCACTGCGGCCGGGGTTCAATCCTCATACGAGTTGGGACGATTTTTCACATTGAAACAAAGGCGAGGCTAAATTTCTATGTCCGCCAGCGTCTCCAAAAATATTCTAAGTCCAACGTGACCTCGAAAAAGTATATACCAAAAATTTCAAAAATGCACAAGGGTGGTATATGCAGAATAATGCACGGCTAAACTGCATATAAACCCACCGGAAGTGCCGAAATCGTGGTATAACAGAGAATATGTAAGAAATTTCATGTTTTTTAATAGGCAGTTTATGAGATATTTACATTTTTGTATTTTGATTTTTGGCCTCACCAAATGTATGTTTGTTTCAGAGAGTAGTGGCTCTGGTTTAAATTTATGGGTGCATTTAGATATCAAAGAGGTACAGGAATCTATTGCAGGAATTTTTTATTTCCTTATGATGTTTTTAGCCACCATAGATGCAAAGGTGATAAGTATATGAATAGGAACAAGTGAGATATTGTTGTTAAAAGTAGACATGAGCTTAAGCATGGCTAGTTGAGTTGGCCTTGAAGACCAGGGAAAGCTATGACTGATGTTTGATTGCTCTAGACAGCTATAATTACCTACTTATTACAACACACAAATTAAGGAAGTTGGGTGTGAAGGCAGGGGGAGGGTGGGTAGGTGGTGACAATCACCAGTGGGTGTGGGAACCATAGGCGATGGTAGGTAGGCACGTCACTGGGTGTAGGAGGTGGGGGTATGCTCAGCTAGGCCTCAACAGTCCTTGGTGGATGGGGGCCTACTCAGTCATGCCTCAATAGTCCTGGGTGTGTGGGGGGTAGGGTTAGTGGCTTGGTAGATGCCCACAGAGGCCGTCAGAGTTGTGCTAGTGGGAGGGGGGGGATCAAGCAGGCATGTGTGTCCTTACTTACATGGGGTGGGATTGGATGTCCCAGAAATGGATCATTATAGGGTTGTACTAAGGGTTGGGGAAGGGGGGGCACTCAGTCACACCTCAGAATTCTTGGGTGGGTGGGAGGCCATCAGAGTAGTAGGGGGAAGAGCCATAGATCAACACCAGCAGCACCACCCTTATGCTTGCATTCTATCTAACTTTTTAAATCTTGGTCAAAAGTGAGCTATGAGAGTAGGATGTTGGATTTCTCGTCAAAATTATTGGTCACATTATGTTAAAACTCCTAAAACCTTGAAATTGGTATATTACAGGTTGAAATCTGCCAACAAACAATAGTACTGTAAATCCTTGTGCATATAGACTATAAAGTTCTGTTGTTCTAAAGTTCTATATCATAGCTCTATAGTTAATGGTCCGTTGGACAGGGGGCAGGAAGAATAATCTGTTAAGGGCATTAAATACCCAGATACTGCAACGGAAATAGTGTTATAATATTACTCATTGTAAATCATATCAAAATTGTATTAAACATTGACATTACAGAGGGTGCATTGTTAGCCTGTTAGTCCTCACATGTGAAAATGTAAGTAATGGTTGCATAGTCTTAATAGTTATTGTAATGCAAAATATAAACTAGTTAAACTCACGAAACCAATGATTGATTGTAGGGCAATATCAAGGGTGACTTTGACAGGACCTGTTCGCGATTTTACAGGTAGTGCATTGGCCTCGTAATTGGTCAGAAGCTTAGTGATCACAGCACCCTCATCAATGGCCGAGTGGTGGGAGAGTACCAGGAATGGTTCTATGAATGTCAAAATTATGGTGATTTTTTTATTGCTCTCTTATGCACAGGGCTTTCACAATTCATCCTAACATCATGCTTGACAAAAAATACCAAATAAATTGATGATTTATCAAAGGAACCAGGTAGTGAGATAGATAACACCTATTCTGTGACAATCTAGATATATAAATCTATTGCATCTCTATTTTGTGGCCTGGTCCCTCTGTGGATGTGTGGGGACTGTCCTGTCTATATGACGGGGCTTTAAAATTTCATCATCATCATCATCATCATCATCATCATCATCATCATCTCTATTTGTATGGCAAACACAGGGCTCTGTCTCAGGGTTTGCAAGAGAAAGAAACGGAAAGCATTTATCATGATTCCTAAATGATGATAATCTGTTTCAGAGGTGTGTAAATCTAAACAACTGCTAAATAGGTTTTACACATAATGGTACCTTTTACATAGAAATGTCTGTGTCAAAATATTAGCAGACATGATCAAAACCAAATCCTTCTGTTAAACCTAGTACATGTAGTGTATGTGGTATGCTTCTGGATATGCCATGCCTGTAAGCCTCAACCTAAGTTTAGGACAACAGAATAAGCCAGAGTTGAGAGTATGCCATTTAGACACTATTCCGACCTAGCGGGATGGGGGTGGCACCGTCGTGTCTAGCTGAAGCTGGTTATCAGCATGTGCATTTCTGATGGTTGTAGGGTACAGTGACGTCATACCTAGCGAGAATCCACTCTGTCCAAACCCTACACACAGAAGTTCTGTTAAGATTCAATAAGTAGCACATAGTGGCTTAAATGTATAATTACAAGTTCAAAGGTATGGTTAGTGTATGCTCTCACTCATTACACCTCCAGGTGTGGAGTATTCCAAACTATATAGGTGTGAACACTCACCCATATTTAGAGAGTCTTCTGACCCTTGTAGCTGCACATCTCGCGAGAATGCATGTTAATTAGGCTTGAGCTGGTGGCTGAGTGCACACACACCTGTATGGCCTGCATGTATGGTACTGGTGCACACGGAGCCACTTGCAACCTCGGTTTAGGCATGTTCTTTTGACCAACTATTGTTAGAAAGTTATCCTCTTTGACTAACATCTAACTAAGATTTTGGAGATTTTTTTTTCAGTGCATGGGGAAACGATCTAATCATTTTAGTGAGAGAATTTTCTCTTAAAATTATGCATTAACCCCAGGAGGTATTTCTTAACATACTCTGCATGCACCCGGGTGCACCCTTCAAGTTGTACCAAAATTCCCACAAGAAACGAGGTATTTGCAATTATACAACCAATGCATTCAAAGACAACGGACACCCCCCCCCCATTATGCATTGCACACCAAAATCATGAGAGTCGAAGGTTGTTACCCCTCGTTACCTTAGATTATATATGAACCGTGCAGAGTGTGTAGCCTCTTTAGCTATAGGGTTGTATACCTGGGTTAAGGGCCTTGGCAGGTTTTGGAGGGATCTGGTGCGTATTGGAGGGACCAATGAGTTTGTATGGGATTTTGCGGTACCATTTGGCGGGAGTCCATCTACATAGGCCTATGAGCTGACAGTGAAAGTCCCTGATTTGTACATCATCTGTCAGTTCTTCTGAATGGCCCCCTGTAAGAGAACAGGTGAGAAAATGGGCCTAAATCAAATTTGGGTCCTCAACCCAAATGCATTCATAAGCCAATTCCAAAATACACAACATGTACAACATTGAAAGGCATATTGGAAGGCAAATCGAATATCTAAGGAGAATTCCTCAAAATTAATCCAAAAAGCAGTATACCTAGACCTTAATAAACACTTTATGGTGTAAACACATTAGCTAAACATATCATTTTTCTAAACACTTAACATGACATTGTGTTTAGAAGGATATTGTATTGCACAAAAAAAAACACGTAACAAGATTAGGATTTAAACATCTTTTTTTTATGCAGTGTAGTTGATTCTGGGGTCCCTTTAGCTACTAAAAGTACATGTATACATTTGGTGTCCGAAAACGTGATTTTGCCTGGCTTTTTATGCCCTCTATAGCCGCCGCTTTTTGGAGGTATACATTTAGGGATTTTTCCTCTTTATTTTTGCCTCAGCCAGTCAAAATTTTTAATTAAAACTATCAGTAATACAATGTTTGTCCTGGGTACCCACTTGGCGAAAAACGTATTTTCAACGTCTGCAAGCGTTTTTTTAGCTTTGGATAAAAAAACGTTTTTTTTTAAACGTTTAAATGTTGAAAAATAACATTTTACAACGTGTTTTTTCATCGTTGGGCCTAAAATCTATTCATATAAAAGAGTAAAATTATACATGTATATAGAACAGATTTAGCTAAAATAATTAAGTAGCTCTAAGCAATTCAATTCTACCTTCTTGTGCTATCTTTAGCACCAGCAAAAGACTTAGGGAGTGATCATTTTTTAACAACAGGGGGGGCTGGTGGGTTTGCGAGTGGATGCGCGAAAAAAATTTCGACCCCCCTCTCGAGGGGGTAAAATTTTTTCACCCCCCCCAATAAGGGACAAAAATCGCGCGCGAACGTCCCCTTTTAGCCTATAGTAACGCGCGGGGTTTTCCACTGAAAACAGGTGAAATTATTTTGACCCCCCCCCTATCAGAGGTGTTGAAAAATTCTGACCCCCCCCCAGTCAAGGGGTTGAAAAAATTCTGACCCCCCCTCAAACCCACCAGCCCCCCCCCCCCTGTTGTTAAAAAATGATCACTCCCTTAGGAGCAATGCAGATGAAGCTATTTTGTACCTTGTCAGCCAGTAGTGTCCAGGAGATCTGTCCGCCCCCTGGTTAGTGTAGGGATATTTCTGATGGTAGCAAGGTAAAATGATGAACGAAACTGAAGAGGGATGGGGATGGGGGGGGCGTTAGTTGTAAACACCGAGTGGTGCATCTATGGGGCCATGCACATATGACGTCATCACTAGGGGGTGCGGGGTGTTTAGCTTTTGATGCCAGACTGAAAAAAATGGAAGGGGGGGGGGTGTCTGAGGATTTATGACACTTTTTCGCTTTTGTGGAACCAGTCATCCCTGTATTACTAAAGGTCAGGGACGCAGTATTCTGTTTAATGACAGACCCAGTTAGGAGGGAACACCAGAATTATGCATAAAAAAAATTCAGGCTTACCCTATCATTGTATAACAATTGAAAAATACTGTTGGGTGTGCAACACAGTTTTGCCAAGTTCATGATTAAATGTTGAAAGTTTACTAGAGTGGTCGCTTATTTCTGTGCCAATGATCATCCGAGTAAAATATTGTTGGCCCTTAGAAGGGGGGTGTCAAGAGGTGAATGACATAATGTCTAGGGGGTATGATGTAATCTATGACAAAATGATGACTAGGGGGGTGGGGGTCTTCAAAAAATGATTGTAAATTGATGACATCATATGTGTATGGCCCCTACATGTATATAGGCCTTTATACAACATTTGGTTGGAAAAACAAAGGAAAAGCATGACTAATATATAGCTCTTCTAAGTTGATGTGGTCCGGTAGGCACCTACCCCCCCCCCCCCCATTCCCCAGCTTAGGGGCCATCCATAAATGACGTCATGGAAAATTTGACCATTTTTGATCCCCCCCTGCCCCTCACGTTTTTTTTTTTTTTTTTTTTTTTTTTTGCCAGTTTTGCAATGCTTAAGGTATATGGAAAAAATTAATTCCGTCATACAGGGACAGACCCCCCCTCCAGCATGACGTCATTTGTGAATGGCCCCTTATGAATGGTATCAGCTAGCAGGCGTCAAGTGCGATAAAAGTATACATTTCATTGGCCTCAGTGACGGATCCAGAATATTGACAAGGAGGGAGGCGCGCCCTTCATTTTGGTCTCTATTTTTGGCTTTTTGAGGTAAGAAAGAGGCAAATAAAACCAAGGATACTATAGGTTCCACCTCCTGGGTGGGGGAGGGGGGTGGCCACTGCTTATGTGGCCTATAGTAACCATCATTTTTATTACCATGTGCGTACAAAAGCTAGAGGGAAAGGGGTACCTTTTTCATCCTGGGGCAGGATCCGGCCGGATCCTTCATTGGGGGGGGGGGGTGTTTCTGGCCATTTTAGGCCAAAAGGGGTATAGTTTTGGGCCTGGATGATTAACAAAACTTTCTCTAAAATGGGGTATAGGGGCCTACATGTTTGGGGGCGGTACGACAGTGGTCTCACGCCGATAGGGGGACCTTTTTCATCATTTTTAAATGAAAATCCCACAAAAGGGGTATCAATTTTTTGGCCTGATTCGTCAACAAAATTTTCTCTAATAAGTGGTAAATTTGTATGCCCAAATAAGAGAGGTGTCACGTCAAAAGGGATACCTTTTCTCAAAATTTTGGGATTGTGCCCACCAAAAGAGCGTCTGTTTTTGCTTAATTTTTACCCGCTAAAAGGGGTATGAAATCAAGGGCTCTGTACGCACATGGTAGCCATAAATTTGTGAGTGGTCCCCCCGGGTTCCACCTATATCATCCTTGAATAAACTACAGGTAAAAAGTAGTGGGCACGCCCTCCCCGTGTCTAAATCCGAAACTGCAAATGGCACAGTGTAGCCCCCTGTAGCCAGTACAATGTACATACGGAAAGCCGGTGCGACACGCCAGTTTGAAGAATTTGCCATTTCCTATTTTTTGCCCTATCAGAAAAATTTGCCTTTTTCAAAAAATATTTGCCCTTTTGATAAAATTTGCTCTTCTGAGAAATTTGCCTCTTTGAGAGAATTTGCCAGTTCACCAAAGTTTGCCATTTTGTATAGAATTTGCCCCACTGAAGTATTTGCTTCTCCACGATAATTTGCCTTTTCAATAAAATTTGCCCTTTTGACAAAATTTACTCTTTTGATACACCAATATTTGCCAGTTGCCTACAATTTGCTCATCCAAAATATTTGCCCTTTCAAGCTTATTTGCCCCATCTATCATAATTTGCCTGTTCAATAAAATTTGCCCTTTTGATCAAATTAAAACTTCCTCTTCTTAGATAGATTTGCCTCTTTGAGAGAATGCAGGCTTTTTCACTAAAAATGGATGAAATTATTCTGACCCAGCTCAAAGGCGTTGAAAATTTTTTGACCTCCCCAGTTATTTGCGCACCCCACTGCACCGGAGGCGGAGAATTTCCGCGCCCCTCTTTGATCTATAGTAGGTTTTGGTAAATTTTGTACACCCCCACTAAGGAGGGGTCAAAATCTTTTACGCTCCCCCTCAGAACACAGTTTATAGGGCAGGATTACCGTGGAATTTTAGGGAGTGATCATCTTTTTAACAACGGGGGCTGGGGAGTTGGAAGGGAAGGGTCAGAATTTTTTCGATCCCTTGACCGGGGGACGAAATATTTTCGTTCCCTCTGAGGGGGCGGGTAGAAATGATTTCACCTGTTTTCAGTGAAAAAGCCAGCATGTTACTATAGGTAAAGGGCATGTTCACGCGCAAATTTCGTCTCTTATGGGCGGGGGTTAAAAACTTAACCCCCTCAAAAAAGGGGGATAAAATCTTTTTTGCGTGCATCAGTGCGCAGACCCACCAACTCCCCTCCCTGCTGTTAAAAAAACGATCACTCCCTAAGGGAGTGGTCATTATTTATCAACAGGGGGGGTGGTGGGTTTTCGCGTGGACGCGCGGAAATTTTTTATGCCCCCCCTTCGCCGGCAGTCAAAATTTTTTGCGCCCCCCGCGCAAGAGGCGCGGAGAGTTTTCGCGCCCCTCTTTGATCTATAGTAGCGTGCGGGCTTTTTTGCTAAAAAGACGGTCAATTTTTTTAGCCCCCCCTCAGGAGGGGTCTGAAAATTTTACGCTCCCCCCTCAAACCCACCCTCCCCCCCTGTTAATAAATAATGACCACTCCCTAATATCCATGGAAAATGGGGTGGGCCAGGCCCCGGGGACCAGGCATAAGAGCTAGATTACGTACCAAACAAAAAACCTGTTATAACCTGTGTGGACTGAAAACAAGCAAATAATCTGAGAAGAGGCAAATTTTTCACAGGAAGAGGCAAATTCCTTAGAAAGGGCAAATTCTGTCAAAAAGGCAAATTTCACAAAGGGGCAAATTCTTGAAACTGGCGTGTCGCACCGGCTTTCCGTAATGTACATGTTTATTGTCTGTATGATTAGTACTACCCCCCGCGCCGAACTCTGCTGCTCAGGGAAGCTTAGACTCGAACGACTGCCGCTGTTCGCAGCGGGGCCGATGTTCAGCTTTCACTGCATCCAGGATGGACTCCTGCTCGCCCATTAGTAGTCCATCCTAGATGTACTCTGCCTAGCCAATCAGCGGCGGCCTGCTGCCTTACTCTGCGGCCGCCTCAGCGCCCATCTTCTACACCTTAGATGTACAATCACTGCTTTGTGCATCTGGGATGTAGAACATCAGTTTTCTACACCCTAGATGTACAATGACCAATTTGTACATCTCGGATGTAGAAGGAACATGTTCTACACCCTGGATGTACAATGACTGCTTTGTGCATCTGGGATGTGGAAGGAACATGTTCTACACCCTGGATGTACAATCACTGCTCTGTACATCTGGGATGCAGAAGGAACATGTTCTACACCCTAGATGTACAAGCACTGCTTTGTACATCTGGGATGTAGAAGATCAGTCTTCTACTGCCTTGATGTACAATGACTGCTTTGTACATCACAGCCGCCCCCGCCCCCCCTCAAGATGGGACAACATTTTTTACACTCCCCCTCGGGAGGCCACTAAAAATTTTACGCCCCCCCCCTCAAATGCACCACCCATGCACTACCTAATAATTCTAGTCCCTAAGGGCATGATCATTTTTCAACAAGAGGGCGGGGGTCGGTGGGTTTGCGAGAAGATGGCAGTACAAAATTCTGACCCCCCGGTCAAGTGCTTGAAAAAATTCTGACCCCCTCTGGGGGTCTAGATGGGGGGTCCCCATGTCACATGTCGATTTAAAGAAAAGGCAATGTCACATGTCATTAAATTTCTATTTTCCCATGTCTTTGTCACTAAGCCTCATGTCACATGTTCAAAATAAGACCATGTCTCATGTCACTAACTTTTTACTCCTCCATGTCCATGTCAATAAGGGAGTGATCATTTTTTAACAACAGGGGCCCCGGGGCTGGTGGGTTTGCGCACGGACACCCGAAAAAAAAAATTTCGACCTTCCCCTCTCAAGGGGATAAAATTTTTTCGCCCCCCCCATAAGGGACAAAAATCGCTCGTGAACGTCCCCTTTTAGCCTATAGTAACGTGCGGGGTTTTCCACTGAAAACAGGTGAAATTATTTTGACCCCCCATCAGAGCAATTAAATATAAATTCTGACCCCCCCGGGCAAGGGGTTGAAAAAATTCTGACCCTCCCCTCAAACCCACCAGCACCCCCCCCTGTTGCCCCCCATAAAAGGGGGGCACGGAAAAATTTCAGACCCCTCCGAGGGGGGTGCGGAAATTTTTTTGCCGCGCACGCACTGAATTTCACCAACCCCCCCTGTTGTTAAAAAGAACTTTTTAAAGAAGGGTCTCAAATTTTTTTATCCCCCAAAACCACCCTGCTCTAGTAGGGACAAGTCATTTATTGCCAGCTTGGGCGGGGGGTTGGTGAAATTCTGCGCATGCGTGGCGAAATTTTTATCCGTCCCCCCTCCGAGGGGTCTAAAATTTTTTGCTCAAAAGGGGCCCCCCTTAGAGGGGTCTGAAATTTTTTTGTCCCCCTCAACCTAACCCCCTGTTGTTAAAAAAAGTGACCACTCCCTTAGGGGGGCATGGGGAGACAAATAAATGTTGCCCCTTTTTTGCTAAAAAGGGGTGAAACTTTTAAACCCCCCTGCAAGAGCGCCATCCTCCCCTTTTATTAAAAATGACCATTCCCCAAAAACTTCAACATTTTTTAACCCCCCACCCCCATGGTCATTTGAAATTTCTTGGGGCCCCCCCTTTCAGATCACACCTCCTCGAGGTGTGAATAAATTTGCAAACCACACCTCCAGGAGGTGTGAATAAAAGTATACCTCCTCGAGGTGAGAACAAGGATTCTTATTTTCACCTCGATGTAGTACCTCCTCGAGGTGAGAATAAGGATTCTTATTTTCACCTCGATGTGGTACACCTCCTCGAGGTGAGAATAAGGCCACTGCTCGCACCTTGAGGAGGTGAGCGCTTATTCGCACCTCGAGGATGTGTGTATATCATCGGCCCCCATCTTCTACACCTTAGATGTACAATCACTGCTTTGTACATCTGGGACAACCTGGGTACAACCTACCGACCCCCGCCCTCTTGTTGAAAAATGTTCATGCCCTTAGGGACTAGAATTATTAGGTAGTGCATGGGTGGTGCATTTGAGGGGGGGGGCGTAAAATTTTTAGTGGCCTCCCGAGGGGGAGTGTAAAAAATGTTGTCCCATCTTGAGGGGGGGGGGGGGACGGCAGCTGCGATGTACAAAGCAGTCATTGTACATCAAGGGTGTAGAAGACTGATCTTCTACATCCCAGATGTACAGAGCAGTGCTTGTACATCTAGGGTGTAGAACATGTTCCTTCTGCATCCCAGATGTACAGAGCAGTGATTGTACATCCAGGGTGTAGAACATGTTCCTTCCACATCCCAGATGTACAAAGCAGTCATTGTACATCCAGGGTGTAGAACATGTTCCTTCTACATCCGAGATGTACAAAGCGGTCATTGTACATCTAGGGTGTAGAAAACTGATGTTCTACATCCCAGATGTACAAAGCAGTGATTGTACATCTAAGGTGTAGAAGATGGGGGCCGATGATATACACACATCCTCGAGGTGCGAATAAGCGCTCACCTCCTCAAGGTGCGAGCAGTGGCCTTATTCTCACCTCGAGGAGGTGTACCACATCGAGGTGAAAATAAGAATCCTTATTCTCACCTCGAGGAGGTACTACATCGAGGTGAAAATAAGAATCCTTGTTCTCACCTCGAGGAGGTATACTTTTATTCACACCTCCTGGAGGTGTGGTTTGCAAATTTATTCACACCTCGAGGAGGTGTGATCTGAAAGGGGGGGCCCCAAGAAATTTCAAATGACCATGGGGGTGGGGGGTTAAAAAATGTTGAAGTTTTTGGGGAATGGTCATTTTTAATAAAAGGGGAGGATGGCGCTCTTGCAGGGGGGTTTAAAAGTTTCACCCCTTTTTAGCAAAAAAGGGGCAACATTTATTTGTCTCCCCATGCCCCCCTAAGGGAGTGGTCACTTTTTTTAACAACAGGGGGGTTGGGTTGAGGGGGACAAAAAAATTTCAGACCCCTCTAAGGGGGGCCCCTTTTGAGCGAAAAATTTTAGACCCCTCGGAGGGGGGACGGATAAAAATTTCGCCACGCATGCGCAGAATTTCACCAACCCCCCGCCCAAGCTGGCAATAAATGACTTGTCCCTACTAGAGCAGGGTGGTTTTGGGGGATAAAAAAATTTGAGACCCTTCTTTAAAAAGTTCTTTTTAACAACAGGGGGGGTTGGTGAAATTCAGTGCGTGCGCGGCAAAAAAATTTCCGCACCCCCCTCGGAGGGGTCTGAAATTTTTCCGTGCCCCCTTTTATTCTTTAGTGGCGCCCGGGCTTTTTCGCTCAAAAAGGGCGACATTTTTTTTGTCCCCTCCTAAGGGAGTGGTCATTATTTATCAACAGGGGGGTTTGAGGGGGGCATAAAATTTTCAGACCCCTCTTGAGGGGGGCTAAAAAAATTCACCCTCTTTTTAGCAAAAAGCCCCGCGCACTACTATAGATCAAAGAAGGGCGAGAAAATTCTCCTGGCCTCCGGTGCGGGGGGGCGCAAAAGATTTTGACTGCCGTCGAGGGGGGCGTGAAAAGTTTTCGCGCATCTGTGCGAAAACCCACCACCCCCCTGTTGATAAATAATGACCACTCCCTAAGAGGGGTCTAAATTTTTTGTCCCCCCCCAACCCACCAACCCCCCCCCTGTTGTTAAAAAATGACCACTCCCTAACAATGGGAGGGGTGTAAAAATTTTGGCCATTTTGGGGCCGGGAAGCCCCCCTGGTATGGCCTGCTCAGGCTGCTGTACCTCTACCTCCTCGAGGTGAAAATAAGGAACTTTGTCTTCACCACGTCGAGGTGAGAATAGTGCTGCTATTCTCACCTCGGCGAGGTGCGTATAAGCAGGGGGCAGCAGGCCGCCGCTGATTGGCTAGGCAGAGTACATCTAGGATGGACTACTAATGGGCGAGCAGGAGTCCATCCTGGATGCAGTGAAAGCTGAACATCGGCCCCGCTGCCCACTGTTCGGTACCTACACAACATTGTGGAGGTACGAACACCCACAGGCCCACAGTGTAAGGGTAGGTACGAGCGTACTCTGGGTATCTGCGGTCTGTATAACTACCGCAGGCATAGGGCCCCACCTCCACCCCTCTCCCCTTACTTCCTGCTGTGTCAAGGTCACGTCACAGACAAGGAGAGGGGGGGTTACAGAAATATAATCTTTTTATATGAAAAAGATTCTTATCCTAATCCCTTAATTGGCACTGGCGGATCTAGGGGGGGGAGGCTCCAGGGACGCCCCCCCCCCCGCCTATTTTTCTGCCAAATAGATTGGTCAAAATGCCCACTTCCTAAGCTTTCCAATGGCGATTTTTCAAATATTCCTACTAGAACTAAAGTTATGAAGTCATCCCCATAAGTCAGCAGAATGCACATTGAAAATTTCAAATTCTTTTCAGAACACTGAACTGCCTGTGCCTCTCTCTCCCCACTGTGCCATCCCACTTTGCAGGGGATAGGAATGGGTGGGATGGGTAGCTACAAGGGACATGTAGATGAGGGATAGGTAGCCCAGGGAAAGGGAGCTGTAGGGAGAAGATAGGAGAAAGATTGGCAGGGGGTAGGTAGAAGAAGAGGGGTGAGGTAGGCAGGGCAGTGCTTGGCAGAGGCATTGGCAGCAAATGGAGTGGCATTGAGGATAGGTAGAGTGAGTGAGTAATGGATGTTTAACGCCATTTCGACAACTAAGGTCATATTCATGGCGATGGGATAGGTAGATGGATGGACAGGTAGAGAATAAGCATGAAAGGTAGAGTTGGAAGGAGAGGTTTTGAGAGGGAGAGACAGGTGAAGAGACAGGAAGGATAGGTGAAGGATGGGTAGAAGTTTTTTGGCCCAGTCAAACATGCAGTGATGCCATTTTTCTGGAATTCAGAACCATCCAGTGATATATAGGATGACCTATTTGGTGATGCAGAGACATTTTTCATAATAATTATTCTTATAATCCTTTCAAAATATCTTAATTTATAAGACTAAACTAGCCTATTGAGTAAGGTCTAGATTTCAAAATTTTCTTGGGGGGCATGCCCCCAAACCCCCTAGGTGTATCGCTGCACAGCGCTTGTGACGAGCTGCGCTGTGCCATCCCCCTACATTAAGCCTCGCCACCATATCTTGCCCCCCCCTTACAAACTCCTGGATCCACCCCTGCAGATTCCATGGCCATAATGTGCGCCCCCCCTTTTCTCCAAATCCTGGATCCGCCACTGATTGGGGGTGATTAGTGGATGTTTATTCTGCACTTTGTCTGTCTCAGTCTCATTTCACACTCCCCACCACATACTCAGATAACCTATCAGTGATAACATCTGCTGGGAGAGTGTGCTCACTCATGCACATCCAACAGTTTCCAACAAGTTGGCCAAGGCTTCCACCTGCCCCGGAATTCAGGGGTAGGTTTCCAGCCTAGTACGAGCGGCACGGGCAGGATACAACTTGCTGCGTTGGTCTATGCCCTTAGGACATGCTGCCGCGCCGCGGGGGAATGGCGTGTACATTGCCGCAGACAGAAGGACCTTCCCACACTGGGCGTGGGAATGAGGTAGAGGAGAATGCATGCCCCTGGGGCATCGATGCCGAAGCCCCTGGGGCATAGGTACTGCGATCTTGTATAATGAGAGGTCCTACACCCTGTAGGCCTAGCTATGCCCTTAGGGTGTGTCGAGAGAATTGTCACTGAATTGTTATTTACAGTCTATAGAACTTTAATAGAAGAAAAGAGGGGACATGCCCTGAGGGCATAGATCGTGCTTTTGCTGCCCTGATGGCATGTACTAGTCAATTAACTCTATGGAGGATAAGCCACGGACATTGACATCACTAATAATGCCCTGGGAGCATGGACCTACAGTAAACCTATAGTCTATGGATGTGATGAATATGCCCTGAGGGTATAGTTATCTCAGAGAATGATATATACTCTATGTAAGTAGAACAAACTGTATGCCCCAGGGACACGATGCCCTTAGGGCATAGCCTACCGCTATATTCTCATAATGTCGATAGTGGCCTGACGACACTGGTGTTGCCCTGAGGGCATGTGCGTGTTTTTGGTTAATCCCAGAACTTCAAAAGAGCAAGAATATGCCCTCAGGGCTGATACATGATGCCCCGAGGGCATAGACGATGCCCCGAGGGCATAGACTAGAGATGGTCAATTGTTGGTGTGTAAAGCACAGCAATATACCCTCAGGGCATGCTCAATCCTGCGCAAAAGTCCCGAAATTAAGCGCGTCACCACGCGGGCGACGCTGCATGCTCCCAGGGCATAGACCAACGTAACAGGTTGCGGCCTCATGCACATCCAACAGTTTCCAACAAGTTGGCCAAGGCTTCCACCTGCCCCATATGTAGTGGGAGAGGAGCGGGAGCGGAATTAAGGGGTAGGTTTCCAGCCTAGCGCGGCGCGGCAACTGGTAGTTAAACGGTTTCTCACTAGAGGACTCTGCCTACAGCCCCCCTAGCGGGTAAGACAAGAACCCTGATGGTGACTTCCGGTCCCATGAACAATTACACGAGAAATTATCTTATCCATCTCTGCGTGACCATTTCGGTAAGATCTATGCCTATCCATAGCTTGTCATTCACAATTAACAATGTGTCCAGAATGTGGTTCTATTTTTATATCCGAGGGTCTCTAAAATCAAGCCTAGGCTAGACAATGTAGGGGAGTGATCATTTTGGGGCTGGTGCACTGGTGGGTACCGTAACTGGTAGGGACCCCAGAAAAAAATGGAATCTATTAGATACAACAGTTGACCAATTCTTTTGGATAGAGCCTGAGCAAGGAAATCTAAATCTTTTGGAATTTTGTTTCTATCTATCATAGAACCCGAGATATGATGAAATTTATGTTGGTAAATCCCAGGATTTGCTACCCATACATTATTATATTATAATAGAGGCTATTAGAGCTAAGAAGTTGTGGCCAAAGACATCCAAAATCTAGGGTTTTTCTAAAACACCCTGTCAAACCTAATTTCACTTCTAGTAGGAGTTTTTAAAAAATTCCAAAAATCCTAGATAGATAGATATATGACCTAATTAATCGAGTAGTCGAATGACCTTTTGACCTTGACCTTTGACCTAGATCTTACTCTCGGAGGTCACCGAGCTTCACGTTCAATCAACAAAATCCTTTGGGAGCATGTGAGAGCATCGTCCGATTGTTCTGAAATTTTTTACAGTGCATCTTGAGATAAAGTCCAACCTAAATACTGAGTAGCAACCAGTAGCATTGACAACTTCATGTTCTGGGCAGATTCTGAAAATACCATGTCTTAGACAATAGCAGAATCCTATGTTTTCTCACATGGAAGCACTTTTGTTGTATATGGTTGGATAGGCCTTTCTTTGGTCTATACATTCAACTATTAACCTGTAAACATATGTTAAAGAGCACTCCCTCAGAGAAGGGTTTTAGTGCAGTGTCTGCAGAGTCTGCCTGGGCCCCCTGCACAGCTCCCACTGCAACTACCCTAAGTGGCGCCCCTAGTGGATTCTGGGGTCCCTATAACTGGGTTTGAAAGGGGGTCAAACAGTTTTTTTACCCCTTGATAGCGAAGTCAGCCAAAATCCCGGATTCCGACAGAATAGACAGAAGCACACGCATATGAAAGGGCTTAATATTTGCAATTCATAGCTTTTTGAATCAAGTTGATACTCCTATTAGAAGTGATTCTATGCAACTTTGTATATTGGAAATATGAAAAAACTTTCTGTAATTTCTCTACCCCACACACTTGGCTAAATATATACTGTAATCACAGATATTTCTGCTTCTCTAAATTTTCGCTGTAACGTGACAAAAGGCTAATTCGCTTGAACATAAATTCACTGACAAACAAAAATATTTCCAATGCATTGGCTACTGGTAATGAAATAATTTCTTTAAACTAGAATACACTTTTTACTTTAATGTGCATATTTTTCTAGGTATGAATGATACAACTAATAGATGATGGCATGAACTATAATCAGCTTGTCTCAGACATTGTGTGGTGAGGTCGGGTGGGCCTATGAGAGAGGGTGGAAATGGGGTCATAACCTTTGGGTTAATTAAGTGCAAAAATATTTGCTGAATACATAAATTCACTGACTTTTAATTTCCGTGAAATCCGCGAAAATTTGTATACAGTGAATTCAAATGTGATTACAGTAGATAAGACCGACCATTGACCACCCGGGGGGGGGCACTCTCTATGTAAGGTATACACATATGTGCGGCTGGCAAGGGTACTTTTTCAAGGAAAAGTCCCTAGCAAGCCTCCTGTTTCAGCCAGAAATGTCCCTAGCAAGGGTCAACTTTCAGCAAAATACCCCGATTTACACAGGAAATTTCGAAATTTTTTTGGACATAAGCACAGTTTTCATGAAAATAGCATGAACCAAATTCAATTTTCTCCCCAATCAGTGTAAATTTAAGACATTTTGAAACAAATCTAGGATTATTGAGTCAAAAGTGCCCTAGCAAGGGTAGGCTTTCGAAGAAAAACCCCACGAATGAGTGCCCTAGCAAGGGTAAGGGTTGTCGTGTGTTCAGCCACACACCTGTATCAAAAAAATTGAAGTGCCCCCCCCCCCCCGGGAGGATTGACCATGCACTGCGAGTGGGGTATTTGGGCACTACCATACATAAATACTCATAACTTCTGATTGGAAAGGCTGATCTACTAAGCAAAGACACCATTTGGAAGCTGAATAATAACAGATTAACATATCCAAGCTGTATCTAATTACTAGAAGGATAAGTGTTTAAAATATTGAGTTGAATTCAGAAATTAATGAAAAAAAAAATGAAAATGTTGGTAGTGTGCATTCAGGTAATTGAAAATCGCAGAAAATCGCAGCCCTATAGCTGTTAAAACTAGCCATATTCTAACAAGTAAGATGTCATAGAATAACCCTGTATGTTCTGATAGCTTCTGTACTAAATAATTATTTTGGAAAATCTGTCCAAAGGTGTATAAGTTGGTCAGACCGCCCCGCTCTTAATAACCAGTCAATATTTCTCAAAATCCCCTTAAAATGTAGGTCTATATGTTGGCTACACATGTACAATATTATATCTCATCTAACTTTTAGTAACAATGAGAATATCCATGCATTTCTGCAATAAATACATGGCCGGTCAGGTGAGTCAACATTGTGATCTGACAGAATCATTAAGACTTAAATTAAGTTCACTCAAAAGTTTACTGCCTGAATTAGGAGTAAAAACAGGGGAATACAGCAAAATACTTCCAGTGATGTAGACCTATGTTTTACCTTTCATTTGATACTAATTTGAAGTGTTTCTGACCACTATAACCTTCAGAATCAATATTTTACAAACACAGAAAATCAGAGTGACAGATACGGGGAGGAGGCAGCCAGATTTGGCTGACTTCGCTACCCTTGACCGGGGTTCAAAGTTTTTTCAACCCCTCTGAGCTAGACACTGAAATACCTCCTGTGTGTGAGTCTGCTGCAGTAGAGGTGTGAAACTGTGATAAAGCTGAAACTGGGTAGTGTTGAACTCTCCTTTCTTTGCAAGTTTATTCTGAAGCTATTTACTGGAGGATCTTTACAAACAAGGGCTCATTTTAACGGGCTTGTCTAGACCTTTAAAATGAATATTTCTTGTACAAGGTTGAATGCAGGGAATTTTGCCTTTGACCCCATCAAAGTTAAACCAAAAGTTTAGAACCATTTTATGATGAGAAGATCATTGAGCACCTAAAAATAAATGGTTCCCACCTGTTCGATGGATAAAAATCATCTAGTAAATGTCTAGCTTTTCTTATTCTAAGAGACTGTAGTATATTTGACAGACCCTGCAAACTTTATGGGCGAGATTATCTCTGGACACTTGTCCCAACCTCCCCCATGTTGGGCACTTACCTATCAATTAAAACCTTATTGTATGCATATTATAGTGAGAAATTGATAGCTGTGATAAAAATAAGTGGTTTTGCTTTTTAAATGAAGTTTTTATGACAATTTAAATGGAAGTTATGATCATTCAAACATCCTGAGTCAAAGACGCTATTCTGCCGTGGTTCTGTCAGAGCGCGCAGTTCAAGGGAAAAGATGACATCAAAAATTTGCTTTTACATTGTTTGATTATGATAAAATGTATCATTATTTATGTTCTTGAGGGTATATCTTGCTTACCTGAAAAGAAAATTGCCCAAAATAATCATTTTAGTGATCTAGTCTATCTTTGATTCATTTTGCTTGATCACAAAATTGGATCCAAATTAAACTCTTAACTATGGCAGAATTCTGGGTCTGATTTGGTACCTTTGACTGGTCGTAATTCCACTTAAAATTGACATAGGGATTTCATTTAAAAAGGAAATCCACTTCTTTTCTCAAGATCCATCCATTGATCATTAGATATGTTTAATGGGATAAACTCTTGAAATATTAGGTAAGTGCCTATCTGAGCCACTGAGGGGTGGGGGGGGGGAATAGTTTTACCTGCTTTCAGTGAAAATGCCTGCATATGAATAAACCATATGAGGCTACTATTAAAAAAAGGGACCCTAGGCTAGTGGGTTTGAGGATAGGGACCCCAGAATCCACAAGGCCCGGGCCCTAGGGGCGCCACTTAGGCAGTTAGGGTAGTTGGAGTGGAAGCTGTGCAAAAGGCCCAGGCAGACTCTGCAGACACTGCATTAAACCTCTTCCCTGAGGGAGAACTTTTTAACATATGTTTACAGGTTAATAGTTTAATGTATATACCAAAGAAAGGCCTATTCAACCATGTACAACAAAAGTACTTCCTTTTAAGAAAACATTGGATTATATTATTGTCTAAGACATGGTATTCTCAGAGTCTGCCCAAACCATGAAGTTAATTTTGCTACTGGTTGCTACTAAGTATTTAGGTTGAACTTTATCTCAAGATGCACTTTATCTCAAAATTCAGAACAATCGGACGATGCTCTCACATGCTCTCAAAGAATTTTGTTGATTGAAAGTGAAGCTCGGTGACCTCTGAGAGTAAGATCTAGGTCAAGGTCAAAAGGTCATCTGACTACTCCATTAAATAGGTCATATATGTATCTATCTAGGATTTTTGGAAATTTTTGAAAACTCCTAATAGAAGTGAAATTAGGTTTAACATTGTGATTTGGAAAAACCCTAGATTTTGGATGTCTTTGGTCACAACTTCTTAGCTCTGATAGCCTCTATTATAATAGAAATGAATGGGTAGCAAATCCTGGGATTTTCCGACATACATTTAATCATTTCTCGGGTTCTATGATGGATATAAACAAAATTCCAAAAGATTTAGATTCCCTTGCTCAGGCTCTATCCAAAAGAATTGGTCAACTGTGGATAGATTCTATTTTTTTTAGGGGTCCCTATTGAGGAAGGGGTCGGTCAGAATTTTATCAGAAAAAAAACCTCCACTAGGGTCCCTCCCCCCCCCCAACCCACCAGATCCCCCCCCCCCCCCTGTTGTTAGCGCGGCGACTAGTGAGTGCTACTAGTGAGACTAGTTGACTGGTGTATGGTTCAGAGTCGCCACGGTGTAAAGGATAGGGAGGTCCTACAATCTATTTTTGTGGCTCCTCTACTATAGACTATTCCTGCACAATATTGTAATGTGATAACCGTATGTGTACCTGGGTAGGCCTACTTTACTACAGTGAAGTAATTTTCTGGATATACCCGGTATATCATGCTTTTAGTTTTATTCAGAGATTAGGCTATTATTAGACATTTCATCATTTGAAGCCCTATGGCAGATTAGCATTGTATGGAATTATGATTCAGAGAATCATTTCCGTCACTTAGGCTTTGTTTTAGAATTGTTTGTTCTGAAACTGCTCTACATATGAACAGAGATACCACTTTTCCTAACTTTTTAGGAATGCCAAATTTTTGGCTTCAATTCCTATTACCTAGTATTGCCTATTACACATTGAGAAAATTAGGATAATTTCCCAATTTTTAGAGACAAGTGAGTGGCATCTCTGATATGAAGTAAAGGATTCATCTCACAGGGTTATAGTACATTCAGGTCATATTTTCTGTATTTGAAGAATATATTGACTGTCTAAATCCCTATAATCTCTATAGGCCTAAAAAAAGAAGTTGTGTTCAGGTATCCCGACCAACCCTAATGTTTTGGCCCGACCCTAATTTTTTTTTTGATTTTTTTTTTCTAGAAATCTTTGGTAAATATAACCCAAAATTCAAGAAAAATGTGAAAAAGTCAATACATAGGCATGTTTGGTATCAAATTAAAGCCCACGGTCTCACAAATGCTACTAGCTTGAAATAACCACTATATTTTATAGTTTTTGAAGTTGGTTAATCTTTTGAACCATGTTTAATACCATTTTGGCAGTTTTCGGCATCCAGGAACTTAAAAAAAAATCTAAAAAAAAAATAAAATCCGACCTACCTACCCTATTTTTTTGGGCTATGTTACCTGAACACAAGAATCTTTTTTTAGGCCCTATGGAGAGTTCAATGCTAAACTTTGTGTATGCAGTCTGCAGAGGGGAGGGGTGACCGGTTTGGGGGTTGTGACCACCTGGACAGTATTGAGGTCCCTGTGACTGCTGAGTGAGGTGCATGCAGAATGGACAGTGTACAGGCTATTAGTACCTAGGGGCAGTGGGTAGTTTGGGTTGACTTCCTGCTATATAATACCAAAAGCCCAGATGACAGTACATTTTATGCCCTATCTATCAGTCTCACCAACTGAAACTAGACAATAGATTACAAGTTGCCGCGCTACGTCTCACAGGACTATTCCCCCCCCCCCCCGTTGTTAAAAATGACACCCCCTACGCTTAGGAAGTCTTATTATCAACGGGGGGGGGGGGGGGGTGCTGGTTTTTCACACGGATGCGCAAAATATTTTTACGACTTTACCCACCCCCCCAACCCCGCGTGGAGTATTTTGGTCTATGTTAATGTTTGATTGTATTATACCCCCCTTAAGAGGGGTCATAACTTTTAACGCCCCCCTTAGCATACAAATCCCCAGCATGCTGCTGAATTCAGGGTGATCCAAAAAAAATGCTATATGCCTATGAAATGGCCCACCACAAGCCTTGGCTTGTATGCAGGGATTTGCCATACCATAGGCTAGAGTACAGAGCTACAACTTGTATTCAGCAACAATGATAATTCTATATGTATTATATTGCAGCTTGTCCTTGCTGGGGTTTACTGTATGCCGGGGCTCTACGGGCTTGGTCGACGACTACTGACCACCATGGCTACTGAGTATAAGGCTGGGACACACTCGGTTGTCTTTGTCACTGTCCCAAACACTGAAGTTGGCAAAACACTGGCAAGGTATTTACTGATGCACAAACTATATCTTTCAGGTCTGTGCTATATCACAATTCCTTGTTCAGATTAATTGAGGGATCACTGCATTGAAATTCCTCTGTAACTTTAACTTCTGATGGGCTCAAAATGATTAATTTATTTAAAGAAATCTATCTACTTTTAAATACATTTAAATAAGTAATATCTACTAGGTATAGGCCCTATACATATTATGCATCTGTTTGGCTTAATTTACCCATCTTGGAGTTGCTCAATCATAACTCCAGGCCTACCTCCATTTAGGTCTATATCAAAATGCTGGCAGGCTTTGTCATTACAGTATATTGAATATGTTTTTCATAGAGGCCTAGTTGAGAAGAAGTTAGCGGCGTGTGTCAACCTAATACCAGGCTTAATATCGATGTGAGTATCTGGACATATTTAACTCTTGAAAGACAGCATGATGCCCCAAAATGCTTGTTTTATAGTTATGACCACAGGCCTACACAATAGAAAATATGTAGTATGTTGTGTAAGTCCATGTTATGAAGCACCATTTCACTGCAGGTAATCACCCTAATGCCCTGTGTATAAGGCGCGGCTTGTAGGGGATGATCAGAGATGCGACTTTTCCTGGTTTACCAGGAATTCCTGGTTTTGATTACAAGATATCTGTATTAAGTTATGTTAAATTCCTGGGAAAATGTGTCCAAAGTCCAGTTTTCCTGTTTTTTTTCAGCCAGCGAGTGGCATCTCTGGATGATGGACCCCTGCTGCACATTGTAGAATCAGCCAAATTTATGGATCTGTCTGAGCATTTTTAACTACAGAACAGTACTAATATGATCAAATTTCACCTCAAGTGCACCTTATAGCAGTCTTTCAAGTTGGGGATGTGTCTCTAATGCGGGTGTGCCATATACGTGTAGGGGCCAGCCCTGCCGTAAGGCCAGCAGCCCTGTTTCTGGAGATCCCAGCCCCCAGGGGCTGGAATCCGGTGGTAGCTCCCCCTACGTGTGTATTATACAGATCCAGATGTAGATGGAAGGTAGAGAATGTCAGACGGGGAAGTAGCTCAGCGGTAGAGCTTCCGCCTGCAGGTTGGAGAGTCCCGGGTTCGACTCCCGGTTTCTCCAGGATGTTTTCCGCCAACCTCTACACTGGTGGAGAAACCGAGTTGGTCCTGCCCTGCAAGGGGGACTACGAGAACTAGGTGTAGGTGCCTGGAACGGTATAATACAGATACGCTTCGACCCTGGCAGTATTGTGTACTGGTAGGTCAAATGGGAAGTCAGGAGTGCCTCTCACTGCTTGATAAAGCCCAACCGATCTGGTTGGGAGGAATGCTTGGTGCTGGTTGGCCATGGTTGAAGCTGGTTGGGAGGAGTGTAGGGGCCAGCTCTGGCTGTGAGTCCATGGTGGTATGCCATCTGTCCCCGTTCTGGTTGCACTAGCCCTCAGGGGCTGGTCAGCCGGTATAAGCTACCCCCCGTATGTAGGGGGGAGTGTAGGGGCCAGCTCTGCCGTAAGGCCAGCAGCCCCGTTTCTGGAGATCCCAGCCCCCAGGGGCTGGCATCCGGTGGTAGCTCCCCCTACGTGTGTATTTTACCGATCCAGATGTAGATGGAAGGTAGAGAATGTCAGACGGGGAAGTAGCTCAGCGGTAGAGCTTCCGCCTGCAGGTTGGAGGGTCCCGGGTTCGACTCCCGGTTTCTCCAGGATGTTTTCCGCCGACCTCTACATACGCAAGGTATGTAGAGGTCGGCGGAGATGCACTACACGGTTCCTTTACAGTAAAATATTATAATCTCGCCCTTTCAAGAGATTTTCAGTTTATGCTGCTTTAAGCTTCTATTTCAAACCTACTTTGCCCATCCAGCGGGTGGACAACCTTCACTCCTCTCCTAGCGTAACAATGTTTACTCTTTTCATTCCAGGTACGAGTGGGAAGGGAAAATTGAAGAGGACAGTGAAATGCTAATGGTAAATATAATCTTTTAATTGAAAAAAGTACTATACGAATACAGCTCTCATCAATCCGGCCAGTCCCATAATGAACAAAATATGGCAGGGTATGATTATAATCTCGCCAAATTCTAGAGCATAGGCAATTGTACTGAGTTACCATAGTCAGAACATACCACATGTAAGAATTCTTGACTATCTAGGGCCAGATTTTTTACGTCCTGCATTTCATCTTGTGCTTCCACCTTTTTTTATTGTGGGTGGAATTAAACTTGTTGAAATTTGACCTTGGGTTTTGTGTGACATTTACCTTCAAATATTTCTTTCCCCGCAGAAAATCAAGACCCGTTCAAGCAGAGTAAACGACATATCTGAATATATTAGGTAAGTTTAAGTTTACTGCTTTTCTAACTAAAAATACAGAACCAGGGACAAATTTGACCAACTATAATATTTTAAAATTGCCATACCGCGCAATGTACTGTTCCTTTGTATTGCATGCATGGAACCTGGGGTCATTTGCAATTGCTACCTTACGACGATTGAACATGAAGTAGTATGGTTCTTTCTATTAAAGACTTTTGATGTGGTATAAAGACCTATAGTTGAGATTAGACTTATTTTGTTCCTGTAGACATAGAATACCGTATATATCTGCTAAATGCTTTGCTTTTCCTTAAGGCAGCACCATCCATATGATGTAGCGGAGGTCATCAGTGTCCCTGTAAGTAGCTTGTAGTAGACCATGGGCACCTACAGCTATAATTTTTGGCGTAGAATTATATTAAGATATTTCCATTAAGACTTAAGCCTTTTAAGGGGCACATAATTCATTTTAGTAATGCATTTATTCCTCCCTTCATCAAAAATCATAGTTTTTAAGCGATATTTGTGATACATTTTAAAACATTTTAAGTCCCTGATGCACCCTTCTTCCAAAGTAAGGATGTGCCATATATATGACAGACATGTCTTTAAATATAGTATATACATGTAGTAGCTACTGCTGAAACTAGCCTATCCATTTTACCAGAACTGCCTTATTCCTTTTCAGATTGAAAATGGCAACCCTCCTTACTTGGAATGGCTTGGAAAAATTGTACCTGAAAAATAACCAAGAACTGAAGAAAACTATCAGTGCTGCCTTTTATATGTTTTATTGAAAGATGAAACACCAGTGGATGCAAAGTTACTTAGTCAACAACAGATCTCCATTGCTTGCTATCACATTGAAAGATGAAACACCAGTGGATGCAAAGTTACTTACCGTAATCTCCCGCGTAGAAGGCGCAGCTCGCGTAGAAGGCGCCCCCCCAACTCAGAGAAGGCCTTTTCACGTAGAAGGCGCACATACCTCTTCTGGATCGATTCCGGAAAAACCCGCGTATAAGGCGCCCCCCCCCCCCCAACTCACAGGGGGGCTGTTTCGCGTAGAAGGCGCCCCCCTCCCCACCCCCCCTTCCCCACCCCCCTATTGTACACCGACCGGGCTGCTGGCGCTATGAGTTCAAGCTGTCATCGGCACACGGTGTGACGGTCGGCGTCAAACCCGCCAAGCAAATCTACAGCGACCGGGCTGCCGCGCTGCTGGCTATATGAGTTCAAGCTGTCATCGGCACACGGTCGGCGTCAAACCCGCCGAGCAAATCTACATCGACCGGGCTGCTGCGCTGCTAGCTATATGAGTTCAAGCTGTCATCGGCGCATGGTGGGCCTTATCCCCGGCGAGCACGTCGACACCTCCCGGTCTGCCGCGGTGCTGGCGCTATGAGTTCAAGTTGTCATCGGTGCATTTTCCCAAATGAGATGTTGGAAAAACCCGCGTATAAGGCGCACCCCCAACTCAAGGCAATTACCCTCCCGCGTAGAAGACCCAGCAGCATTTTGTTTGGTGTAGAAGACGCGCCTTCTACGCGGGAGATTACGGTAGTCAAAAAACAGATCTCCATTGCTTGTTATCACATTGAAAGATGAAACACCAGTGGATGCAAAGTTACTTAGTCATCAACAGATCTCCCTTGCTTGGTATCATATATATAATTTTATAGATTTCATTTAAGATTTGCTATCACAGGTGTAGCAAAAGACAATGCCATTTTGTCTATAAATAATCTGTTTAAAGAGGCCGATCGCATTAGCACAATTGCTATAAATGAATCCTGAGCTATACCAAAGACTATGACCTTTAGAAATCATGATTATCAGGTTCTATAAAGAAAGGGTCTAATACACACACTCATATTATCACTACTGTAAACTCCCGCATATAAGACGCGTCCTCTACGCCAAACAAAATGCTGGGGAGTCTTATAGCTTTCACTCAAGTTGGGGGTGCGTCTTATACGAGGGGTAATTTTTCTATAGAAATGTACTAATCTTACAAATATCAGCATTAAAATGTGCGTCTTATACACGAAAATGCATGTGCTCACTTTGGGGTGCGTCTTATACGCGCAGCGCGTCTTCTACGCGGGAGATTACGGTATATGTGATTAGCCCATTCAGGAATATGCTATAAATTCATTTCTGTACTAGTTTCTGATGAAGAGGGTCACACTACTTATCTCTCCCCTATAAAGAGAAATCTTGAAAGTTGGAAATAAAATCTCCAGTGTTTCATTGTATATTTCAAGAGGGTCTTTATTATCATTATTATTATTGACCACTTTCCGCTGCTAAGCGAAAGTGGTCTATTACAACTGCATCGGCCCATAGACTTTGCCCTGAGCTCTACCCTCCAATGTAAATCAATGTACCGATTACACCCTGGTTCCATACCCTCAACTGGTCTATAACCCCCTCCCCTCACCCCCTGAAGTGTAAGGCCTGCCAGACTGGACACGTGAGTGGAAGGTGGGAGGTGTGTGTGTGTGTGTGTGTGGTCGGGGGTTAGTGGAGTGTGGTTAGTGGCTAGCCGGCAGTGTAGTACTCTCGTACCTAGTGCCATATATAGGCCCTAGTGACTGCTACAATGTCCCTGAACTTGGCACACTTTTAACCCTATGTTTCAGACTTGAAAAATAAAACCTATGCTTGAAGAGTGAGCAGTATTTCCAGTTCCTGCCTACTTATGAGTGAAGCATAGTGGGAATGAAATTAGTGTTCTCCCACCAGACCTTTCTGCTTCCTATGCTGCTTCCTGTATGGTAGTTCCCTGTGGGTTTATACCTCAGGGCACCAGAGTAGCAGTGTAGTTGTTACTTGCCACAGTGGCCAGCCGTTCAGGATTAATGTTGTTTTTTTTTCATCAAAAATCCTATTATCGAGGAGGTCTAAAACTATAAGCCCAGGCTCTAAAATAAGCCCAGGTTTCATACAAGCGCATGGGGTAATATGTGGTTGAAATGAATAAGTGCAGGTGTGCTTAAACGGACGTTATGTAACCCAAATACGGGCTTCCCTAGCCCACTTAAAAGGGGTCTGTATCTTCTCTTTGCTATCCCCTCAGGATGTGTGTGGTGCACATATGTGCGGGCACTGACACATTCCTCTACGAATTGTGTAATGTAGTTCTCGCCATGAATATGACCTTAGTTGTCGAAATGGCGTTAAACATCTATTACTCACTATTACTCACTCTCGTAACCCAAATATGGGTGGAATATTAAAGTTAACTCTGGTTGCAATATGTGTGGAATATGGGTGGAGTGAGTAGAATACAGGCTGAATATGGTTAGAATAAGTGGAATATGGGTGGAATAAATGCATTACAGAGGGAATATATGGATGGCATAAGTGTGGAAAATGGTGCATTGGGTGGAATGTTGGTAAAAAAGTGGATTATGGGTGAAAGAGTGTAGAATATGATGCAATAAGTTTGGAATATGGAAGTGAAATAAGTGTGGAATATGGGCTGAATAAGTGAACGATGTGTGCACTAAGTGTGGAATATGGGTGGAATAAGTGGAGTATGGTTGGAATAAGTGTGGAATAGGGTGTAGAATATGGGTCCAACAAGTGGAATAAGTGTGGAATATTGGTGAAATAAGTGAACATGTGTGGAAAATGGGTGGAATATATGAAGTATGGTTGGAGTAAGTGGAATATGGATGAAATAAGTGTGGAATATGGTGTAGACTACGAGTCCAATAAGTTGAATAAGTGGGATATGGTTGGAATAAGTGGAATATGTGTGAAATAAGTGAACTATGCATGCAATAAGTGTGGAATATGGGTGGAATAAGTGGACTATGGGTGGAGTAAGTGGAATATGGATGGAGTGAGTGAGTGAGTAATGGTTGTTTAACGCCAAGTCGACAGCTAAGGTCATATTCATGGCGGAAAAAGTACATTAGACATCACGTCACAAAGGAATACATGTGCCTGTGCCCGTGCATATGGACACCAGACATATGTAAGAAAGAGGGGACAGGAAAGAGGAGATTCAAGGAACGAATATGTGCCAGTGCCCGCGCATATGGACACCACCCACACTCAGAGAGGATAGAAAAGCAAGACATAGACCCCTTTTAAAGATGGCCTGGGGCTGGGGAGGCCCGGGAATATGGATGGAATAAGGTGGAATGGTGTAGACTATGGGTTTGATAAGTGGAATATGGTTGGAATATGGGTGGAATAAGTGAACTATGCATGCACTAATTGTGGAATAATGGGTGGAATACGTGGAGTATGGGTGGAGTAAGTGGAATATGGGTGGAATAAGTGTGGAATAAGGAGGAACATTGTGAAGACTATGGGTCCAATAAGTGAAATATGGGTGGAATATGGGTAGAATAAGTGAACTATGTGTAGAATATGGGTGGAATAAGTAGAGTATGCCTATGGTTGGAGTAAGTGGAATATAGATGGAATAAGGTGGAATATGGTGTAGACTATGGGTCCAATAAGTGGAATATGGGTGGAATAAGTATGGATTATGGATGAAATCAGTGTGGATTATGGGAGGAATAAGTAAATTATAGGTAGAATAAGTGGATTATGGCTGGAATAAGTGTGGAATATGGTTGCAATAACTGGAATTTGGGTGCAATAATTGGAATATGGGACAGGTGAGGGGAAAGGGTCCTCCGAGGTAAAATGTGATATTTAAAATTGAAGTTATTGGCTTTAAAATGGGGTATAACACTTGCAGATAGCCATTTTGGTCTTGGAGATATTACTTCACGAAAATGGAAGGACATAACTGTATCAATACAGCTAATAAGCTCTATCCTTCATTCTTTTTTTATTAAATCAGGCATCTAATTAGCATAATCATTTAAATAATCAATTAAAAATGATCAAACCTTTCCATACATTTGGGCATAGCTTTGGATCTAGAAATGGTATCTGTATGACTTTTTCAGCATATGAATCTCCACAAATCAATCTATCGATTAGCATCATTTTTGTCTTTATTTGGAATGTTATTTTGGTTGCCATGACAACTCATTTATCTGAGAACCCTTATTTGGGCCTTGTTTTGGATTCAAAACGTTCCATTCACGTTCCAAATTGACAGGAAGTGTCAGAAAATAGAACGTTTTTGAGAAAACCACCTTTTTCAGTGTAAAAAAGTACATAAGAGCAATTTGTGGCCTTTTTTTCACATTATAAGCCTTTGCAGTTCCCCTAGTGGCCAAACCATGTACTAAAAATCCCACAGGGAGGGCCCTTTCCCCTCATCTGCCCACAATTATTGAAAAAGACTGGAATCAATGTGAAAAATTTGTGGAATGAAGTTGGGATTGAATGTGAGTGGAATATGGGTGGAAAAGTGTTTAATATAAATGTAATAATTATGTATTTAATTGCATGAAATAAATTGGGAATATGGATGTTATAAGTGGAATATGGATGGGAAAAGGTGGAATAATGTTGAGATAAGTCAAATAATGTTGGAGTATGTGTGGAATATGGGACTAATAAGAGGAATATGGGTGGAATAAGCATGGAATAAGTTGACATATTACTGCTTACAGTGATTACTGTACATTGTGAGAGATAACTGACTGGAAAGAGTAGATAACCACAGACAGTGACATAAGCAGCAGTAATATTACAAGAGTTATTACTGTAGTTAGTGACAGATTATGTACAGCACATACTGACTGAAGACATTGATTCACTAAAAAAAGTTCTTTGAGGTACCACAGTGTACCTTCAAGCAACACTCTTTTTGGTAAAATAACATGCACATCCTCCTTTCATCACACTTTTTAAGATATTGTGACCCATCAAGGGAGAACACCCCTCTACAGGGGATTTTTAATTCCTCATTTGGCCACCAGGGGGCATTGGAGGGCAGAATTACACTAAAATCATAAATATACATCAAGGTAGTTTTTTATGCAGAATTCAATGGTTTCATTTTAAATGCACCATTTTCGGTAGAAATGGCCCTTATTTGGATGGTAAAATGAACATTTATCATGAGAAATTAACCTATATGCCTGTTCCTGGTTGCCATGGCAACTATTCCAATAATCAAAATTTGCAGATTTTTATGCCGGTTTTTGGGGATACTCACCAGAAACCCAAAACTGAAAACAGAAATGGAATATTCCTTCTAGATCAAAACCTGTGATAAAAAGCACCATATTATTATGAATTTTTTATGAAAAAGGCTGATTTATTGTGTTTTTAGACATTAATATGGTTTATAATGTATTTAGAACTTAATCATCGATTTTGACATATGAATAACGACCTATGTTCAAGGAGGGGTTCTGACATAACTACTAGGAATATTGAACCTAATGATGTCTTAGTTTAAAGATCTTGAGATGAACTTTGATAATGAGTTTCCCTGCAGAGGGGTGTTTTGGCTTGGCTGGTCACAATCTATAGCCTATATAACCCACATTTGTGAGTAAAGGTTCCAGTATGAAGTAGACCCATGTCCCTATGAGCTGGTTTCTGGCGAAATGCACTGATAAGATGGGAATCAGCTTGTCCCACAAGTTGGTCTCGTCCAGGGACAAGGTTCCCATCATAGTATGTCTTATCAGTGTTTTGCACTTTTTTTGTCAGAACCAGCAAAATTAAAAATGGACCCACTAGGTACGGGTCTAGCCTGCTTTAGGGCACACAACAGACTTAGTCGTATTTAGAGCCAACCTACATAGAGAACAAAATGATATAGATGCTTCATATTTACTTCCAACCATTATATTTCCCCCCTCTTTAATCGATATGTACATCGTAATTTGAAGACTTTTATATGGTAATATAAACACAGTACAATTCAATCAACCAGTCATGGCAATGCTATCACTTATCTACAATGTGGTTGCAGAAGCAACAAACCTATAACAAATTTTAAGTGTAAGATAAGTGCCGTTCATGTGAAACCGGGTAGTAACTATGCACATCTACCTAAGGCGACCCTGCATATAAGACGCACCATTTGAGATTTGATATAATCATACCCTGCCTGTAAGGCACGCCCCATCCCAGGGCACCCCATCTTTTGGGAAGTTCTGTAAGATGTAGTAAGTCTCAGATTGGTGTATGAGCCATACCTTATATTTGGCTGGCGACCTGCCTCTATGTTGGGGACATCATAGAGGCAGGCCTATACAGATGTTTGGATATAGTCTGATTGGAGAATAGAAATACTCCCATCTAGTGGAGTTCAAGAGTAATTCTCCCCATGATCTGGCATCAGACATGGCCAGCGGGTATCATGCCCTCAAATACCTGCGGGGACCAGCGTAAACTTATATCTGAAGTACCATGGTACTTCAGCATTTTTTTGGGCATCCCTACACACAAAAAAATCTTCTGAATATCTTAGGCCTTTCACCTAACATTCGTTGCTAACCCAAGTTGGGAGTTTGCACGTCCCCAAACCACGGAAGTTATCTTGGGAGTTTACACCTAACCCTTAGGAAAAATGCCCGACTTGCCTGATTCCTCCTAACTTGCCTTAGACTTTTCCACTACATAGACTTTCAAATAACATAGCAATTCTCTTAATTCTGAAATGGTAAGTGTAAACTCCACATAAGTTAAAACATCCAGAACAGAGCCTCTCCATTCCAGAAGCAAGTTCAATACCTCACATCATTTTCTTTGCAACCCATGAACTTAGTTGCTCTGGGTTTAATGTCAAAGATGTGGATATATGAGTAAATTAAATTTCCACAGAAAAGGTGTTCCCATTATTCTTCATTGCTCCTTCAATAACAAATATATATTTATTAAGCGTATTCTGTTAAATCATATGCCAGGTTGAATTGTAGAGGCTTTATTATGTCGATAGTCATTGAAAGCACCATTATTCTGACATTCATAGGTTTTTCCATGATATGCACTTACCATAAAAACCCTCATGCAAACCACACTGCCACCTGGTGTTAGAAAAATCTACTACCCCTTAGACAAAACTGCTACCCCTTAGACAAAACTACTACCCCTTAGACATGGCTAAGTCAAGTCAGCTTGCCTTAATAAGTTAGTTATTACTACTAACACATTAGTAAGATGTTACTAACATGTTGGGTATTTTGCCTAATGGGTGATTTGTCTAAGTTACATTAGTATTTACTAACTTGGATTATTTTCTGTGTAGCCCACTTAAAAGGGTCTATTTCTTCTCTTTCCTATCCCCTCAGGATGTGTGTGGTGCACATATGCGTTGACACAGACACATTCCTCTGTGATATTGTGTAATGTCGTTCTCGCCATGAATATGACCATAGCTGTTGAAATGGCGTTAAGCATCTTTTACTCACTCACTTCAGCATTTATGTCCAGTCTTTGTAAAGGAACCTTTCCTTAATTATTCTCTTCACACAAGGGGGCAGCAGCTACTTCAGCGTGGGTGCCACCGGGTGCCTGTCTATTGGCTTGTGCTCAGTTGGTCTTACCAAACTAATTGATTTCCTTCGATATTTCAATATAAAATGTGGGCCCCTTCAAAGTTATGAACGCAGACTGTATTAGGTCCATCTATCACTAGCAAAAAAGCAAACCAGACAAGCTAAGAGAAAATGCTTAAGATGACACAGCTGAGATAAAGGCCATAACATTTATGTTTTCTTCTCAGGGAAGTTGGCAAGATTTATATAGTCTTTATACAAAAGTCCATCTGAACACCAAGGTCTCAGATCTTCGCCAAATTATCACCAAGAAATTAATAGAACTATTGTCAATTTGATGGAAGTCTGTGCCAAGTAAATCACTGTAGGTATTCAATTATGGCAAGTCAAAGCTATAGGGTGTTTATAATAGTCAAATTGGAGGAATTGTGCCACAACTTGGGAAAACGTAACCTTACAGGGATTCAGTGTTATTTATGCCCATGTGGGACGCGTGCATCTGTGCGCGCGAGGCAAGCGCCGAGCCAATGACGTCATACAGGGTTCCCCGGTCTGAGGGAACTCCAGGCCCGATGCACAGGCTATTGAGGCGAGATTCCCGCACTTTAGAGCTGACTGCAGACCACTACACAGGTGCTGGAGTTGTCTCTCCTACATCTTCAAGGAAAGATACTCTGATATTAAGAGGTCATCTGTGAAAATCTCACATTTGGTGCCAGGAGTGCTTGTCCTTGCGGATGAACTGTGTGTCTACAAAACCTGTGGGCACCAGAACTGTTTTTGTGAAAGTTGTGGAGGAAGCCAGGAGGAAACTCCCCAGCCTCCCCCATCACTTCTTTGTGTACAGTGAGCATATCTTTAATCCATCTGCTCACAAGGAGAACTCTAAATTCTGAGAAAACCATTGTTTTTTTTTGTTTACCACACTGGAGCCATCATTTCTGTGTGTTTGTCACCAACTTTAGCCAAGTTTTGTAAACTTTGCCCTGTCTTGGAGGAACTGGGTCAAGCTGCCACTAATAAGGATTACTGGAATCTTATAGAGTAGCCATCTTGGATCTGGCAGTTAAAGTCTCATGGTCCACTTATTTGAATTGACAATCCAAGCCATCCTTAATATTCTTGAACTATCTCACAGTAACAAATTACTGGAAAGTGACTGACAATTATTGACAATATCAGTGAGATAATTTTTTTTGTCAATTTTTGAAAAATTAATTAGTTTGTGGTTTGGTACTTTATGCCCATGTGGTTTGGCTGCCATTTTGAATTCTCCTTGGACAAGGTGGCTCTCAATAGTGGAAGAAAGCTAAACAGCCAATGCCCCTAGGTATCTGGCATTTTCTATAATTATATTGAGGCCAATAATTTTGTGTCTTATACTTTGCTTGAGGATTAGCCAATATCAACTTGTTTGATTTCTGGCATTGTGGGGTAGAACTCTCTACAGTGCATAATCAAAAAAAAACTTTAGGCCAATTTTTGTGAGAAATCTACAGGACTTGCAATTGTGTGCATGACATATTCAATAAGGACATAGCTTAGCCAATGCATCTGCCAAATTATCACTTTTAAGTACATACAAACTTACTGACTGACAATTCACCCCCCCCCCCTCCTCCCTCATTGAGAATCTCAAAAAGTGAGTAAAGAGGAGAAATACTAACATTGTATAAGATAAGCCAGTGATTGTAGTCCTGCTCTGGCATTCTATATCACCTAGCCCACTAATTACGCTCTCTTGGCTACTTGCGCTGAGTCTTCCCTTCACCCACTTACATATATTGGATAAGCCTAACATACCCGAGGATGTCTCAGCTCGGTTTTGATGTGAACGAGGCAAATGCGGAGAACTTGAAAGCCCTGCCGGGCATTGGGTAAGTGAGGGCGCAGGAAATTGTTCAGTACGTTCGCGATCAAGGGATGCTCAGATTCGTCAGCCCGGAGACGGGGGGGGGGGGGGTACTTGAAAGGCCTGGTGATATTTGGGAGGAAAGGGGATAGCCTAGCGGACGCGACGGTCGTGTCGCCAGGAGAAGTCGATGCTGCGAAGAACTTCGGGGATTTGAAGGTGCTACTGCAGAGATCCATGGCACCGATAGAAGAGCTGGAGGCAGAAAAGCGGCAAAGGGAGGCCCGGGGGGAAGGGCAACCAACAACGGATCAGAAGGATGGTGCGAAGCCAGAATCGCCCCAAGCATCGCCCGGGGCCGGGGCCACCTCAGCATCTGCCAGAGCCACTGCAGCAGAGCGCCCACTTGGCGACACGCTCCCAACCGACGATGTAGCGGAGACTCTGCAGGCCATTCTGTGGCAGAACCCAGCTCTCGCACAGAGGACATGGGCAGCGCTGAGTAGCCCGGCACCAAGTGAAAGTTCCTTGCCACTCCATTTGACGCCCTATCAGAAAGGGACGGTGCAGGACAACGTGTATGTCCCGAAAGGTCCACAGCCATAAGCGCAGAGGGCACCCGCTGACTGGAATGTCAACACAGGGACTAATGACCGACAGCACAAGGCCCCTTGTCCACCTGTGAGCCAGGCCAGCGCCAAAGTGCTGAAGGAGTCGAAGAAGAGCAGGCAATCGAGGGTCGAGGACACGGAATACTCGGACTCCGATGACAGTTTATTGAGCTCAAGCGACGAGGACAAACCCCCAGCGCACTGAGCAAGGGACGGCAGAGATAAACCTCACTAGGGGAAGATTCCCACCTAAGACGGTCGCCTGAAATGGGGGATCTACAAGGAGCAGTTTGAAAGAATTGCTCGTAGATGGGGATGGGGCAAGGAGGAGATCAACAGCCTCGTGCAACATCTAAGAGATGATGCCCTCGTCTTCTTCGGGTCGCTGCCCAGAAAAACCTGGAGTGACTACAAAAAAAGTCTGCAAGGCTCTGAAGCGGCGATTCGGAGCCAGAAAACAACCGGCGACAGCACACAGGGAGCTCCAAAACCTGCGCCAGAAACCTGATGAGGTGCTGGATGCATTTGCACAGCGGTACATGGATTTGGCGAGGGAAGGGTTCAGAGGGGACTCGGAACGGACCATTGATAAGGCAGCAGTTGACTCATTGTTGCACGGCTGCTCTAAGCAGAAAGCTGTGCTGATTGCGGGGGAAAAGAACCTAAAATTGATGAGGCAGGCGATAAAGAGTGTCAGGCACTCCATCCACAATACCAGATTTATTTTGGGTGACAAGAAGTTCAGGAATGTCTCCTTCTCAGGCAATGATGAGATACATCCCGGCGTGCTACGCCTGGAAACGAGCCAGCTTACCAAGCTGAAGGAGGATATACGTAAGATGGTTGTATCTGTTGTCAAAGACCAACTACAGCAAAACCAACAGCGCTCCCCCAGAGCCCCTAGCCCCTACCCAAGCTACAGACTGGGCAGGAGCTCTGCGAGAAGTCCTGGGCAGGGCAGGGCGAGTGAATGTTACAACTGTGGGGAGCAAGGCCACTTTGCCAGAGAGTGCACTAAGCCAAAGCAACAGCCACCAAAAAACTAGCCAGGAATGGACTGGACCCTATTCCGTTCCGGGCTGACCAGGGTCGTCCACCAGATATAGGTCAAGGAAAAACATCAGACTTGGTTACTGGAGGCTCTCGTGCCGTCGCCAACTCCCGCACGGTGTGCACTGTGAAGGATGGGGTTTGGCATGAGGAGTCTCGGTTTGAAGCTGACAAAGGTCGCCCCCTAGAGAACGCCAAGATAGGGCAGTGTCCCACTGAGGGCCCTCACTCTGATGCTAAATCCTACACAGTGCACACTGAGAATGATGGTGCAAGACGTGAGGACCCTCGGATAGGTAATGTCTACTTCCGTACAAAGAACTCTATAAAAGACACCCTTGAGAGTCTTGTCCTACCAGTTATAATCAATGAGACCTCAGTAAACGCTCTGATCGACCTAGGTGCACAAGTGTCTGTACTCAGCTTGAACTTTGTAGAAAGCATGGAGCACCCTCCTACAGGAAAGGAGACCATCAAGTTGAAAGGGGCTGGGCCAGACAGCTTCATGAAGGGCCACTTCACAGACCCAGTAACTCTCAAAACAGATGGACTCACGTACAAGTGGCACATGTATGTTGCGCCAATAACAGATTCTGTCATACTGGGTCGAGACTTTTTTAAAGCTGTAGGAGCCTCGATTGATCTCACAATGGCAACAGTCCAGATCAATGGTCACGTTATCAGAGCTAAATATCGCCAAAGCAGGTCAGGCGACACATATCGGGTCTGCCCAGTGGCCCCTGCCTCAAGAGAGTTGTATTACCACCACATTCATCCCGACAGGTAGCAGTGTGTACCAATCATGGACCGGATGTGCTGGAAGAAGATCGGGTTCTGAGCCCAAGACTCTTTCACCCGGATGTCTTGTGCCCACACAGTGTCATAGATAAAAACTCAGCAGTAGTTGAGTTATGTAATGTCGGTGATAACTAAATCAAGGTCAAAGCAGGCCAGGTTCTCAGGTCAGCATGGACTCGGAACTCGACATGTTGACGGTGCCGGCTAGCCTTAGGAACTTAGACGATGAAGCCAAACAGCCAGTCTCGGCAGAGGATGTCGAAGACCTGGCGGGGCAGACACCACCGCATCTTCACAAATTGTTCCGAAGGTCAGCCTCAGTGCTCAACCTGGATCAGGCCCGAGAGCTGTGCACTATCCTTAACCCTTTGCCTACCGATAGTGCATTAATGCACTACCGTTAGTAGTGAAGATAGTGCATTAATGCACTACCATGGGAAACACCAATAGTGCATTAATGCACTATTTGTCATTTTCTTTCTGAATAGTTTTTCTTAGATTTGTTGGTGAAATAATGATGCTATGAAGTGCAATTTTTGGCAAGACATAAGAAATATCATTGATAATCATATTCTAGGTGGTTATTTACAAGAAAACCTTGCTTTAATCATGTACTGCACTGCTAAAGTCAACATGATGCATTATCCTCAAAAATGGTCGGATGTGGGGGTGCATTACATGTGCAGACTATGGCTGTTATGTAATATGCACTGGTAGGCAAAGGGTTAAGGAATACCAGTCAGTGTTCTCAAAGGATGGCACAGACTTGGGTTGCTTCTCAGCTATAAAACACACCATAGACACAGGGGATGCCAAACCCATCCGGCAGCGCATGCGCCGCACCCCGTTGGGTTTCCAAGAGGAAGAGGAAAAGCAAGATGCTTGATGCTAGAGTAATCAGGCCCTCATCATCCCCATGGGCTGCAGCTCCTGTGTTGGTACGTAAGAAAGACGGGTCAGTCCGATGGTGCCTCGATTATCAGGTCCTGAAAAGTGTGACCATAAGTCAGTTCTACAGCACCCTGGACATGAATTCAGGCTACTGGCAGATAGAGCTCGACGAAGCTGATCAGCACAAAACAGCTTTCATCACAAAGAATGGGCTCTATGAGTGGACACGTATGGGTTTCGGCCTATGTAATGCCCCTGCGACGTTCCAGAGGGCAGTTTAGCTTGTTCTCCATGGTATGCAGTGGAAGAGGGTTCTGTCATACCTAGATGACGTGGTGGTCTTTGGAAACAGCTTCTCCCAAGCCAGAGATAACCTGGTTGAAGCCCTAGAGAGGTATGGCGAATATGACCTCAAACTGAAACCTAAGAAGTGCAGTCTGTTCCAAAACAAGGTCACATTCCTTGGCAGGCCAGTAACACCAGAAGGGATCCAGATAAAGCCGGAGAGCAGAGAAACTATAGAAAAGTGGCCAACACCGAAATGTGTCAAAGACCTTGAATTGTTTCTTGGGTATGCAAATAACCACCGTGAGTTCATCTCACGGTTTGCTGAAATATCGGCTCCACTCTATGCCCTGACCAGCCCCAAGACGAAATTTGAGTGGTCAGGGGAGGCAGCCACAGCACAGTCCCTAATCAAGAGTGCGTTACTGGCAGCGCCAAAACTACCGTACCCAGACGTCAGATACAAATTCATCCTGGACTGTAATGCCTCTGATGTAGCTGTAGCAGGGGAGTTAGGGCAGATAGTTGACGGAAAAGTGCAGATGATAGCCTACAACAGCTTTGTCCTAACCGCTGAACAACATAAATACTGCACAACACGGAAAGAACTGCTGGCTGTGGTGATGCTGTCGAGGCATTACCGCCACTACCTGCTTGGAAGGCCCTTCCTCGTCAAAACTGACCACAACAGCCTCACGTGGCGGATGGGCTTTAAAAGCATCCAAGGTCAACTATCAAGGTGGCTAGAGGAACTCCCCCAGTATGACATGTCGATTGTGCACCGTCCAGGAAAGAAGCACATCAATGCTGATTCCCTGTACCGCATCCCAGACATGGTGGAATACTGTGACTGCTATAGGGCGGGATCCAAGCCTAAGCTCCTACTATGCGGTGGATGCAGATTTTGTGAGAGAGCGCATGACCAGTGGAGCCGCTTCGAGACAGATGTGGATGATGTAGTGCCGCTTGCATTACAGAGCCTGGATGCATGCTTTGATACAGGCGAAGCCGAGTCGTGTACGACACAAGGGACAGTGATCAGAATGCTTGATGTTGATGACCTAAATGCGGAAGACGAACAGACAATGCTGGATACATGCCTAGGCGGGTACTCTAAGGAACACCTAAGGGAAACTGGAGGACCTTGACAGCCCCATCATAGGGTGGATGGAGGCAGGATGCAAGCCGTCGCAAGCCGTTCTTGCCATCAGCAGCCCAGCCACAAAGTACTTCTGGGTGCACAGGTCGCAGCTAGTTATGAGAGAAGGGGTGCTACACTACAAGTGGGAAATGCTGAATAATCCCAGATTCCTACTGATAGCACCAAAGGAGCACAAACAAGAAATACTGGAGTTCTGCCATGACCATGCCAGGGCTGGTCATCTGGGGCAGGACAAAACATATGCATGTCTGCAACGAAAATTTATCTGGTTCCAGCTGCAGAGCGACTGCCGGGACTTTGTCCGGTCCTTTGCCACCTGTACCCGAAATAAGAAACCCTGCCAGAAGGCAGGTAGCCCCCTTGGGAAATACCATGCTGGTGCACCGCTAGAAAGGGTCCACCTAGACATACTGGGGCCGCTACCGGGATCAGAGAGTAAGAACACCTGTATCCTAGTTATTGTTGACCAATTCATCAAGTGGGTGGAATGCTATGCCATCCCGGATCAGAAGGCCGAGATCATAGCAGATAAGTTTGTAGATGACTTTGTAGCACACTGGGGATACTCACAACAACTACATACAGATCAAGGTCGCAATGTTGACGGCAATGCCATACGCAGTGTGTGCCACTTTTTAAAGGTTAAGAAGACCAGGACAACACCATACAGACCTGCATCAAATGGACAGGTGGAATGGTACAATAGAACAATCCTGCAGATGGTGCGCTGCTTTCTCGAGGGAAAGGCAAGGCAATGGGATAGACACCTGTCTGTCCTGGCTGGAGCCCTCCAGGCGGTTGGCCACAAGCAAACTGGGTATAGCCCCCAACATGATGATGCTGGGCCAGGAAGTTATGCGACCAGAGGATGTGGTTTTCGGATTTACTGCTAGGAACAACAATATTCCGGACTCTGCCGCAGAGTACGTCCAAAAGCTCCGACGAACCATGGAGGAAGTCCACAAAATGGCGTGTGAAGGACTCAAGGCAAAACAGGAGCTCCAGAAAAGAACTTATGACCAAAAATTGTCCCATGTGAAATATGAACAAGTTGATCTAGTCTACAAGAGGGACACAGCAAACAAAAAGGGTGAGAGCCCCAAACTCAAACCGGTGTGGTAGGGCCGATACCTAATTGAGAAAGTCCTGACACCGGTGCTCCTGAAGATCCGGGGGAGGAAAAAGGTGGAGGTTATCCACCATGACCACCTTATTATGTGCAGGGACAGAGCAATCCCAATGTGGCTCCGCCGTATGAGACATCAGCTGTTGCATCTGGAGGAATCTGCAGATGAGGCAGAGCCGGAACCAACTCAGGAAAATGGTCCCCCCAACATGAAGCAGAGAGAAGACGCACCCTTGGCTGCCCCGGACAATGACCTGGCTCCGGAGAATGGCCCTCCCGACATGAGGCAGACAGAGGATACACCCTCAGCTGCCCTCAACAATCAGCCTGTGACAGGTGATGCCACAGCTGCTCAGGAGGAGCCTGCAGGACCCCCAGCACAAAGTAATCCACAGGCTGTAGCAGACCAGCCCAAGGAGCTTGGTGTGAAAAGAAAAAGAAAAAATACAAGAAAGGGAACTACACATCATGATCAGAGTAGCTCAGTGGAGTCTAGCCACGACTTGGTAGGACGAAGGTCAAGAAGAGGCAGGCCTATACGCCTTCCTGCTTGAACACGATTCGCCGCCTATCTCAGCTTCCTCGCATACTCCACTAAAAATAGCAACCTATAAGTAGTCGTATTCACACAAGTAGTCCCACCAGATTTATTAAGATGGAATTATAGACCTCGTCTTCTCTTCACCATTGCACTCTTGATCAACAACTCTACTAGAGATGGATCAGAGCCAATCCGCTCAGCCAACCCAGATGCCACCGAATGGGCTCGTCTTGGTCCCAATCCCACTTCCATTTGCAGCAACAGCCAGCATGGGTCAAACACCTCTTCTGTTTGGCTCACCCTGGTCACTCGCAGAGTGGGGGTCATCTCTTCCAATAATGGCTGGCCCGATGATGGCTGGTTCTCCGGCCCTGAGGAATGGGACCGGGCAATTAGAACCTTCTAGAGACCACAAAGTTCCGTCACAGCAGGAACCGGGCCAGGAGGGCGCTACCCCAACACCAGCAGTAGCGCCTCCGGCAGCCAGCAAGGTTCGGCGGAGAGATCATAGCCATGATGTAGCCCGTCCAATACCAATGGGAATCCGTGTCACTTTCGCAAGTGGTCCAGGTGGAGCTGCGGTGGAGGAAGGCAGTCAGCGGTCTGTCACACTGGCCACAGGCTTTGTGATCATGAATCCGCCATCAAGAGAGATGTCCCAGCCCAAATGGTAACCAGCCCAAGAGGTGTGGTACCGGGCTGCAGCCAGCTGTAAAGAAGCGACGTAAGAGCTGTAAAGAAGCGACGTAAGACCAGCGCATGCCCAGTGTCAGACATCTGCAGCCGGTCAAACCACATCCATTGCCATGTGGTACAGTCTCATGTGCCCTTCTTCATCCAGCCAGAAACAGCATGCTGGGGCTGTCAGGAGCAGTTCACAAGACCGAGCTGTTTGAGGGAGCATATGAGCCAGTGCCGCAGAGCAAGACCATTTGACGCTAGGATGTTGGACAGTTGGGCTGTGATGTGTGCAGGAATGCTTGAAGACCTGTCGCATTCCCTGGGTGTAAAGCTAGCCAACCTACACCACCTGCTTAACAAGGACACACTGGGAGAGATCTCGGTGTCACCATGCAAAGAAGCACTCATCGCACATTATGATCAGGCACTGGGGCTCACTGCTCCGACGAAGAGGATCATGAATCCGCCATCAAGTGAAGGATGCCTGCTTCACTGGTGTCTACTGGCATCGCTCTTGGCGCTTTGTGACCAGAACACCCGAAAAGAGTCAAGACACCAAATGAGTCAGCTGGGTGCCTGGGGTCAACCCTTCTACCCGGCTTTGATGCCCACTGTCACTGTCGCCAGTTGGCCAGAAACTCAACCAGGTCCACTGTCTATGACAAAGGCTGGTGGAGGAACCTCTCTACCCTTACGCTAGTTAATGTCCAATGCTACCCGGGTGACTGGGGATGCATGGCAGATCTCCCTGGGGTGGGAGTGCCAAGAGCAGTGGGCCTACACCCAGTAATAATACCGGAACGGCTGGACGAGTTAGAGGATCTGCTAAACCAGACCTTTGAGGCAGTGACCCAGGACGTTGTCAGGGTGGGAGAGATAGGCATCAACCTCTACCATAACGACGGCCATGGAGGGGTCCTGTAATGTGACCGACCGGGTGATGTGTCTACAGTTTGCGACATGTTACCTGCGTGAGGCAGCACGATAAAGAGGGGCCTTGAGCCACGAGTGGTATTTGACCGCTACGAGCCGTGTCCCACTGCTACAAGCAGACTCATAAATATATGCACGCGCGCACACACACCCACCCACTCACCAACCCGAGATAGGCCCGCAGCCTACCATTACTATTGAATAGTTTAAAATTCTTGAATGTCTGAGTTCCTCGATGGCCCCCGGATGTAAAACTAAACAAACAAACAAACAAATCCTGGCCCAAGAGGTGGCACTGGCCAATCTAGCCTCCATGGCTGCAGAAAGGAGACTGCCAGTCGTAGTCCATACATGGGACAGGGGTGATGGACGGGCTGGTAGGATGTGCCAACAGGTCCTTACACAAGTGCTACCCAAGAAACACCGTATCCAGCTGCACAGCTTTGACGGGGGCCTTGCAGAGCAGAAGGCCTGGGAACAGTCATTTCTGGAAGTGTCCTTAAGCATCTCTGCATTGCTGCTACGCTCTAACCACCATTCAGAGCTGGAGAAGGTAGTACAGAACATCCACTTAGACAAGCTGCTCCTGGAGACTGACAGTCCATACCTTTTCCCCCCTGGAATCCATCTAAGTCAGCATTGCCCGGATCAATCCTGGAGGTTGCCAAACGTATAGGGGAGCTGCGGGGACTGCCCTATAGCATCCTACTAAGGATTGCAGCACGGAACACTGAGGTCCGGCCAACATGTACATAATCTAGACACTATCAAATCAATGACCTGCCCTTTAAAAACTGAATGGAAAGGAGTGTGGGACGCATGCATCCATGCGCAGGAGGCAAGCGCTGAGCCTATGACGTCATACGGGGGTTCCCCGGTCTGAGGGAACTCCGGGCCCGATGCGTGGGCTATTGAGATAAGATTCCCACACTTTAGAGCTGACTGCAGACCACTACACAGGTGCTGGAGTTGTCTCTCCTACATCTTCAAGGTAAGATACTCTGATATTAAGGGGTCATCTGTGAAAGTCTCACACCCACTAGATGTCACTGTCAGTGCTTAACATGTGTAACATCATACATAGTTGTGGAACTTTCACCCTCTGCCTTTCACCCACTTCTTGTCAGATTTTGATGATCCATATACTAAAATGATCCCTAAGACCTCCCCATTTCATTGCAAACATATGTGGTTTAATTAGCTCATTTGATATAATCTTGTTCAAGTAAAGATTAAAATCAGATAGATGTACCTGAACTAAGAATAATACAAGTTCTGTCAATCTGCATAGATAATGTGGGCATTGGGCATTATGATATGCTTACTTGTGTTGTAAAAGGGCCACTTCTCAGGTTTTGTTTTGATTGTCCAAACATACCTACAGAAAGTGTTTTGATAGTTTGCATTCTATTGTGCCACCTAGGAGCTAGTCCTAAATCCTGATAATGTTAAATTTTCCCACTTTGTATCGCAATTATTACACTTGTTGAGGAGTTGGAGATGGCTGTACAGAGGAGAACATCCTGCAGAGCCATGCACAAGCCTTCTCCTCACAAGGGTATATGCCATCACGTTGAAGAGGCCTCCCATATTGCAGGTAAAAACAGCGACATTCACCACCACTGCAGGAGGTCTAGCAACCAGTGACTAAACAGAGTAAACCATGTAGGTGGACCACTGCACCACATATATACAAAGACTAACAATGCCATTACACGCACCACACTATGATGCAGACCCTATAGTGAATAGAGCAAAATTCTGATCAGTAGTAGGCTATTGGATTGTTGGAGAGATATTTTTAGTTTTCTACCGATTCTGCTACAATAGAACATAGAGAAAAATTCCACACTTGCATTTGCACGAATATTTTGTGTGCACCACAAACTTCATAAAGAGAGAATCTGCATGTAAAGGTGCAAGGAGGATTAACTCTGTGACTCTTAAGGTTAATAGCCATCGTCCTGGGACATGTCAAATGACCGCTGACCATTAACCCTTTAAGGAACACCTTAACCCTTTAAGGGCCAATAGTGCATGTATGCCCATTTGTTGTTTAACTCATGCAGCAATGACATAGGATATAGCCAATGACATAGAACATAAATGTCAATGGCAACATATGCCAATGGCCTAAACAATATTTACAATATTGACCATATTGTAAATGCGGAAGATAAAAAATATAAGGTTGAACCTGAAATTGGGTTATAATTGATAATGAGAAGCAGGTGTGGAAACTGCGCCGCTTCATATTCATATTCATACTCACATTCATATCCTTTTTCATGTTTACATCCATATTGATATTGCTGATGTTCCCATATGCATATAACAGCATATACTACCAACTCTAATTATCACTTATTTGAACTAAAGACAAGGTGTATTTAGCTGTAATCATGATGTACTGAAATAATGTGTAGACACACAAATCTCTATGTATGACATATTATTTACTATCTATCTCTTTTTGCTTTTAATTTGTTTGTACTTTCTATGTTAATAACCTATTGAGTGAATATTGCCAATCCCTATTTTTCCATCTGCTGATTGTGTTCATATTGACATTATTCAAGATCCATGAAGTTATTGTACTGTTTCATTTGTGACTTTCCTTTGAAAATCAATAAAACTTGGTCTGCTCTATAGCATTATTTAAATGAACATATGAACATAGCAATTCATTAATGCAATGAGCAAGTCCAAAAAAAAAAAAAAAAAAAAAAAAAAAAAAGGGTAGGATTAATCCAAATATGGACATAAATGTGAAACACAGACGTCCATGTTTAAAATACGGACGTCCGTGTTTATTGTATTAAATGCGGTGAAACGGCCTCCTGGGTAAGCATAAAGGTAGCCACAAAGAAAGCAAATACTGCATGGAATAAAAAAGTTCACATTTTGTATGGAATAAAACAAGCTCACAATTATTTCAAAGGGCATATCACATTACATTATTTCAACATGTCCAGAATGTCCTATTGATCTTTTACGGCAGGCCTATTGCTTAGGAAAAACAGGGCATATTATGTCATCTATGTATAGGAAAAACGGCATATTATGTCACAATGTTGATTAATGTTATTGGGAAAGGTCCTCCGAGAAAACAAACAATAGAATACTTGGACTTGTGTTACCTGGTTACAGATAGCTAAAAAGGAACTTCATACCCCCGTTTTTATTATTCAATGAATTTAAAACCTATACAGAAGTTCAGACAAAAATGAGCTATTAGAATTGTAACCTCTGTAGCACAACCATATAATCATTTGAATACAATTTAGGTAAAATTGAAGTCCCTATAATTTTCACATTGTAACCTGTAAATTACAGGTAAACCTCAGCAGAGGTGTAGGAAGCAAATCCTCATGGGGGGGGGGGCAGCAGGTGCCTGACAGGAACCTTGAATTGTCGACTCAAGCACGATGATGCATATAGATGCCCATATGATGGGTATGGACCACTAAATTTGACATGGTGACATGGCCATTTCTTAAAATCGACATGTGACATGGGCCTTAGTGACATGAGGCAAAATAATTAGTGACATGACAAAGGTGATTTCTTGAATTCGACATGGGACATGATAGGCTCTTAGAGATGACATGGGACATGGTGATTTAAGTGACAAGTGCCATGACCAAAAATCGACATGTGACATGGGGGGCCCTCCATTCACACCCCCCATATGGAATGTGTGTAGAAACGTTATTTCGGTGATTTTGTCTTTATCTGATTTTAGGCTCAGGCTCCCAATTTTTCCTATCCCATCAACTTATTGATGTAATTTGAGATGCAACTTTTTGGATTCTTGTGCATCTTGTTATGAGGTCTTGGCAAATTCTGGGGGTGCCCAGACATAATCAGGCTCCCCTTCTTTGTGACTGCTGTTCATTTAATTGCAGCTACCCAATTTTGATTCTCATATTCATCAAATAAAATGGTGCAAATTCAAAGGTATATAACACATAATTTATATGCAGTCTTATTGTCAGAGTTCTTCCCGAGTCCATATCTTCACAATCTAATCTGGATAGCACACACTGTATTGTCTCTAAGGCCCTTAGAACCGTGTCATCAGGTCTAAGATTTGCTCAACTATTATAGTTTCTGTACAATAAGGTATCTTTGCTCTTAGTCCGTTGTTCTGTTTCCTTCATATGAATATGATAAGACCATCCTCCCAGACAAAAGTGATATTATACATCGCGCTTGATAAAAACTCAGCTTGAATAGCCAATTAGACAATGGTATGTAGGATAATAGAACAGACCCACGTATTCTGTACACAATGCCTTGTATAATCTTTAAGTGCATACTCATAATGATACACTATCAAACAATGAGGTGCTCACCTCAAGTACTCACTTTGTTTTTCATTCTCTCTCAGCCATGGTAGTAGACAGAAGTGTACTTCTGTTATAGAGCCTGGCCAGGAGGGGCATACAAAGATGGCATCTGGTGCTGGGGAGAGGTATTTCGACTACATCGTAGTTGGTTTGGGAGGAGTTGGCAGTGGAGCCTTGTACTGGTTGTCTAAACGTATTGGCAAAAGTAAGTTCTTATAATACCACGCATCATGATAATTCAGTGTCTGGCTGCTGAGTTTTGGGCCCTATAGTTTTGGGGCCCACCTGGAAGGTCTTGCCGCTATGTAGACTTCAATGTAAATGTAAAATTATATTAAAGAGTATATACATCCATTTGCTACACAAACTATTAGGAATCACATTACAAATAATACTTTACTACAAGCTTTTACTACAAGTCTACATAGTGGCTTTTGATAGCTTAGAGAAAAAACACTTCATGTCATTATGTCACCTATTGCTAAAATTGATACACAATTGTGTCCTTGATTCTGTAATGTTGATATTTAGGTGGCGTATCCACTGATGCATAAAAGGCACTCATTTCTCCCTTCTTTTAATATGGTCATTTCTAGCAGTACTAACACACTTTTCCATTAAAAAGATGTACTGGGCATCGAACAGTTTGAATTGGGACATCACAGGGGAGGATCTCAAGATGTCTCAAGGATGATGTAAATATCTGCACATGTTCACTATCCCCGCCCTTATCTAAGATGCTTATAGTTCATTCTTTATTTCTTTCTGTACTTCCTATACATAAATGGTAGGCCTATACTAGCCTGTAGAAGTGCTTGTCTGCGAAATTGCTAATATTGAGGCGATACTGGACCTGCCAGTAGGATATTCATATACATTATCATATTCTTCTCTGTAAGCGTGAATACTCCACACAATTTCTTGGTAAGGTCAACATAAGTTTTACTATGTGTTACAAGTTAACCAAGAAATATACTCTGAGATGTCGATAGATGTTTGTCATTTGATAATGTCTTGCACCTTTCAGGTACAACTAATAAGCTTTTCTATGTCATAATTATCAGACTTTTTATAATTGATGTATCCGGTAGTACATGTTATTGGCATGAAGATACTGGGTAGGACCCTTCTCATGTTCATGTGAAAATGGTCCTGGACAGTGATCATACAATGATTTATGTACCCTTGCATTAGATTGATGGTTAACTCATGAAAGGATAACTTTCCAAACTCTTTGGGGTTTTTGGTTTAATGTTCAAGTACAATATTCGTTCTGATAAGCGCACCAGTACCGGAAATTAATTGCTATAATTATGCTCAATACGTTAATACACAAATTAATTCTAATGAACGCACCCCTAGTGCCTAAACTCGTTATTTTTTGTCCATTTTTACACTTTTATTTAAATGATTTGACAGCAAGGGAGGGGGTGCAGTTATGGCACAAAAAGAGGAGGGTGTGCTTATTAGAGCAGGTGCGTTTAAAGCTGCAACTAGATGTGAAATATAAAGAATTTCCGTTTTTGGTATATCTACAATCAGCCCACTTGCTTGTGTGTACTGTTCACATCTCAACTGATTCTGAGCATTTCAACCATGCTAATTTCAAAGAAATAGTTGTCTAGAAATAAAATTCTTCCAGCATTTTATCTTTGTTGACAATCACTTGATTGCATCAGCTCAGTAGTGTCACCTGTAGTTAGGAAATCAGACTGTTTTGTTCTATTGCAATTACTTCTTCCCAAGGGAAGCCTGCAGGGTTGCAGACTACTCAGTACTGCCACACGGTGACTTTGGTTTGAACTAATTTTTCAATGCAGTTTACCTTCCCACCAATGCAGTGAGTACAGTTAAATATTGTGTTCTTCCTTACTAGATTAAATACCATGAACTTAACTGGAAAGTGATATATAATCCTCTGAGATAGAAATCAGAAGAATGCATACCACATCTTGTTGCAGCTTTAATAGAACGAATACGGTTATTGAAATATTGGTACCGGGGGGGGGAGGGTAGTAACACATAACTCATACGACTGCAGCCACAGGATCGTGTTTCAATAGTTTACATGACAGGTTCAGCCAGCTATGACTGGAGATGGGTCAAATCTTAGCAGGTGATCTTAGGATTTTGGCCTTGGTGATTAAATAGCTGGCTACATTACTAGGTGATTGTACTGCCTGCTGGCTAAAAAGCCACCACAGCAGTGACTCAATAAGGGATCCTGGTATGACAACCCTCCCTGTGAATAATTAGTGGGTAGCCTTAGCTGCTGCCCTCTGCACTCTTTTGCTCAAATATACCCAATCTGGGTTCTTTACACTACTACCTATAACCCTGTGGCCAGCACCTTTAGCTCTGGGATGGCATTTTCTTGTCTAAAGAATAAGATATCATTTGGAAAAGTGTGGTGTTTTACCTAAGAATTGAGCATTACATCCACACATGGCCTAACTATGTAGTTACTAGTATGCAGTGGTGTAGATAGAGCACTATATCTAAAAGACAGTTTGGCTTTGTTCCAGGTAGATCTACTAATGGTGCTATTTATATTTTGACTCAAGATCTATTTGAAGGATTTAACAGGGGGGAGTGCTCGGCTGTAGTCTTCCTAGATCTGAGAAAGGCTTTTGATACGGTCAACCACTCCCTCCTCCTAGGAAGACTTAGGAATTTGCATTTATCTGTACAGTGTGTATCCTGGTTTAATTCTTATCTTAAGGACAGAAAGCAATATGCTACTGCCAATGGGCGTGTATCTGCTGAAGAGGCTGTAACGTGTGGCGTCCCGCAAGGGTCCGTGTTAGGTCCGTTATTATTTATAATATATATTGATAGCATAGTATCGGTTATAAAATCCTGCAAATTCTGTTTGTACGCCGATGATCTCGCTATCTATGTCAATGATACCGACCCCAATCATGTACTAAGGAAATTACAGTCTGATCTGGATAGTATCAGTAAATGGTGTAAATTGTTCAAGCTTACTATCAATAATGAAAAAACAAAGTTGTTATGGTGTGCAAGTGATTTACTTAATGCCAGACACAATTTGAGTATAATGAGTGCTGAACTGGATGGTAAGCCCCTTGAAGTGGTTGATGAATTCAATTACCTTGGTGTTATCATTGATCGTGGTCTTAATTTTCGGAGAAACAACAAAAAAATAATATCTAGTTTCCGCCACAAGATGTACCAATTAAGACAGTTAAGGAAATTTGTCGATAATAAGCTGTGTCTGACCTTATACAAATAAATGGTTCTACCTGTGCTGGAACATGCACGTTTTCTACATGAAAGTGGTCCAAAATCCAGTGTTGGCCGCTTACAACTTATGCAGAATCATTGCCTACGGTTATGTCTTCGAATCTTTAATACTCGGGATATATCTATATACGATCTCCATGTTAGAACTTACATGAAAATGCTAAAGGTTAGACGTGATAAGAACTTATTATCTATGATGTATGATGTTTCTTGTGATCCAAACTGTGTCAAACTCCCTGCCAGGAACTTGCGCGGCAATGTTAAAAAACAGTTAAAGGTATCCAGATCTAGGTGTTTGACGTATGATAAGTCACAACTGTACAGGGGATGTGTCCTTTGGGACAAATTGGATGCAAATACTCAGCAGATAGGCAGTAAGAAAGAATTCATGAACAAAATCTGAATGTATTTGGTGTATAACCGTCACTTGATAGACTACGCAATTATTTTTGAAAGATGTAATATACATGCTGCCTGCGGATAATCGACTTGTGCAAATCATGGTGATACATACAGCCCCTAAGAGGCTTTAGTTATGTCTTTAGTAATATCGTAATGATCTACACCCAAAATGATGCCTGCCTGATGTAACTTTGTACAACCTGATTGAGCGCTACACTATTTCTTTCCTGTTGCCGTGTTTTGGCCGATCTGAAAAACGTACATGTATGATTTCTGCCAATAAACTTGTTAAAACTCAAACTCAAACTAGGCCTTACAAAGCTGTCATGCCTGTCATACCTAACCCTCACCCACCATGGCTTTCTAATAAAATTACAAAGGAAATCACACCTAGCTGACACCTCAGGCCTACTATTAAGAAAGAATAACAGAGCATACATTGTTTTAGATACAATTAGGTCATAGATATAGATCTATCATATGTGATTTGAAAGGGAATTATCTAGAACAATTATACATCATTTGGGCTGGGGGGTCTCAATTGTCTTTCTAAAACCACCTAAAACTGGCCCCACCAGGCCCCCTATTCAAGGCCCTGCCCCTATTGATTTGACAGTCCTCCTACCCCTGCCCCTATTCAAGGGAGGCCGCTATTCAAGGCCCGGCTCCTATATGAGACATTACGGTAGTTACTGCAGCCGTATGCTCATTTAAACACAGGAGTGCATACCAGACCATGAAGGAGGTATGACTGGTCACTATGTAGCCAATAGTGGCCCCTATGACTGGGTGCTATGACTTCATAGTGGTGGGTATTGAGCCAGTAGTTGAATAAATAGCAGCTGCTATTCTGAGGCCTCTACTGGAGCTCACTATGTAGTCACTGGTATAGAGTCATTTCTTACACCTCCCACTACGATTTGAGGGTGCGTGGAAACTATTGAAAAACGATCCGAAACCATTACACTTAACATATTCGATCAGCAGCCTATTCTATGTTGTTGCAGCCTGTGACTGCAGCCACACCACAGGGGTCAGCTTGTATATGTCGGCTGTACAACTCAGCATATACATAGAGAGGGATATTTTGCTTAACCCCATACATTTCATTACAAACATTAATGAGTCAATTCGTGTGGCAATGCCTCTTTAATAATTTTGGTTTAATATGATTGTCACATTCCAGCCGTCTCATGTACCATGATGAGCGCTATATCAAGCTCGCCCCCTACACATATGAGACGTAAGTATTATAATGGCACTATAATATGTAAATGTTGTAATTATGTGTGGTATGTTTGGATGGCTATTAGGAAGAAAGCCTTTGGTTATTTATGATCCTCTAGTGCCTGATCTGGTACTGATAACAGTTCTTACAATGTATGACAGTTGCACATGCAGTTAATGGAGAGAACTCTCTTATTGGTCTGAAATGTATCTCGCTAGATGAGGTAAAGGTCAGTCACATTATGATATTTCTGACATTGAGTTGGTATTAATAGAGGGGTCAGACACCATGGTATAGCACATCACTGGTACAGTACTGTGTTGGTGTTGGTTCTGAGGCACCAAGGTTTTCAACATCACTGGTACCAATTCCATGCGCTTGGTGGTATAGAGGGGTCAGACACCAAGCTTTCCCACATCACTGGTAGGCCCTACTAATGTAGGTCTTTTATGTGGTTACAGGTGGGATGAGGTGGAGAGGGAGTCTGGCACCAAGCTGTACCACATCACAGGGGGCCTGGACCTAACACGGAAAGGATCACCTAGGGAGCATATGATGGAGAAGTATGCCAATTCCATGGATCGTCAGAACATAGAGTGAGTACTTCTTTTAAAGGAGCCAGCCATCATAATATTATATCTATGATTCTCCTCTGTCCACTGGTCAATGAAATAGTATACTACCTATGGTGGCACTACAGGAGTTTACATGAGTGTATTGGATGAGTCTGTAGGCTGTTGGGCCCCTGGGAGATAGCAGGTGACAATAGTTCCTCACCTCTCCACATGGGAGCAGCATTTATTCGGAGCAGCAATCGTTTTGGCTTTTTGAACAAATAGATTTTTGTTGTTGAATAAAGGACAGGTTAATCGAGCAATACACGTAAGCACCAATATATAAATCGTCATGTCATTATTCATTATCATGGCATTGTTGATGCAATACATGTTGCTCCCATTATCATTAGTATATGGAATACAACAATACATGTGGATATGTTATATACGCAGGTATGAAAGACTGTCAGCAAAGGGCATCATGGAGAAGTTCCCACAGTTCAAGCTCAGTGATGACGTCATTGGTCTGTACCAGGCTTCTGGTGGCCTCGTGGATGCTGCTCTGGCCAATGCTGTCCATGTACAGCTGGCACGTGCTCATGGAGCAACTGTTATTGAACAGTGTCCTGTCAGCAGACTGGAGCCTACCGCTGATGGAGGGGCAAGGGTAAGAGGAGAATTATTTTAAGAAGTGAGAATCTAGAAAATGGACCTAATAGGACAATGAATGCTTTAGACAGTGCATGGCCAAAACAATCAAATAGTTTAATCAAATTGACAAGTTTTATCTTTCGTTAATTACAAGTCACCATCCAACAAGAGAACTAGCTATGCTTGATGAAAAATAAGGTCAGTTCAAAGGTCTATTAGAATACACATTACTTGTGTTTCATATTGGGCCTTGGGAAATATCCTTTGTTAAAATTTTCAGGCAGCATTTGGTTGTCTTCAATTACAGATATTCACACCTCAGGGCGTGTTCCACTGTAGAAGGGTGGTGGTGGCAGCAGGGGCGTGGGTCAACCATATCCTAGGATCTGTTGGGGTGCACATTCCTGTCATGGTATCTCAGGAACAGGTCACTTACTTCGCTACCCCTCACATCAAGAAGTTCACAAAGGAGAAGTAAGACTTGATACATACCTTGAGCCTTATATTGCAAGTGACAACAAATGAGTGTTTCTCCATAAAGAATTTCCAGCTTTGCCTCTTATCTATACCTTCAGACCTGTTACATTGAATTTACCTATTGTAGTCCAGTAGCCAGATGCCCAAATATGGCTCAACCTCGCACTAAGGTACGGTAAAGGTTTTTTGATTGATTTTGGACAATTAGGGTATGGCGATTCAGAATCTGCCTGTTGCCGGACAGAATGTCTGACCTGGATTTAGGGGGGTTAGGAATGATTACCTTCTTTATTTGTGCATGTTTTATCCCCTTTGTCATGCTATTTTGTTGATTTAAGTGGTTGCTAAGCAAACGGTAAATAAGAAAAAATGCTCAACGTTACCAGGCCGGCAACAGGCAGATTCTGAATCGCCATACCCTAATTGTCCAGAATCAATCAAAAAACCTTTGCCATACCTTGGTGGAAGGTATACCCCCTTGGCTACCTGACTATTGTGTCCTTCTCCTAGCTTACATCTATGTTCACTTTCAGAATGTAAAAACACAAATATAGCTAATATACTAAATAGAAAGGCTTGATAGGCAATAAATAATGCTAGTTTGTTGTAATATCTGCCTCCTTACAGCTTCCCTATCTACATATGGCATGATGACGAGTTGGACATGTATGGAATGCCAATCCATGGAAACACTGGTTTTAAGAGTGGCATAGACTGTGGAGGGCCCATTGTCACAGCTGACACCCGAAATTTTGAAGTTGATCCTGTCAGACTAAAGGCCTGTGAAGATTTCCTCAAGAAGAATATGCCTGAGGTGTAGTGTATACATACCCCGGTATTTTCTTTTTTAAAAGAGCTTAATGTTTTCCTAGAATGTGGGATTCACATTTTCTTGTATCAATTAGGAAACATCAATCAATTAGCCTTACTATCCACATTCATATAAGTCATGTCAATCCATGAATGGATGAAAAGATAGATGATATAGGTGAGTGTCCTGCATCCTAGTTACATGCTAGCAAGAAATGTATATAGGAATCTTGGTACATGGGCTGATAATCGATAAGATGCATATTCTAATCCTTGACAAAATCTATGTTCATCCAACAAATATGTTTATCCAACTTGATGTGCAGGGCAATGAGAAAGTAGGTGAGTTATATCGAATGAACCCACCATTGTCACCTTATTTATTTTGACATAGTGTCTCTAGAATTATAAGGTGAATGCTGGTAGCATGCTTCTGCTTTCAGGCTGTTGGGCCTGTTCTGTTCTCCAAGACGTGTCTGTACACCTTGACAAGAGATAAACATTTTGTTATTGACACCTTGGCCTCACGTGACATGCCTCAGATAATTGTCTGCTGTGGGGCTGGACATATTTACAAGTAAGTGGATTTGCCAAAACTAGGTTGAAATGGGCTGGGGTATGGTATTCTACTATTTTTGATACGGATATATGTATGTTTTGTATGTAAAGAAAGGAAAGAGAAAAAAGAACTATACTACTAAAGAATCGAGATGGACTACTTCGACTAATTCATTAACATTTCATCCATGCACGTAGTTACAAAGGCTAAAAATGTGAAAAGCAGGCCAAAATTGTTCTTAGGTAATTTACATTAACACAGAGAAAGATGGTTTTCTCAAAAACATTCTATTTCTTTCAGTTCCATAATACACGTTTCAATGGAAATGGAACATTTTCAATCCAAAACAAGGCTTAAATAAGGGTTTTCATAGAAATGAGTTGCTATGGCAGAAAGAAACTTTCCAAATAGAAACAGAAAAATGTTAAGCATTATAGATACCATTTCTGCATCCAGTGATGGCCAAATATATAAAAGTGTTGGAAATTTATTAATTAATTATTTAAACCACTATGCTAATCAGATGCATGATTTAACTAAAACAATTAATGATAGAGCTTTTTTGGCTGTATTAGTGCAGCTACATCACTCCCTATTCATAATGCAATATCTCCAGTGTTATACCTCATTTTAAAGCTAATGACTTCAATTCTAAGAATTATAATTTACCTCAGAGGGTCATTTCCCCTCTCTGTCCATGTACATAATTATTCTGTGGCATGAATTGCATCTTTGATACAATTTCACCTTTGCACTAGGTTTGCCTCTCTTGTTGGGAAGATCCTCTCTGAGTTGGCTACAGATGGGCAGTCTCAGTACGACGTGTCTGGATTCAGGTTTGAGAGAGATGCAATAACTGACCCTGACTTCAAACCCACCTTCAAAGTCACCTACCGCCCAGAGTTTTCCCAAATGTAACAGGTCTCAGACTCCTGCATATTCTACATACGCCCATTAAAATAAGGTTTAATTTTCAATTTCAATACAATTTCAATACAACCTAGGATACTGTGGTAGGACACTGATCACTCCCTGCTTGTCGGGGCTGAGCTGTGTGTCAATAACAATGATTACATCTTTACTCACTAGACAACGCCATAGTATGTAGTTGTAATATACATGTTTATACATACATTTGCCATCTAAACTGCGTCTAGAATTCAAAATAGTGCACCAGGTGATTTTTATGGTGAGAAACTGAATGATCAAAAAACTGACTAATAAATCAACCAATAACTAAGTATTGGCTCTGTCTATACATATCAGGGTCTGTGATTAACATGTACGGTGGTCAATAGGTTGAATCCCACATGGCGAAAAATGCCTCAAACATCTCTGCGAATTTGTATCTGTTGCAATTATGGGACCTTCCCCAAATTCGCAAGGATCATAATACACTAGGGTACATAGAACACAAGGACACTGTTGTGCTTTATTGTAAAGCATATGCAATATAATCGTTCTAGTTAATGGGTATATCTGTGTCTGACATGTTTGATATCCTAAAATCGCAAGGATATAAAACAATAGAACAGTGTGCATTGGTACTTTGATATTACACAATGTAAATAGCACTCCTTGTGATTAAGGGCAGCAGGAACCCAACAAAATGCAACTGACAAAATCGCAGAGATATTTAAGTCATTTTTCGCCATGTGGGATTCGACCTATAGTGTCATACCTGTTTCCTCGGGTGCGCATGCTTGCTGCCTTTTGGGAGGTGGATTGTGAATATCCAATCGCTAAAATAGTTATAGGAGTTTGTTGTATATAGCATGTATAGGTCAAATACCACATGGCGATTTATGGCTCAAATATCTCTGCGATTTTGTCCCTTGCACTCTTGGGGACTTCCTGAGCCCCTATATCGCAAGGGTAACTGCTTAATTGGTCTCAATTCACTGTTGGATTCGATATAAGTTGAACAATTCTTTGATTTAGGAGCCCAGGAAGATCCCAAAAATACAAGTGACAAAATCGCAGAGATATTTGAGCCTTAAATCGCCATGTGAGATTCGACCTAATGGTGGCATCACAAACCATTGTGAGACTTTAAGCCAGGGCACTAGCGAAACAAGTGCATATATGCGTTCCCGGCGATGCCCCAAATCCTTTGTTCTATTTGTTATCATAAATTTGCATTACACATCAGATTTGCGTGAATGTCGCGACAATATCATGCCATTAACGCCGGGCATTGACGCACCTGTGTCGCCTAGAACAATGATTTTACAAGTGTGGCTGCGAGTGCACCATGTTGACTCTCCTTTCGGCAGACGATTTATATTCATATTTCTTGCTTAACGCGTGTACGGTAATCAATGACAGTTACCAGAGAGCTAGCAAACATCACGATAAATTATTCGGTTGTCCCAAGGGCGCATACATTTCTGGAGCTTGTTGCCAGCGAGTTCTACTGATAAGGCCTTTCAGATGGGTACCAGTTGGCCCCCGAGAGGACCGCAGTGAGTAATTGGTGTCATTTCCTTGGCTGATAATCAAACCAGCTAAGTCCGTATATGTTCAATATTTGTTATTATTGCTGGGATATATAATTGTAATGACATCTTTGCAATAAAGCTCTTATTTGTCATGCTTGATGTAGTTCTGAAAGTTCATTTGAGTATTGCTTTGAACACTTATAATATACCAAAGAGAGTACAGTGTCGTTATGTTATCTGACATACAATGCTATTTTCAACAAAGAGATAATGATGATTAATAAAATAATTTCGATTAACAGTTCATTAAAGGTGGACTTACACAGTTGTTCGAACCGTCTTAACTAGACTGAAAAAGGTTCCATATCCATATAGGCTTCCTGTAGGGCATTTCAAAACCATAGCTAAAGATATCGTTTTGAAATGCCCTGCAGTTTAGTACAGGCCACATGCCAACATCAAGTAGTTTGAGTCATGGAGTATGACTCACGAATGACAAAACACGGTAGGCAGATGATACCTCACCTATTGGCCACTAGCTTGTCTGGAGCTGGTTCTGGCGACACACACTGATAAGAACTGGTAAGATGGGACCAGCATGTCCCTGGAAGGGGATGTTAACCAGAGACAAGGTACCCATCATGGTATACCTTATTGTTACACTAGGCCTCCATACTGAGTCCTATAGGACTCAGTATGGAGACCTAGTGGAGCCACCATCTTGAATTTCGTGGTTGAGCTAAAACCCACTGATAAGACATACCATGATGGGTACCTTGTCCCTGGTTAACGCCCACTTCCAGGGACATGCTGGTACCATCTTATCGGTTCTTATCAGTGTGTGTCGCCAGAACCAGCTGCAGACAAGCTAGTGGCCAATATAATATGCATGTATATGTACAATGTTCTAATGGGTTTGAGTTTTACATAGGTTTTTAATGCAACTATAAGATTTAACCGTTGTATTTTTTCCTTTATGAGAATGAATTCTGGGTCTTTTCACGACTGCCTACTCACGCCCATACATTGCTATTGTTTCTATGTACAACCCCTGGATCTTTGTTTCTAGTATATCATAATTATTATACCTAAGACCCAACCCCCACCCCTTAGCAGTGATTTTGTTGGGTAAAACATTTCCTATACACAAGGTAGGTTACTTCTGTAGTATCATTCCATTCATAGAAAGTTGTAAAATAGTGATGTACACTGATATTGATATCATTTACCCAACAAAATTCCAACAAAAGCAGCGCATTAGGGAAGACGGGGTTTCAACTTTTCATCATATTTTACAGATATGAAATAATCTACCGCTGCCGAGCAAGCCTTCTGTGTAGTACACAGGAAGGCATATGTGTATCCCACCCTGCGAGTACTTCTCAGTGCCTTGGCAGTAGCAGATATGCTTAAGGTCGAATCCCACATGGCGATTTAGAGCTCAAATATCTCTGCGATTTTGTCCCTTGCACTCTTGGGGCTTTCCTAAGCCCGAATATCGCAAGGATAACTGCTTAATTGGTCTTGATTCAGTGTTGGATTCGGTACAAGTTGAACAATCCTTGCGATCTAGGGGCCCAGGAAGACCCCAAGAGATATTTGAGCCCTAAATCGCCATGTGGGATTCGACCTTTAGTATTTGGTTAGACCAAATCACAATCGACATGTTTTATTTCATCAGGAGTACCCCAATAGCTGAATGGGAATGTATGACACATGTTTTCTCTTTTGCCACAGCAAGTATATGTAGTTCTTGGACGTTGGTTCTGGTGACAATTGAAAGAGTTCTTCTTGTATACAAGCCACTATAAGGACTAAGACAAAATAAACCCCTAGGAGGGCTGTGGGACTCACCGCTCTAACATGGTTCATTTTTGGCATTGCTGTCGCTATCTTTGTTATCACCGCCTCTGATAAGGATGTATGCCAAAACACTGGAACACAAATTGGTACTTATGTTGTGTTTTATGCAAGATTGATATAAGATATGTTGGATACTAGAAAAGCAAATTCAGGAAAGAGCAACTTCTATTTTTTTTTTGTGCGCATAATATGTGCATCCTTAAATCATCCCACGTAGGCATAATGTACTTCCATTGGGAATGTGTAACATCATCATTCTAGCCCAGTTAGGTACATGTACATGTATGTGGACCAACAGGCAAGAACGCACCTCCAGGGGGGGATTTTTAGTACTGGCTTTGACCACCAGGGGCAATTTATGGGCACAACACTGAAAAATAAGCCAAAAAATGCTTTATAACAATTTCTTATGGGGAATCCAGTGATATGATTAGAATTATTCCATATCCACTGAAAAAGCTCTATTTTTGGAATGCAAAAGGAATGTTCGTTGCCATGGCAACATAGAAAATTGACATATATGGCAATTTCTGGTTGCCATGGAAACATCCCCACTATTCCAAATGGGACTTTTTGCCACAATTGTTTTCGGAAATCCCTTCAGGAACTCAGAACTGAAGAGAGAGTCCAAAGATCCCCCCTAGAACCACTTTTACAATATAAACATCTCATTAATTTGGTTATTTTTCCACAAAACTGTTTTTTTTTGCAATATAAGTATTTATGAGAGGATATAACACATTTAGAGCTTATTTGCCATTTTCAGTTGCACATTGCAACCTATGTTTAACAAGCAATTATAGCAAAACTACTGAGGATATTTTAGCTCATGATATCTCATTTTAAAGCCTGTGACTTAAACCTTAAAAAAGATTTCCCCTTGGAGGCATGTTTTCCCTCATCAGGCCACATATAATGTTGATAATAATTATAAGCTATTCTGTTAATACACGTTAGTACAAATGCATGATTATATATAGGTCCCTAGCTGATTTGATGTGGCTGACCTATACCAATATGCCCCTCTCTTCCTTTTCATAACATTTATGATTAACTTTTGGGTACGAAGGACCTAAAACACTATATACAGTTCATTTCTATGTGCTTTCCACACTTTAGGAAATGACATTTGAATCTAACACGAATCCATGTAAACTGTACCGTGAATCCGCAAAATTGTGATGCATTAGGTCGAATTTAACATGGCGATTTAGGGCTCAAATATCTCTGCGATTTTGTCCCTTGCGATTTTGGGGTATTCCTGGGCTCTTAGATCGCAAGGATTGTTCAACTTATACCGAATCCAACAGTGAATTGAGACCAATTAAGCAGTTATCCTTGCGATATAGGGGCTCAGGAAGGCCCCAAGAGTGCAAGGGACAAAATCGAAGAGATATTTGAGCCCTAAATCGCCATGTGGGATTCGACCTATTGGAGCATTGTAAATTCCTAGTATAGGCCTAGAGATGTTCCAGAAAACAGGATGACGAAAGCTTTGTGGACCTCAATGCTTCTGGAGAACTGCTATCATTTTGACGGCATTGGTTTTACTGTACAGGAGGTACTTTCTGTATCCCTGTAGGTTAATTCTATCTTGGGTCCTGCAAATAAATGATATTCCCAACAGGAAAGCAGAGTTTACGTTCGACGACTCACAGTCATAGAGATGGAACACTCAGTGTATTTTGACAGTCATTGAGCAGATTAAGGGCATAGTGGCGAACCCGAGAGAAAGAGCATACAGTCTTAGAATTCATGAACTATTCTGAAATGACTATAGATCACACCGATCGATGAAGAAAGCATACATTAACCAGAACCAACCAGGACCAGCACTGGGATATACATGTACATTTGTATCTATATCATTGGTCTACCACATGGGGGTGGGGTTACGGTTATCATAAGTTGGGAAATTACCATGTATACTTCTCTATAGACGCTCTGATTCTGAGTAATCCTTGCATCACATTATTTCCTGTAACTACTGCCTCAATAGGAAATATTAACAAGTGGTTTGGCAAGTGAGAAATGATAATGCAGTAGGACCAGGCAGAAACATTACCCATGTCCAGCAGGTGGTATATCACTAATGGAAGAGTTACAAGCACAACTCTAGGTACGATGGCTCTGTGGCTTAGCAGCACGGTCATATTGCTAACTCTCCATGCACAGATTCTGAGGCAGAGCGTGGATGCCTCACCTATAGTCCCAGGCCTGGAGGACAGAGAATGCTATGCCAAGCTTGGGGATCTCTACATTGCCGCCCTGCTTCGTGTAACATGGGCTGACTTGGATAACCCTTTAGCTTTGTGCTCTGATCAAATCAGGGGCGTTTCCCGCATACAATACACCGAAGCAGTGAAATTTGCCATTGATCTGATCAACAATGATGCTACAATTCTCCCTAATATCACTCTAGGCCATGTTATAACAGACACCTGTGGACTGGATCTTGCTGCACTTGCATTATCAAGCTATTTCGTGCCCAGCGATGGTGCTTATGAACGTCGGGAATTGACGCCACATTGTGAGAATGGGCCACCAGAAGTGCCAATTGTTGGTGTCGTAGGTCCATCAACATCCCGGGAAGCTGTGGTTGCTGCCTCAGTCCTGTCTACCTTTCAGGTATGCTATTCATATAGTTCTTTTAATATGATTGGACCCTTAATAATCAAGCTATAACATCATGCACTTTTGACAAAGCTTTAACTCTTTCCAGCCGGCTCTATCATTGTCAATGTTTGTTAAATGAATTCAAAAATGACTGATTTATAAGAAATTTCCTTTAATATTGATATTGATGGAGCCCAGGATAATGCTATTAGATATCATAAATGTCCTCCTCATAGTGCATTAATGCACTAGCCATATTTTACCTGGTAGTGCAATAATTTTACGTTTTATGTTTAAGTTAGTATATCCGATGATTGGGTCTCAAAAATAAATCTTCTCTAAAATGTGACAGGATGTTCAAATATTACACCACAATCCCTTGCCTGATATTTCCACCTTCCACCTACACCTGGATCGGTATGACACACACTAGGGGAGCAGTGAAGACCAGGTAACCGGCTCCTGAGAGTCTGTCTACCGGGTATACATAGAGGGATGTCCGGTCCCCTACACTAGCAATTCCATTACAATTTTAATGTCATTGATAGATTTAAGCCTAGGGTGCACATTTTGGAGGGCACAAATTAAGTTGCACCTATTAAAAATGAACTGGAGGAAGCCTGAGCCTGAATAATTATTATGATTCCCCAGGCCTCTTCTGCCCATGGATCACATGTTATCATTACTTATTATTTTAATATGAAATTAATGCAGTGTTTGGAACAGATTTAAGCAGGAATTAGAAAATCCCATTTTCGGATGTACTAACTTTAATCTCTTAGTGACTTCCAGTGCTTTGGAAACTTTCCCCTTCATGTTTGTCTGTGGAACGATCAATGCTTGTAGCTTGATAACTTTTCTTATTTCTTATTACCTTTGATCCTGCAGTTCACTAATGGACAATGCACTTCCCATGTCATTTTGCTATTCTGTTTCCAGGAAAGAATCATAGGATACATCCACTAGATAAAACTTTGAAATAGTTTTCATTCTGTATGACATTTAGGTATAGAGGGGACATTCAAAGACAAGGTCGTCAAAAGCTTTCTATCTTCAAAAGAAAACAAAAGATATACAACCACAATAAAGGGGGTCTGTTATGAACCTAACTGATCTCTAATCGACTTAAGTGATGCGGTCTATGAAAATGGATTTTAGTGTCATTTTCATGTTTGTTTGTGGGTCGATCAATTATATTCCAAAAGCTTAATGGCCTTTCTTAACAGAGCAAGATTACCTTTGATCCTGATGGAAATTACACTTTTCATATTTATTTGCTATTTCTATTTCTGAGAATAAATCAGAGGATGTAACACCTAGATAAACCTTTGAAATGGACTTTCGATCTGTATGTCATTATTAATTGTATGTGCGTGTGTGAGAGGGGACTTAATGAAATCACTCATAAGATTGTAAGAGAAGTCTTCAAAGCAAAAATACATTTTAGCATAAAAATAGTAAAGCTTTGTTATGAACCAGCCTCCTATAGTGTCTAATATATTCAATGCTCTTGAAGTGATGTGGTTGATAAAAATGGATTCAAGTGCTGCGAACAAAAATGTCCCTTTAGTCCAGGCAATGTGGCTCAAAAATAGGCCTTAGCTCAAACTGACTGCAATATAATTTTTTTCACCACAATACATTTCCTCAATGTTCCCAAAATGACATGGTAAAAGTCCTAAGCTTTGCATGTGGTGGAAATATGGCTAATTTGCATAAATGTACTAGTGGTCCCTGCTGTTACATAGACAGGCATTGAAATATACAAGTGACTTGGATGAGCATAAATGTCCATTTCAAAGGTCAAAATCTTTCTGTAGTTCACAGACAATATTACAATTGTTATTCCATAATGTTATCATATAAATCTTTTTCCAACTAATTTGCATAATCCCAGTGAGAAGGTTGTCTAAAAGTATTCTTTACAAGCTGGTGACTATAAAAGCATAAGTGATCATGGACCTTCATTGAAGTCCCTTACAACACTTATCAATGCTACACTGTAAAAGGTTACTATAAAGTTACCATAAATGTACAGAGAATCACAGAATAATCATTTTACTGTGAGCCTGTGTAAACCAATATGGCAAAGAACAAATATTGGTGGTTTTAAAATCTAAGTTTACAATATCTTTTCTTTCCTATATATGTGATATCCTATATGTAAATTTAACAAAACCCTTGTTTTTCTCTTTTCCCCTAATGGGAGTTGAAACTAAGGGCTTTCTAATTCAATGACCATTCCTTCAATTCGAGACCGCTTCTAACAGTATATCATTATTTCAATCATTTCATAATATCATGATTTAAGACGAGTCATCATTTAAGATGTAAGCAATTGTGTAAACTCCCAAGGGAAGCATCGGAGCATAAAATAACTTGTTACAGTGCACTGTGGTAAGAGGGTTATATGTGGAAACTATAATGATAAGACAAGTAAAGGATGTTAGTAACACATCAAATCCTGGCAAGACTTGCATGGCCTAGTCTATAGATTCTACCCTAAATAGCACTACAAGTGGACAAATAGTTATCATATTCCAAAATTGGACATAATTATAGAGGAGTGGTCAGTTAACATCAGATGGGCATATAGCTCCAGGTGTAAGGATTCATGGCACACTGGTGCAAATTAATGTAAAGCGGCTCTATCAGAGATGATGAATTTAATGATAGTAATATCATGTCCTTAACCTTTGTGTTTATCAAATGCATTGACTTGTGTAGACTCCCAGTTGTAGTACACTAGTAAATGTGTTTTTTTTCAGAGTATCTGACATTGAATTGTAGGAAAGAGATAAGGTTTTGACAAAAAATCATAGGGAAATGAAGGGATTTCATGCAATACTTGGTACACAATCTATGCACAGGTCATGAATGCTGCTAGATGTGAGAAGGATGCATTGGTCATTACTGACTCATTGCTCAATAGAAATGATGCTAATTTTCACAGGATAGGTATCAACTATATCTCTGCCACACACCTTTTGCTACAGAATCTTCTGATAATAATGAGAATTCTATGAAACTTATATCTAGCTTTGCATGATGATAATCTTGCAATGATTAGTTTAACCCTCCCTTTAACTGCCAGTCCTCACAGAAGTGATTTGACCCCTAACTCCTGGCCCTTTGCCCATGGCCAACAGAATGGGCATATCATGCTTGAAAGGTTGAAAAAGAAAATAAGTTATTATGGGGTTTTAGACTTTTTTAAGGAGGATACATATGTATAGAAACACTGTTATACTGGTAAATGAGTAATGATTTTTCTTTTATATAAGGATTCAAGCAATATGGTACTGCTGCCTTTTTAGCATTCCAATGATGATGCCCTGAGGCAGCAGTGACATTTCAGGACATTTCAGATGTGCCTGGGGCAGCAGCAGTCTTAAGGGTAAAAGAGTTCTTATGAACTACACCTGCAACTATGAGTATTTGTGTTTTTAATGAATTATTTTAAAAGTACAGTATTGATTTATGGTATGAGCAGGGACAGATCCAGATGGGGTGGTTAGGGGGGCACAGCCGGGAAAATTGGGTCCAGGGGGGAGGCACAGCCAGAGCCCCTCACCCTATTTCCTATAGTTATGATTCATAGCCAGGCCCATTTTCAGGTGATCTACAAAGGGGGGGGGGGGCATGTGCCACCTAGGCCCCCCTTGGATCTGCTCTTGATAAGTGACTCATATTAATAGTGAAATGGGTAGTAATGTTACCAACTTTAAACATCAGAATTAAACAATTAGTATATTGTGAGACTGCTTACTTTTATGTATACATTTTATATGGTAATTATATGCAAATTAGAAACTTAATATATCACACAGAGTTATTGCTCATGTCCAGAGGAATGAGTTTGGCTTTTAATTTGCCCATAAGTTTTGTTCATTACCATAATATACTTGTCCATCGATTGGCTGGAGAGGCTCCTAACACAATTATGCAAATTAGCCATATTTCCACCATCGGTACAGGCGAGGACTTTAGTATGTCTTTATAGGGCCACCAAAGAAACATGTTGGTAAAATTGTTTGTATTGCAGGTAGTTTGTGGTAAAACCCTACATTGCCTGGACTACTTTGTATCATATCCTGCAGGACAAAATTTCTTGTTTTTTTCTGTGGTCAACCATCTTTGTACTAAATAGTGCTAATTGATATTTTCAGTTTGCACTGAAAAAAATAAATACGTATACACATCCCCCTCCTGTCTCAAGGTATTTCAGTAATAGCATACAGTATCCCTCAAATAATACTTATTTGGGAATCATAAAATTTTTGTTTTCTTTAATTTCCAAGAATCCAAGTCTCTGTGAACTAAGCTAGGTTAAGTTGGCAGTCTGTCTATCTTGTATCTTTGCAGATTCCAATCATTGGCACCTCTGCAACAAGTGATGAGCTTTCAGACAAGAAACGCTATGAGTATTTCATGCGGATGGTGCCTCCTGATAAATTCCAGGTGGAAGCCATTTTAGACATGCTGGTCTATTTCAACTGGACCTATGCAAGTCTACTTTATGATGACGGAAGCTATGGAACAGGGGCTGCCAAGGTTGTAAACTATGGAGCCAGAACAAGAGGAATCTGTCTCCCAGTGACTGACTCAATCACCCCTGATATTAGCACAGAAGATATGAAGTACCATGTGAACAAATTAGAGCGGAACAGGGAGGCACGTGTGGTGCTCATCTTTCTAAGCCCCTACCAACAGAACATTCTGTTTGACACAATTCTCCAGCAGGGATTGACAGGATGGTTCATTTGGATGTCAGGTGACGCAATGGGTAACAGGGACCATGGAATTTCAGCTGAAGGAGCCTTTGTCATGTATCATGTCATCCCCCAGATGTCTCCTTTTAATGAGTATATGCTGTCATTGACTCCTGACAACAATGCTATCAACCCATGGATGAAAAGACATTGGGAGCTCCTCTACAACTGTAAATGGTCAACACCTGGAAACAACTTGTCAACTAAAGGCATTCCATGTGAGCCCTATTCTAATGTTCCAGATCGTATGATGCCAATAGCATATTTTGCTTCAACAACTATGAACACTGTATATGCAATGGCTCTCAGCCTCCACAGACTCATCACTGACCACTGCCCTGATGCATTTATTGATAAATCCTTACTCAACAGCTGCATCAAAGGACCAATCCATCTCCAATACCTAAGGAACCTGAGCTTTATTGGTGTTGGGGGTGAGACAATAAGGTTTGATGAAAATGGTGACATGCTTGGAAAGTTCTCAATAAGACAGTACACATCATCAAGAAAGGGGGAGAAATTTTGGCCTGTTGGTCAATGGGATGCAGAAGCAGGGTCATTTGAGATTGACCACGATGAGATAAATTGGAATGTCTTTAAGGGATGGCAAATAGATAATGACCTGGAGCGACCTGAGATTCTGCTAGAGTCTGTGTGCAGCAAGCCTTGCCAAGAAAATCAGTATGTCATCCAACGTGAGCTACCATGTTGCTGGGACTGTTATAACTGTAGATCAAATGAACGTGTAAATCTGAATAAAACAGGCTGTGTAGTCTGTGAAACATTGTCCTGGCCTGATGAACCTACACAGTCAACCTGTATTCCTATTGTACCAACATATCCTCAATTCTCAGACATCTCAACCTTGGTCATTCTTGGCTTAGCCATTGTGGGAACTATCGGTGCATTGTCAGTCATCTATTGGTACTTTGGACACTGGTCACACAAACTTATCAAAGCTTCCAGCAGAGAACTAGCTTCTATTCTACTGATTGGATCTCTCCTGGCTTTCCTGACTACCTTTGCCTTCATTTCTCGCCCAAATCCAGTCACTTGCAGTCTCTCAAGGTATGGCTTCTTTGGTTCTGTGACTCTCATCTATGCTCCATTGGCAGTAAAGACCAACAGAATCTTCAGGATCTTCTCAGCAGGGAAACGTGGTGCAAAGCCCCCTGCCGTCAGTAGTAAATCCCAGCTGTTGTTCACTTCCATCCTACTCATGATACAAGTAAGTGATATCATAAAGAATATTACCAAAAATAATTAAACAGGTCATATACAAGTATCAAGATAATTCATTAAGTCTTTTACTAACTCAGCTCATTCAAATGTCCACCATTGCCATTTTGAGCTGCATATATAATTATAATCATCAATGGCTTTTTAGTGACGATAACTATCATTTAGCAACATATGTTATAACTATTGCTATTCACCTGGATGTGCCAATAATTGGCAAGCTTAATTGTCCATCTTTCTTTTCCAAATCAGGTGGCCATGTGCATTGTCTCCGGATTGCTAGCTGCCTCTGTGGACAAGATGCGCATGCCAGTGCCAACAGAAAAGTTTGTGGAGTTGTTTTGTGACCTGCCACTTGCAGCACTCTTGCCACCCCTCTCACTGAACATCCTTCTAGTCAGCGTCTGTGCAGTCTATGGCTTCCTGACACGCAAACTTCCTGAAAATTACAACGAGTCCTGGTAAGTTTCACTGAGGCTCAATATAGAGGCATGGAGGCAAACCATGAAACTCTAAATGTCTGCAGCCCTCTCTGGAGGGTATCTCAAAAAGATTGGGAAACCAGTTCTCACCGTAACTATTTGATCCTGCAGTTCTCCTACATTTCTCACCCTAAGAACAGACTTCCCTGCTTGACTTCTGCTACAAGTGAACTGCATGGAAATAGGTCGAGTTGCAAAATAAGAGACTGGACCCCTCCTATACCACTCCTATAACTGACTCCCTCTTTACAATACAAGAGGGAATCCACTCCAGAAGGTCAGTGAGTTCAATTTTGGAATTATCACCTCCGACAGGATCAATTCCAAATCTTTTTGAGATACCCTCCTCAGAGCAGTTTCATACAACTATTTTCCCCCTAATCACTCATCTTTTTAGCCAATGCCAATTTCCATCATTATCACTGCAATGAGGGTAAAGGTTGGCTATTATATCGAAGTGAAACATTGTGCCATATTTAAAATGTAGTAACACGGCCAAAACAAAACTGTGACCTCTGTCACTGGAATGGGCAGAAATCATTTCTATTATGAACAACACGTAATCCTTGTTGTTGATTGAAATATCAAAATCTGTACTCAACCTTAGCTGATAATAGCATTTATGAATGTTTTATATCCAAGGCTGAGCAATATAATCTTAGTATGGACATCTAAATTCCTTTGCCTTATCTGTTTAATCTTCCTCTCATTTTCCTGAAGGTACATCTTTGTGTCTGTGACTACCACCCTGTTCCTCTGGCTCGTCTTCTTGCCTACCTACTTCACTGCTTTCTACGCATCTCACCAGATGGCGTTACTGGCCAGTTGTCTCCTCATCAATGCTGTTGTCACACTTGGTTGTCTGTTTGTGCCCAAGATGTATGCTGTCCACTTTGTGGATGAAAGCAAACTGAAGGTGGAAGGTAGCTCTAATTTATCATCTGTTGGTACGGAGCAAACCACTGACAAGTAGAACTCAATTATCAAGACGGTCGAGGGTCCAAATGCCTGTGACAAGGATTAGATATTTGCATTGAATATATCTACATCACAGTGTAGAAGATACTAGGGTAACTGGCAGTTATCCCATCCAACATGGCAGATCCTATGTAGCATAGAGATCTAATAGAGGAAAGTATGCAGTATCTCTACTGATTTGAGTATTGCTAAATTGTTTAGATGTAGTGTACAACATGCACCATCATCTTAACTAATAACTGTAGGCTTACATTGTCTATAGCAGTAGTATAGAGAGGTTTTATATCTATTAGTACTAGAGTAACTGAGTTTGTTTACAATACAAGTACTAAGGTAACTTCATTTGGCATTACCCTGATACGCAACTTTTAGTTTGGGCTGATTTCCATGTAATCTAAGTAATATATTAACTCAATGCCTTGTCCACATAAGTATCCATGCCCTAGATAAGATTCTGTAATACAATTACACTGGTCTATAATTCCAGATGTATATTAAGTTGCATGACATGGGATGCGTGGTAGTAAAAGGAATTATATTAACTTCAATCAGTCATTTAGAATATCACTTGAATGCACACATACAATATGCTTGCTTGTGTAAGGTATGGCACCAGGAGGTTAATTCAAAAGGTCCCGGGATTTCTACCCCTGCGATCTTAGTGTAGGCACATATCATAAGACCTAGCCAGTCTACCCTATCTAAATCAGTGGTTGCAGGCCAGTCAGGCACAGCAAGTCCTGAGATCACTTCACTATTCCTTTTCCAGCGCTAAGATGACTGCAATGTTAGTGAAATAATTGCATAGTGGTTTCACCTGGGTACAAGAGCACTCACATGGAAAACTCCAGCTCCCAAGAGTGAATGCCCCTGCTGTATACATATAGAGGGGAGGGAGGATGTTTGCTGAGAGTACTTGAGGGCTCTTCAGGCTACTCAGGCATGAAGTGCACTTGAATACTGTACGAGGTCAACTGCACCCCTATACTCTATAAGCGGCTCATATAGGGGGGGAACGCTTGTGTAATCACCATTGTGAGAAGGAGTGTTTCCACTGCTATTCTTTCAGTATGGGCCTCTTGCCCCTGTGCACAGTGTGTTCTACTTGAAATGGTGTAGGAGGGCTGAGGCTAAGATCACTGCGATCTTAGTCCTGGCTGTGAAAAGGCAAGACAGTCTAATCTTAAGATCGCGTAATTGGATAAAGCAGAATAATTCCTAAGATCGCTGAGGTAGCTATCCCAGGACCTTTTGAATTAACCTCCTGAACTCATGTTATTGAAACTGAAGGTAGTAACTAGTATAAACGGTATGGCTCAATGTTATTGTGTAGGCAGCTGCACTAAATGGAGAGATGTCATTGAGATGGTGTGTGGCTGGACCTTGATATGCACTGTCGGTAAATGTCAAGGCCATTTTGAGAATCGGTCACCTGTATTCAAGGGACTTTGTCTGGTCGTGTCAGGATACACCACACCCAACGTGAGGGTTGTCTTACACCCAAGGTGAAGGCCATCTGAATGTCACAACAGACTGGTAGAGGACACAGAGCCTGAAATAAAAGACCGTGTAACAGATTGTTGGTTGTCTATTTCTATTTGGATGATGTACTGTGTGCTGATTGGAATAAAGGAATTCAACTGAATTTACCTCTTGGATTTTACCTATGTGTCCTGAGAGCTGGGTGGACATAGCAGTTGCAGGGTGATTCTACCACATGAGCATTTGTTAGGCAGTTTTGACTCACACATTTTGGGATTTGATACATGTATATCTACACAAAAATCATCCATGGATAACCCGCACCCCATGTTAAAACCAACAGACTATTTCATTGCCATGGTAGGGCTCGAACCTGCAACCTAAGATTCCTAGTCCAACCCCCTATGCATTGCGCCACAGGGACTGACGAGAAATACTTGGTTCGAACCACGTCTCGATATGATATGGGAAGGAGTCGACTGCGGGCTGTCCGCTACCATAACCGCGGGACGCATTTACATATAGACAAGCCGAGACGGGCGCTGAAGGAGGAGACGAGGTGGTCTAGCAGTTAGCGCCTTGCGCTCAGCCGTGAGAGGTCCGCGGATCGCGTCACGGTCTAGGAGCATCTTTTTTTCGCCGTGTGCGCTGTCGCTGCCGGGCGAGGAGGTGTATTATACACAAACATAACAGCGAGACACGTCTTTTTTCACCATGTGTGCTGTCGCTGTCCGCTGCCGGGCGAGGAGGTGTATTATACACAAACATAACAGCGAGACGCGTCTTTTTTCGCCGTGTGCGCTGCCGCTGTCCGCTGCCGGGAGAGGAGGTGTATGTACACTATTTTTCACCGTGTGCCGCTGCCAAGCCTAGCCGAGACGGGCGCTGTCGCTGTCCGCTGCCGGGCGACGAGGTGTATGTACCTGTGTACACACACTATGGCTGGCTTTGAATACCCGGGGAGGGGGAATAATTATTGTTTTAAAATTGAATTTATTGGTATTCTATTGATTATTTATTGGTTTCGTGGTATAAAATAAGTAGACAATGGATAACTCATGACTCGTGTGTGTTAGCGAAGGCTAATAACACTCGGCCTACGGCCTCATGTCATTATCCTTCCCTAACACACACTCGTCATGAGTTATCCATTGGTTACTTGTTCAGTATACATTGGCTATCAGAATCGGTCATCAAAACTCTTTAAATTTCATGCTATTTGAAGATGGACCACTGTACACGCCAATTATATATTAGTATTAATCTTGCACTCTTAAATGTAGTAGATACAATCCAGCTGGTTCAAAGTTGACCAATGATTTCTCTTTGTAACTTTCAGGGATGTTTATAGTTTGATGCTTAGGTAGCAGAAAGAAAGCATAAAAACCATAGGTCACATTGTGCGTTTTTCCACTGGAGGGCATTGAAGTTTCGTTATCTTAACTATGGGTGATAATTTGTATTTTCCTTCATTTAATTCTGTAGAAAATAATCTCCCAACAATTTTTAACCAAACCTCATGTATACTTACCCAAGAAACATTTTGGAACCAAAAAGTAAGGGGTCACAGGCAAAATGAAAATTATCAGAATAAACTCAAAATATTACTAATTGCTTTAGTATAGGAGTCTATGAGTAAGGGAAATTTAAAATCCAGTGATAAGAATGCGTAGAATACCAAAGTATCACAACTAAAGTGTTGATAAAGATGGGCTATATCATTTAAAATAGGAATACAACTGTTCAGAATTAAATGTTGTGATATTAAGCTGGGAGAGTGGATGCAAAATTATGGGAAACTGTTACAATTTCAACAGTTCTCCAATGGCGTATGACACATCCTTCAGGTGAATTAGATGAGGTACCAGTACCGTAGGGTTGATTCAGGCAAAGTGGGACACTTAAGCCCTAGCCAGACTTTCCATACCATTCAAGGAATGTGGGATAATCTTTTTCGAAAATTAAATTCATCAAATTTGTTAAGAATTACCTCCTCTACATGAACAAAAAGGATAAACAAAGAAATATCTGAACACATCCAAGAGGTTGAGCTTGTTTTAGGATGTGCATCTTCAAAATAAAGCCTCCAAATCTTATTGTGTGTTTGGTAAAGTGGGACACTTGCTGCAAGTAAAGTGGGACAACTTAGGGGACTTGTTCATTCCACTTCAACCAATCAGGATCCATATCATAATTGTTACATTTCAAAGAGAGAAAACTTTATTTTGAATATTGAAGTAGTGGATTAAAAGAAACAACAAAGAAATCCATCACAGGATATTCTCAGGACCAGATAGAATGGATGAAGCCTCAGGCATAGAATGGACCAAAATCTAGCTTGGGGGGAGGTAGGATTTGGCACACAATTGAAATGGTGCACTTGGGAATGGATGGCAGGCAGTGAGAATGAAATTTATTCTTAAAATAAAGAGGCTAGTGACCCCTCCATATTATTGAAAACAAGTGTCATAACACTTTCTATTTGAATGTAGGCCCATATAGGCTCCCTTAACCCAATCACAATTGCTGCTCCCATGCCCACACACTAACAATGTCACAGAAGGTGGACATCTAATTACATGCATAGTGGGTATTGCTGTTGATAACATTGATGTTCTAAATGTGGGATTTGGCTAGTGCTCCCATTACAACCTAAGTGTCTACAATACATTGAGTCCTAAAATAGATGAGGGACTGGGATGGGCAAGAGCTGCTCTGATACATGGTATCTAGCTACTTAGTAAGATTCCCTTAAGGATGATGAAAGCAGCAGCCACCTAGAGAATCAGCATTAACCCCTGCCCCCTCCAACTGCCCTGGGACCAAAACATGGTGCATTGAGGCTGTGTGGTAGGCCACAATGCATGCAACATAAAACTTTATGCATGATGCTATTTTTAACTTCACTGCAGGAAATTTCTTTGATATTTGGGAATTTTCTGGTATTAAATGACTCTATTCACATTGATAACGCCATATATGTATATACAAGTGGGTTCTAAAATGAAGATTAATAACTGTGAAAGAGAATTAATTAGATTCTTGATAGTTCTGAAATGCTATTAGTTATGAAACTTAGAAAAATGACTAATCATTCAAAATTTTCTTAAGCTGAAAAGATAGTAATAGCTGTAAGCTATCTGAATAAAGTGCAGCTCGATATTCATGTATCATCATCATGTTTAAGCATTAGTTATCAATGCAGTGTCCCACTTAATCTTGATCTGCCCGTCCCACTTAACCAAACACCTTCAGGTAAAGTGGGACACTTATACCTTAGGTCTCACAGTGCTTAATCCTAAAAACTGACTGCTGAAAATATATCAGGATTTAGAGAAATAATATATGCATCTGATAAATGCATAAAGTTTGCAATGGTACTATACTATTCTAAGTGCCATCACTAGCAATGTGTTTGACTCTTTTTTATGTATCGGCAGATTTTTTCAAAGAAATTGCAGGTATCAAGATGATGATAACATTTTGAAAGCAAAATTACTCTTCAATTAGGGGACAAAACATGTAGAACAGAGGGACAAAACATATATTTCTTTAAGATAAAGAAATATTACTCCTAGCATAATGAAAAGTTTGGGTTGGAAGGTCATAACCTTAGTTGTCCCACTTTACCTGGTGTCCCACTTTACCTGAATTTACCCTACAGGTGTACATATATATAGGGTGTAAATTGTAAGGATGGCATATTCTACTACTAACATTAATTAATAGAGGCTATGGATACTTTGTGAATTCCGTGTAGTTATAGAGAGTTGCTTTCAAGAGAATTGTGCTGTTGGTCTTAATATTGTTTTATATACATCTAGATATCAACAATCATAGCTGCCAAAATTAATAGTGAATTACTCCCTAGCCTCGAGTACAACATCAGCCCTAGAGTAACAGTGTCTAATCTAATGGGAGTATGATATGAATTATTTATCACAATGCACTTTTGCCTCTGCAATTGATACTGGATTTCTCATTTTCAATAATACCAGCAATCGTTGGTAAATAGTGATATACATGTATGTGTCATATGTATGTGTGATATATGTATGTGTCATAATTATTTGTTCAAATGGATCCATGTATGTGGTACTGAGCTCTGGCATCGATGAAGACCCCACTGAAATCTAAGTGAAACATGGAATAAAAACTATACGAGATGTACACCCTTTTTCAGTATGAAAGTGATGGGAGTAGTGATAGGAGTTATGCCTATACCACTGACCTAGCAATACCACAGTCTAGAGAAATGCTGATCTGTAACTGGTACGTAGTAGCTGCTTGGAGAGCAAAGGACTGGTCCTACATCGCCCCACTTCTGTATTGACCTCCCAAATACACACCCACCCACACAACATATCTTCACCACAGCACTCTATGTCACTAACATCTCTGCTGGCTTGATAACACCTGTCCTCTGGTGGAGAAAGTGTGCACTAAAACCAGGAGGTGTTTTCTAGGCTATTTACCTTGCTCCAGGTGTTGGGGGGAAACTCCAGGGGGAGACTCCAGCTGAGTCATACCACCAAGGCTTCTGGTCCTCCAGCTCGTCCTCTGTCTAGACAGGTAAGTGTGTTATATTCATGTAAAATATAATGCACCTACACACCCAATGTCCTCTAGAAGATTGCTAGTGATTAGGTACATTACTTGTATACTGCTATTTATTATCTAGTTTTGTTTAAGATGTTAACAGATTAAGTTAAGAGCTGGATACTCGCGTGAGTTAATCCATGTAGGTGCTCTTCATCCCCTTCGCCTCTTCCCAGAGAAGAGCTGGCAACATGCTGGAACGATACTCGCCAGACACACATCAGTTATGTGTATAGCATCTTCAAACTGTACCCACTATTGTGATATGTATGGGGATTCCACGAAACAACCTGGGTCAGTTTCGCAAAGGTCGATAAGCTGAATATCTGCAGCTATAATGACATAGAGCTGTGACATATTTTCTTCTTCCTCTCACTAATATTTTAATGCTGTTCTGATATCAACCCCTCTAGGCCTATATCAAAATTATATAGAGGTCAAATCCTGTCATAGAATGTGTCTCTCTCCCTAAAACTGCCTGGTCAAGCAGTGTTTTTCAATACTACACACAATATACATGTATACAAGTTAAAACTCTATTGAAATAATATCCAATGCCTCCAAAGAGATGATATTTCACATTCATATGTTTAAATCTGCATACTGGTACAAGCTAAAGGTAATATTATGTAGAAGAGGAGGTAATCTGGTAGGGAGTGGCCGTAGACCTGTGCTGCTGGCACAGCTCTGAGCTGCTTGTTTTTACTCCAGGCGGCTGTTGGCCCACTCCCTCCCCATGCTCATGGAGCAACTCCCTGGATCATCTTTCTGTTGGTACAGCAGTATGGAGGGGTGGGGTACTGGAGGAGGAGTGTGTAGGTTAGAAGTCGGGTACTAGGCATATAGGGGTGACGCTGGCCAGCAGGTTTTGTGAGAAGTACTTCTATCCTACTTCTAGTCACACTACTTATCTAAACCTTGTTGGTATCACGTTGGGATTGATATCTCTATAACACTTCCTGTTCAGATCTAGGCCTTCTTAGACTGTTATTATTAGAGTGCCGGTTCTGGGTTTATGGATTGAAATGACAACACTTGCATTGGTAAATACTGTATAGATTTTGTTATGCTACATCCAAGGGGCCATCCATAAAATAATGACGTCATGCAAAAGTTGACCATTTTTGACCCCCCTCCCACTCGTCATTTTTTTTTTTTTGGCCAATTTTGCAATGCTGAAGGTATAATATTTATGGAAAATTAATTAATTTTCGGGATCTGCATTCTCTGAGCCTAGTTTCAAGCATTCCCTTTATGAACTATTACACAAGTACTTTAGAAATGTATATCACGCAAAACCAGACTAGGTCAAGTAAAGTTTAAAGTTTTATTAGTATTCACATAAATCATAAAAGTACAACAGTAGGATGGGTTTTCAGTTGATATATTATGTAGATGTGTTCAACGTTTCGGTAGATTTATCCACCTTTATCAGGATAATAAATATTGGGATTCTAGTACTGAGGTAGCTAAAAAGATCCACTTTTCTTCCTTATGTAACCATGGATACTCGAGACAGTCGTTGCTATGGATACAGTATGACATCATTGATATAACATTTATGGGATGCTTTTATATATACAGTGCTGCACCCTATGTTTGGAATATGATACTAAGTGGGTAACAATACTGTGACGTTTGTGAAAAGAGATCTTGATAGATTAGGATGCTTATTTACATGTGTTATTCATGATACAATTAAATGGACATTAATGTGGCATTTTTGTCATATTGTAGATATTTCATTTATGATATTAAAAAATACAAGTAGAATTGGTTTCCAAAGTACAAAGATCAAATGAATACCAGTAATTATGATATGCCCACTGGCTTTGTGTGAGTTGCAGTTTTTGCTTCTAGGCCTACATTAGGATATTTGGGATTGCATGGTGTCGAAGGATAATAGCAGAAACCAGTTATATGCCCCCTATCCCCACTGATAACGAGCCCATCCTTATAGATGTGATAACCTATGTAGATTGATGTTCAAAATAACCCTACTCATCTCTCAAAATGAGCTGGCCTACTGCTAAGATATTAATCATGGTAGAACCCACGTTCTTAGTTTCACAATGAGAATGAGGAGAAAATGCAACTCCTTTAAAGTGATGATATCATCGGAATAAATCATAACAATTTAATAGGCAAACGTTATTCATTATTCCACAAAAAACAATTATGATTGAAATGCACAAAACGTAAAGATTATATAAAAACTAGAAAGCGTTAATGTCTTCACAGATTCTTAACCCATTTATTTTGGACCAAAAACCAGTCTTCTTTCCTTATCTGGCTTAAGCTAGGGCCGATTTGTAAACATCTAATATGAGTTTTATTTGTTTGCAACCGTTTTAATTTCCCAAAGAAATGGAGGATAACTTCCGCATGGTTTCTCAAAATAGTCGTTTTTCAACACGTGCCAGTCGGGATGGGATCTTCCAGTCTTCTGGTTGCAAACCGGGAAACACCTACTTTGATGGAGGATGGGAAAAGAAGAAATTCAAAAATAGAAAACAAACCAACCGCGTTTTATTCAAATCGATAACTTTTGTATCGCAAGGTGGCAGGTCGGTTCTCAGATGGCCCTGCGCGCCCTCAAGTGGATGATTTAGAAACCAGTCTCGTCTCGCGAGAAAATCCGAGACGTGCTGCTTGAAAATTGGTGGAAAAAAAGCTAAGAAGAAATTCACCCAGAAAGGCAGAAACTCCCCCTTCCACTCCCACCTGCGTATAAATCTTACCTAAAACGCTCCAAAACAAATTCATCATAATTTTTGAGTTAGGCGATGGCTGGATGCGTGGGGTGGGGCTAAAAAGGCTGTCTATCTGGCAAGGCAGGTAAAAAAAGGAGTGGAAAATGGGTAAAAATGTTTGAAAGGCTCACGGTCGCCTGGCAGAATTTGATTACGTCTTTTGGCACTAAACACGTTTCTCTCCCTCCTTCCCAATCCTCCCTCCCCACCATCACATTTGTCATCCTAGTGAATTACATTTCTTACCAGTTTCCAAACCAGGATAAGTCTAATGAAATTGCCTCATATTTAATGTAAACTCACAACTGATTGTAAAAAGGGGAAAACCCCATGGCTAGATCAACCATCAAAATAGTAATACTACTTTCAAAGCCATAAAACCCAAATATAATGTAGTCCTCTAAAAGCAAAAAATACAATTTACACCATTATTAAGCATGCAGGCATTTTCAATAGATATTTTGTGAAGGAATGATCTGTCGCTAGTAATCAAACTTCCCCCATTCAAAGACTTCTAATAATCTGAATGTCCTGAAAGATAATCACAAATCTTAATTACGACAGAAGGTGCGATTGCAAAATGCTTTATGAAATTGGCAGAGAACGACATAATCATAACATTTGAAATGTTATTGGGATTTTTCATTTGAAGATTTCATTCTGAACGTCACAATGAACTATTCATGTTTGTACAATAACAATTTACAGCTGAATCAAAAATATAATATTTTTTGTAAAGTTTAGCAATCTGGATGTCTGAATCCTTTTGGTTCTGTATGGTCAACGTCCTTTATTGCCACCATGCGGAAAAAAGGGAAGAAAAAAGAAACAGACCTCAGAGTGTAACTCACCAGCACTTCATTGATGTTTTGAGAGTCTCTGAAACCCTTTGGGTCGACATAGGTTACCGATAGAGATTTATTCAACTAGAATCTTTGCAGCACATTTAAATTGGTACAGTGTATTAACTTTCTCACCCCCAGATTCCCTGTACCCAATGGTTCTTTGGCAACTATAGTTGCCAGTGGGTCGGAGAGAGTTTTAAAGTCCTAAAGGCATGGACATGTATGTTAAAACACCATGTGGGTCTAAAATGGTTAATTGGCACCTAAACATGTTGAAACCATCGCCGTGGCAATTATCTGTGCAAGTAGACAAAATATGTAGCCATAAAAGAGATGTGTGAGAATATTTCACGCTGTCCAAAGAGGGTATAGAGTCTCTCTCTACCCTCTTTGATTCTATTCCATTGTGTTAAAGATACATGCTAACGTAATAGCAATTGGCCAAGCAGTATCACACATAATTCTATTCATTATGCGTGCATTTGATAGCATAGGCAATCAACACTGTGTATCAGTTTGACATACACTGTAAAAAATGTGTTTAGGTCCTAAACACATTTCTAAACACTTTCTTGCAACAACTTTTTAAACACTTTATCCTAAACACTTTCGCTAAAGTGTTTAGGATTGCCAGGTGTTTAGACATTTTAAGTGTTTATCACAGAAAGCGTTGATATGTCAAATGTGTTTAGTAAGTATAATGTGTGTAGACAGTAAGGTGTTCAGGATAATCACTGTTTAGATAGATGTGTTTAGATATGTTAAGTGTTTATATCAACAATGTGCTTAGGACAAAAGGATGTCTCTCAGGAGGTTCAGAATGTTGGATCAATGTTGAAGGCTGGTTTATTTATGTTCATCATCCAGTCATCAACATTGATTCAATGTTCTATGCCCACAAGTCTTGAGATAAAGTCAAAATGAGTCCAAGCACTTTGATTGACAGAGTGATCTGAACCAGGTTGTATGTATTAATCCCTACCACCACAAAATGGGTGTTTACCATGGGTCACATTGAAATCGTGGTAACGGGAGGGTAAATTTGTAACTATTTCTTTTACAAATTCATTCTAAGATGAAATGCCAATGCTAGGTCCAATCAAGTTGTTGAGTATTATCATTGCTATACTCAATTCAGACATTTGTGTCTATCAGAATATTTTGGTTGTACCATTATGAGCATTCCCTGCCAACTAGTGAGTTAGATTGGAAGCAAACATTTAAACACTTGTGTTTAATGTCTAAACACTTGATATCAATGTGTTTAGATTCTAAACAGCTCAACACTTTTTCTTGAAATGTGTTCAAGTGTTTAGAAATAAAGTGTGTAAATGCTGATAAGTGTTTATTCTAATGAAAGTGTTTAGCAAAAACAGGTGTTTAGAAGGAAAAGTGTTTGATTGCTAAACACATTTTTTACAGTGTATACTTTGAAATGTGCCAGCCTTAAGCTACCCTGGTGTAAGCTGCGGCTTATAATGCGAAGGTTGGGTCTGTTGAAGCTTATACTTTAGTTGTGAACTCAGGGCGTACATTGAAGATGGGGTAAATTACATTAGACTATAGTTCTATAACCTCTGATGTTTGCACTTTATGGTATTTCTCTCAACTCTTCTGGGGTGTGTCTTACATGCGAGGTGTGCCCTGTGTAGTTGACAAGATGCAAACATTGTGGATTGTATTTTACAAAATACTCCAGAATTACCTCACATTTTCTAGATATCTGCCTCTGGTGGTACAAATGAATGTTAACAATGGCCACTGAAGAGCAAAACACGCTGTAACTTTTTGATGCAACTACTTAAACTATGCATCGATTTGGATGTTTTAGTTGGTTGTTTTTTTTTCCTTCTGTCCCTGGTAATTTGGGAATTCCATGACATTAGTTCCTGAACGAGCTCGCCCTGGGGTCATTCCTGCTTGAAAACAATTTCCATCTCGATATTTCAAATTCTAAATACGATTGACTACAAATGACCAAAATGGGTGACTCAAAGTAACTCTGGAAAACAGATCACTTCACATATGGCGTTCCCCCTCCTCTCTATTGCACGCCTACCTCTGTAAAAAAGGGAAATTCATAGTTGAATTTGGTGGCACCAGCAACTTTTGACTTGAGATATTGGCCTATCAGGGTATAGGGACCCATAAACTTTACTTCATTTTGAAATAGACTTATTTCAACATTTTGCCGTACCATAAACGGTCATTTAAATTTGAAATAACATGAAGTAGATTAAATAAGGCCCTATTCCTGCGTTTGGAGGCTCCCCAAAAATAACTTATTTCAATCATGAAGTAAGCAATGATACCCACCCAAATTGGTAGCAGTAAACCCTTTTTTATGAGAAAGTAAATTCTACTTCTTATTTCCTTGTTATTTCTTATTTCACTCAATTCTTTATGGGACGCCCTCCAGATATGGCTAAGAACATTCAATTTCTCCATCTGGCATGTTGTCTTTTCTAATATGAAAGAATAAAAATCCCCCATTTCCCTTTATTGCGATAATGCAGGGTGGACTTTCTCTATCGCAGGGTAAGAGATTCGCTTTCACACAATGTGATGGTGCCATCACATTTTATAGACTATCACCATGCCAGAATCTATGATTATTAGCCCCCCCCCACTTACAGTTGTCTCTAGACATACTTCTCCACACTGTGCTTGCCCACCCCCCCGCTTGTCTACCTGCTGTTTGGCTTATTGGCTACCCTCCTGTCTGTCTGGCCTGCTGCCTGCCTACTTGACTTTTTGATTGCTTGCCTGTCGGTCCTTTTTTTCTCATCTTTGCCTCAAATCTGCATTTCCCCTCCTGTCATATATCTAGACAAGTGAGGTAACACTATCTATCAACACAAATGATAATTGTTCATAATGCAATATTTTAAGAACACCACGGGACTAGATCCAATGGCTTCTCAGAAAACATTGGTTTCATTGAGAATGTCAACTTTGCACAGAATTGAAAAATTGGCCTTTAAAGTAGCCGGGCATCATGTCCTTAGGGAATGTTTCCAACACCCAAAATGAGCTGTGTGTTGTAATTGGAGGGGTCCCTGGGACCTGTGGATACCGAGCAAGATGCCCCTGGGCAACTGATCTAATACCATTAGAGAAGTCATGGTTAACTGCCCCCCTTCCTGCTCCTCTCCAGGCCCTCCCCCCGCCAACACCTCAAGACAATCACTACCATGCTGATATCCCAATCATTCAGTTTTGCAATGAGTCTTCACATCATCAATCAAAAACTTTTAGTGTTGAATCATAGAAAAAACATATTGCTATATGGTATTTCCCTCACTGAATGGGCAGCTATATGAGAACAGGATCGGCATTGGTGATATTTTAATGTCTTCTTTGATGTGCAAGTTTTTCAATGCAATAAACCAATAATTCTGATTTCACGAATGGGCTTTCTGTTTGTGCTTAATTATGCAACCTGTCACTTTGAGCAAGAATATCTAAATTAGTTATGATAATAGTGGTAACTCTAAGTTAGAAACTCATGGAAAACTTTTGCAAGTGCTCAAACTGGATGAGAGACAAATGAAAACTCAATTACAATTACATTTTTGATAGAAAACTGACAGCATAGCCACACATTCAATTGCACAATAGAACTAATCCAAACTCTAACCCAGAAACCCTTCAACAGGCAGACCAATAATGGACTATCTAACCAACCATGCAGCAATCGAAATGCCCCCACCCCTCTCTCCCTTTAGATCATCACCTGTTGTCTTCAGCTATCAGCAAGCCTGAGGTTGGAAAGCTAGTTCCAGGTCTTGCCAAGGAGCAGCGCCACCGTAGCATCTCCAAATCAAATTACACTTGAATTCTTGCGCATGCGCGTCATGTTTATTTAATATTTCATTAACCTGCCGAGGACGATGGTAGAGTGGCACTGAGGGAGGGGGAGGTAAGAGGCAGGGGGTTGTCTGGGGATGCTGAGGTGGGATAGATGAGTGGACGGGGGTGGGGGTGGTAGAAGTGGATGGGGGTGGGATGGGTCTGATAAAAGCTGTGATTGTCCAGCCTGCAAGGTTGGCTTGCATTTCTCCAGGCGAAATCTGTCTTGCTTTCAATATTCAACACAATACACAGAACAACAAGAGATTCAATGATCCCACTGACCATTTGTGAAGACACTGTCTTTATACAACCTGATAATCTTGAAAACGTTTGTGCAATATTCTGAAAAAGCATTTTAAAGACAAATGCGAATTCCTTTTACATACGTGCTTAAAAGACTGAAAAGAGCTTTAAGCTATATGAATAATTATCATAAGCTGTGTAAAAGGTGTGCTGAGTTTGGTTGTTTAGACAGAATCACAGACTACAAATAATTCTTTTTTTTTATTGAGATCCAACAAAGGTTCCAACATATTTGTCTTCACCTTTTAACATATTCTTTATGAAATCTTAGACCTTCATTCATTACATAGTTTTGTACCATAATATTCCAGTAGACAAGACACAGGCACTAGTAAACTAGAATATCCCAGTACCCGCAAGAATATCCCAGTACCCGCAAGAATGTCCCAGTACCCGCAAGAATATTTTTTTTTAGAAAAATAATCATTTTTGGTGTGTCCTATTAGGGGCTCCGTACAATTGAACCAATCAAATGTTCGGAACTTCAAGCGTTTTTGATGGGGTATTATATATAAAGTATGCACCCATCAAACAATGCTAAAGCATGAAAATAATTTGGTAACAAAACATGGTTTCTAGTCATGGGTTTCCATGTCACATGTCTCAATGAAACGTCGTGTAACATAATATTATGTCATTTTCTCTTATTTTCCCATGTTTTATTGTCACTATATTATACGTTTATAAGTCATTTTAGGCCATTGAGGGATGTCCTAGCTATGCCCATAGACGCATCAGTTTTACATGAATATAATCTTCGGGTCTACAGTTTATAGTTTAATTATGCATACCTTTTGCGTTTTTTTTTTCATAATTGGCATATGTTTTTCATGTTCTCACCTTAAAATCAAAGAATCAGATACATTTGCCAATACATTTCTATGCAAAATGAAAAAGCTCGATCTACCAACCTAGGTCTTTGAGTCATGTTACTGGAAACACACGAAACCTTCTTTTGGCCTAACCAGGGAACGCCCACCAATTACTATTAGGGACCTAACCAGCCTTTTTAAGAATACGGATAACTCAATATGATAAATTGTTACTGTCAATTAAACTTTATCTAATTATGGCACATCTGAGTGAAATTTCAATAAGTACTGAGCTGTTATTTCTCATGGATATTTATGAAATAATAACATTTCCATCAATACTAAGTGCTCTTAGGAGAGATTCAGATTGAACAGATCAGGGGCGTAGGAAAAGGGGGGGGGACCAGGGGGGGCTGGGCCCCCCCCAATCATAAAGGAGGTGGGGCCTGAGTATGTCTGGGCCTCCCCAAAATTTGCCAAAGATTCATAATAAATTGAACAAGAAGCTAAAACTTTGCATCCCAAATTAGATTGATATAATAATGGGATAGGGAAAATGGGGGCCTGTGCCTCATATCAAATCTAAAATTCATTGAAAATTAATTTCCATACAAATCTTATATAATGTATGCATACCCGAACTAGCGCGCTATTGGGCTTGGTGGTCAAGGTGGGGACCAGCTGCCCCCCCCCCCAATAAAGATTTGCTTCCTACGCCTCTGTATAGACGGCATGGGAGGGGTCGAAACAGATCTGAGAAAGTGGCTTCATCGCCATCAATCTGTCTGCTGTCTGTTTCTGTATAGGGCCCTGTCTAGAGGCCTAGTGGAACCGCCATTGCTTGATCCGGTACCTGGCGAGATAAGCACTGATAAAAACCAGCATGATGGGTACCAGGTGTTACATAATATACCCAAAAGATTCTGCAGTGAATACAGGGAATTATCTGATTGATTAATGATGTATCCCAGGTCAACCCTATAACTTATGGCTCAAATTTGGACATACATGTATATCTATACATACATTAAAAGATTAGGTTATTTTTTTTTTTCATCCCAGTTTCTTTTTTCCCCTGGCGAAACCCAAGGCTAAGGACAGGTGCATAGAAAAATAAAGACATAATGTTCAGGTATTCACAGAGTGACTTTTTAAAAGGGGGTATGGAATCTAAAGATTGAGGCAGGGGGAAGAGGGAGACAGTGGATAGATACCTCTGTGAGTGTCCACCCCGGGTTCAGTCTCCAGGAACATTGCCCACCAGGAGGAAGGGGGGTGGGGGTGGAGGAGGGGGTGGAACAGAGTTGATGGGACACCGTCGGTTGGATAATTAATTGCTGCCGAGCACAATCCAGGGTCTCCTGGAGGAACGAAAAACCGGGAATTAAACCGGAAAAAAGGTTGCTCCGAGGTCCGGCCCCGAGCCACCCCAGGTTAAACCACCATCTTCTCGCCATTACTACGGATGAGAACTGAGGGAGTGTGTGTGTGTGGGGGGGGGGGGTGTTGGCTGTTTGGGGGAGGGGTGAAGGCAGTGAATATATACATCATGAGGATGATTAAATGCATGTTGGATCAGGATATACATTGAGGATGAACTATTGTTCTATCTTTATTATCTATTCATCATTTACTTATTTATTTCTCTTTTTAAGGGGCCGGGGGAGCGCTTATCATGGATCCCATGAATAAAGCGTACATCCCTTGCTGCACGGTCAATTTAGGGACCTCGGGCCATTACTAGGAAAGGTATTGTACATAATTATAGCTGAATTGTACAGGTCATCGTTTATGCAGTAACCTAGGACTAGTGACAATGATCTACCTCTACTAAATTAATAAGAATTAATTGTGCGAATATGGCAGGTTGGTTGGGTCAAGGGATTCCATTCGACTTCAGATCAATTACCCTTATCGATTATCTTAAATAAGTATACCGAGGGGGCCTATATCCATGCAACGGATGTATAGGTGTATTTTTGTCTAACACAAAACCACTCACCGATGAAGCATTACCGGGTATATTGATAAATAATGATCACAAATTTAAAGCCTCGAAGGGTCATGCCATCTTCCCTTTTTCAATTGTAATATGTTCAATACGAAGCATATCATTCCTGGGGGGCATTTTATAATGTTAGTTAACATTTTATTCTTTTTATTTAAAAAACAAAAAACAAAAAAAAAAACTCCTGTGCTACCATTCCCTAAGAGGGATAATTGTCATAGTTGTATGGAATGCACTCCTGAGAGCTGTCAAAAGCCGACCAACCTTGGAGTATGCACCCAAATAACTCCAATGCAATAACACAACACTCTTGTGTATTTGACAAGAATTTACTGATTAACTTATGAAACATGCTTTATTGATTTGTGTAGGCTGATGATTTGGACTAAGAGCTAGGAACACCAATTTTTCGAGTGAAAAAAGAAGCAATTATTTTTTTGTTCTTAAGTTCATGGCTTTGCGGAAAAAAGGCTTTCGGTTTCTGAGGGAAACAATAATCTAAGTAGACTTGAATTTGTAAAAAAAAGCTAATTATGATGCTTTGACGTAGATTCTCTGCACTTAAAATATGAGCTAAGACCCCAATAGCCATGTGAAACGAAATGACATTTATTCAGAAACAATAATTGAAGCTCCTTGCTGACTGGCCAGTACAGCGCCACATGGGAAGGGCGGTATTTTAATGTCACTTTCCGAACAGGGATATCTGATTGTATCTCAATGTCCAGAGTCAAGATCCGATATTACCAAACATGGGAAACATTTTGCCATGATGTCCCAAATTAGATAATATTAATGGCCAAATCGTAATTTAAAATTGCTCTCAGATCAGCGAATGAAACTAAGAACCCATTGCTAATTGCTTTCTGTGAGGAACAGTCATCTGGATTCAGAGGCAAATTTGCTTCCTTAATTTAGTTTATGGTCACCCTTTTTTAGATATTTTCTCACTACAAAATTAAATTCCTAATGGCTTTCAAGGCTCAGATCTTTTGGCCAACCAGGTATGGTGACGTACAACCCTTTGAGCTGCATGAGTCTGAGGGAGTATTGAATATTAAGCAGTTTTTAGTTGTTTTTTTGGTGATGGTCAAGTCATTCTTAACAGCATCAGGAAGTCTTCATTTCCAGAAATGAGTAAAGAATGTGGCCACCATTTGACTCTGGCTCATTGCCCAAATATATTAAAACTTAATTGTAGCTACATCACACAAAAGCCATATTTTTTTTTTATGAAATGAAAGTCATGGGTGATAGCAGAAAAGTCATTGGACCTTTATATGCACTGTTAGCCTGGGGCTAGGGGTTTACAGTAGATTGCTTCTTGTTTTGGAAAACAGTAGTAGTTGCTGTCAGTACAAATTAAATGCCCAATGTGGATTGCCTTGTTCCCAGTACAGTCATCTTTATATCCCATTTATAATTGGGGCTGAGAGTGTAGTACATGTGGCTGAAAATTGCCATACGTCACACCTAATTTCCTATAATCACCTGTTGTTCAGCCTTTCTGGGCAGCAGCATAGTACACTATCCTATTTAGTGCTCATTATGCTGTGTTACAATGAATCATTTCAGCTACGAGTATTTGGGGTTGGTATATATTGGGTGTATCCATAGTGCACCAATGCTCAGCTGCATGGTGAAGGACTCATTGGTGCTATGTTGGTCTCGAGAATTAATCAAATGAAAATTATTATCCAATAATTTAGATTTATCCCGATTATAAAAATACCAATAGACATTAATTACGAAAATTCTCAATCCTCATGAATGGCACATGTTTATCTTTGTCTATGCCTATCCCCTTTGACAATTGATCTTCAAATGACTGCAAGATACATGGAAATATTCAGATTCTTTTATCAATTATGAAAGGACAAAATGCGTTTCTGGTATACATAACATCAAACCAAAGGTCAAGATTAAAATACAATTGTCAAAACTTTTATTGTGCAACAATTTCACAAAATTGATAAGCTTGTGATCAGGTAAAGGGAATACTATAAACACGCCATTTTGTCATTCGCTGCCTCATACAGTGCGTTCTTTAACCACTGTTAGCATTGTCATCATCTGATTCTTCAGACAGTGTTAACATCGATAAGTAGCATATAGATCTACCGTAAACCCGTGCATACATTGTTGTTGAGAATTTTATTGACAAATTAATACACACTTACAATTGTGGTATTTTCAAAAGGATTAATGTAAAACACATCAATACGTCGATATCAACTAATATAATCAAGCTCAGTTCAGACAGCAGTGGCAGTCCACTGATCATAAAATTGGATGATATCTGCAAACAAGCACGAGCTTAAGTAGACAAAAGGTATTATCCCAGATACAAACATGAATGTTTCCACTTTTAGGTATATTTTCTATCATACTTCAATGCAAATAATTTTGATAATCACAATAACTGAATCACAACACAATAGATGTATACCCAATCAGCAGTGAAGCATTGGGCCATGCTTGTCCACACTTGGCCCAATATAAGCCGACATTGGCCCAATATAAGCCGACGTTGGCCCAATGTATCCTTGCTACCTGGGTCTATATGTGGTCACCAACTCACCGAATGCATGATGTATTATTCTATACAGAACCCTATATGCTGCTCGAACTCAATATACCACTTTTGGGGAAAGGTACATATTTCATTATGACTTTTGAGAACATATTTCATAATGACTTTGAGGAACATAATTACAATACAATATAAATCATTCTTTATCCGATCACGTCATAGTTTAACAACCTTCTGACGCTTATAAACTACTATGCATGTGTCTCTTGCAACCAGCGGTGCCCCCAAAATAGTTACACATCATATGTAAATAAAAGATTTAAAGACATATACAGGTTGTAGTGGAATAAGGAAATAAGAGCAGAGGGTTCTTGGGTCCAAACTCTATTTTTTCATATACTTATACAAATTTACAAATGCATACATCGATCATTACAGGCTACTTAGTCAGGCTACAAATGGCCACTGTCAGATAACCCTAGGGACTGTCAGTCGGATGATGGTAGGCAATGTCTCAGCATGTTAGAGAATGCCAAAAGATAGTAGACAAATTCATGGGATCATCAGGATATGAACATAATGCCATTTTACATTATTCGAATAAGCCAAAAATAGGGAGAGTGCTCGACCTTGTGTGACAACATAAACCACGACAATAAACCTATATATAATCATAATAAAGCATCACTTCAAGATTACCTCCTGCATCTTTACTTTTGTCATGTTGAAACCTTTATGAACACTAGGAAGTTTTCGCCAGGTCATCAGCCATTAGGTTTCTTTATTGGGCACAGACCTGAGATGAATGCGTCCCTTCAAACAGGCCTGTCCAATTTCAGACAAGATTATAATCATTGGGAGTTACCATATAAGGAGACACAGGCTTATTGCCATAAGGCCTCTATAATACCAGACAAGATCCTCATCATTGGGAGTTACTATATATAATGGGCCAGACAAGATCATAATCATTGGGAGCTACCATATAAGGAGACACAGGCTTATTGCCATAAGGCCTCTCTAATACCAGACAAGATCCTCATCATTGGGAGTTACTATATATAATGAGACCAGACAAGATCATTATCATTGGGAGCTACCATATAAGGAGACACAGGCTTATTGCCATAAGGCCTCTCTAATACCAGACAGGATCATCATCATTGGGAGTTACTACAATAATTATTATAATGATACACAAGGTCATTGCCATAAGGCCTCTCTATTTTCAGACTTGTCGTAAGATCATCATCATTGACACAAGGCCATTGCCATGGGTTCTCTCTATTACTTCAGACACAATACCATCGTCATTAGGAGTAGAACCAGAAACATGTTCATCGTCATTGAAACTCATATAATGATCAGATGAAATATGGCCTTTGAATCATTGATAAGCACCTCTGGAGGGTATTTCAAAACCATAGCTATAGATATCATTTTGAAATGCCCTGCAGAGGAGAGGGTGGTAGGGACTTATCAAGCACTATAGGGTTTCAAATGCATGTCGGTCCGATGCTTACGGCTTGTTGAATTGGAATCACTGCATTTCAGAGCCCCACCTGTAACACTTATAGCTAACCTTGATGTATCTTCCTCTTTGACTTTCTTTTAAATCATGTATTAATGTTTTGTCAAATAAATACGTCAATTCAATACAATTCATGCTGCAGATATACAGCGGGCCCCATCTGCCGAATTTAGCTATAAAATTCACAAAGAGAAATAATGTTCAAAATCTTAGTCAGAATGATGTTAGTCAAAAGTCCAAATTTTTCACAATAGCTAGTCAAAAGCACATGCCTAAGTGTCTGGGCTTTTCTCAGTCAAATACCACTAAACCCTAGTCAAACGTGCCTTGGCTTGCCTGAATATTAAAGAATATTTAAGATTCACACCCCACAAATCAGAGTTTCCTCAATTAGGAAGCATATGAAATGCCTCAGAATATTATCCCTTTGTGAATGAAAAGTTATCTTGCCTGCAACTCCCAACAGATATACCCCGTAAAACTAATTTAGGTCAGTGTGAGTAACAAAAGTTAGACATCATTAGTCACAAATTAGTCAAGCACTGTCAGCCCAGCACAAGGGTTTTACAGTAGAGTGCTTCTATTTCTGGAATACAGTAGTAGCGACTGTTGGTACAAAACCAATGACCCGATGTGGATCCTAGTGTATGTACTATAGCGGTCTTTATAGCCAATTTACAATCGAGGCTGAGAGTGAGTGTACTAATTTTGACTAAGTTAAGTTAGACCGACTAACTTGAATTTTTTCTTTCTGTGTACCTATACAGTCAGTGGTCATACGTTGAGACTGCTGATAAGATAGGTGCGAACTGTGAAGATAAGAGTACATCTGGGGCTCCCTACCACTGGTCCCCATCTGCCCATTATTCTAATACAGGGTGATTTTACTGAATAACCTTATCTTTCTTTTCAATTTTCACATAAAAAATATCCTAGTTATATACAATGTTTCAGTGATCTTTCTCTCTGATTTTCATAACTTGTTGTATAATTGCTATATATCTTTTGACAGTTACTATGACCCAGAGGTATAGAGCCCCACTCTCTCAGCCCACCCACCCTCCCCAGTGGGGAGGGTCAAAAAACGACTGACCACTGCCTGTATAGAAACTTGGCCGATAGGGCCCAGTAGACTACTGACCTAAGATTTGATAAGACCAATATAGTAGGCATATACTGGGCAACTTCAACTAACATGGATGATACCCAGTCTAAAATGATGACTTTGTAATAGATTTCAGGTGGTTATGAAGCCGATATTGTGATACATTTTGAACACCAAGTAACCTGCATTTCACGTTAGAGGTAATTCTGATGTGTATCATATCAGAATCAACAGACGACATGATATGATTTCAGCACTTCACTAGCTATGGGACTGGGGGGAGGGGCTGGTTGAGCCATCCCCACACTACTTTAGATTCATATCAGACTGCTGTACCATACGTATACGGTGTGTGCTAAATTTGATAGAAACCCCCTCCCCGGTCTAAGAGGCCCTTATTGTCTAATTAATTTAGAGGCCCTTACCTAACGACAATGCCTATTGTTTCACCTCAACGTGCGGGGTGGAAACCTCGGCATCTGGGGTAGAAACCCCATCGTGTGGGACAGTAACCTCGGTACGGCGGATAGAAGCCTGGGCACGACGGATAGAAGCATTCTTGCTTGAAGAACCTGTGCCCACACTAGGGGCCTCAGCATCCTTCATACAGGTGCAACAACCCTTGGGGAGGTATCCAAGAATGGCGTTTCTGAATTCACTGTTAGACAAAAAGTAGATGAAGAAGTTGCTGGTGTGATCAAGGATGAATAAGAAACTGGCAATATCCTTGTAAATCACACCTTCGCTGGCCTTGGCAAAGACCAGTCGGCTTATGTTGACAGGCATGCTCCCGATTAGGGAGGAGAGCATGACCATGCTCAAAGTGATGGTAAGTTTTAACTCCTGTTGTGCCTCATCGACAGCATCTTTAGACCTACCCTCAATCAGTTTAGCTCGTTTCTGCAAATAGCGCCTGAAGAAGATGATGATGACTATATTCAAGGCAACCAGGAGCCCGCTGGGAATAAAGTCAAAGATCGTGGCTTGGGTGAAGAACAGGGCACGTCCAAGAGGAGTGAAAAAGAAGGGATCCCAGCTGGCCCAGTAGACCACCAGGCCAGAGGGGAGGGTGCCAGAGTTGGCCGTGAAGTAGAAGAAGATGGGACTTCTCAGTATCAACAGCACACCAAGAACAACACCTACCACTATCTTGGCACGGAAGGGGTTGACCCAAACTCGGGCCTTCATAGGGAATACAACATGAAGCACACGGTCAGCAGCAATGATAACAGCCACCCAGCCAGTGAGATGACCAAAGATGCTGTTGATTGGAATGACAGTCTTGGAATAGAGCTGTGCAAACCAGTAGCTCTCAGTCCACCTGAGGGTCCTATAGTAGGTACTCACGACCAGGTTTAGACTGAACACCAAATCGATGCATGACAAGGCAGAAAGATAGACGCTAAGAGCCCCCTTTCTGAACCTCCTAAGACCAATGAGGTTCAGAATATTAGTGATGATGCCGACTGGGGCCAGCACACACTGGTAGTAGAAGGCGAGATCAGATCGGGCAGAGGAGCCTATTCTACGGGGAGGAGCAGTGGGCATTGCCTCAGTGGTATTACCCATCGTAGCATTGAGAACAGAAGAAGTGAAATTCGCCAGCATCTCTAAGTCACTCATGATGACAGGGATCTTGATATCTGTACCAGCAGAATCACAATTTAAATATATTGAATGTGTTTATGATTAAAGTATACAATATTATAGATAACCTCTGAGAGATGAAATACTAACGACTCCTTTCTTCCAGCTGGTGGAAGGATGTCCAAGTTGGAACAGCTTGAATCTTCTTCCTTTTTTTGTTGGACCCAGTCTCTTACAGGTAGCAGAACTGAACCTGCAAAACAAATAATGAAATTGACTCTTATACTCCATCACATATGAATTGGCAAAGAGCCTAAGTTAAATTACATTCCCCAATGAAGAGCCTCATTCCATTTAGTGGGGAAGACCTATCTGGAGGTGAATGGTCAAGACTTAATTGATGATCACACTTTTCATATATAGCGGGGGTGGGTGATGGTGACATTGCTTAATTGACTACGCACTTGAATATTACAAACATGCCAAATTACCTGGTTGAAAGGCCTGTGCTGTTCTCCTCTTGAGTTTCAGGGTTACCTGCGCAAGCTTGGATGACAGCAAGATATCTTTCTGTAAACCAAAAAAGAAGGAGTGCACTCCCTCATCAAAAGTACCAAAAAGGAACATTGCATCCATACATGGGCAAAGGAATTGCGATAATGCATTATCGTGTAAAACCCCGAATATATGGATTTTAAAGCAATAGTCATCCCGAAGTCAGTGTGAAGCTTTAACGCTAGAGAACAGTGCTAAACTTGAAACTTACAAGTCCTGGGTTCGGCTTGTAGTTGAGGATAAACCAGCAAAATAAAAGGTGCACTCACGTACACATATAATTATATAGATTCTAGTAATTTTCTTTATAATGTACCAGTATATATGTCTAGTCTGAAATAATGTTAGGGATACATCCCACACATAGATCTACCCACTGGCTCTGTCTCCACTAGTTATGGAGGGAATTTCTTATTACATACAAACGAGGAAGAAGTACTTTGATGTTTTGCTATTTCATCTTCTCTTTTCTTAAGGCCTATATTGACATTCCAAACAAGTCTCAAATGTATATATGACCTGCAATATACTTTTACAAACACCCTGAGCGTTTTTTTTCTCTTTTTACCATACGTGGGTGGGGTTTAGAATACACGATTTATGGTAATTTCTCATGAAAATGGGTCAGAGGGTTTTGATTGGGCAAAAATTACATAAGCAAATATTGCCAGCATTTTAGGGCAGGCTGTATGATATCAGTATGGAGAGTAGCTGGGCACAATTGGAAACATTATCTTAAACTATGACACTTTTGTGACTGTTTAATTAAACTCTGACCTATGCACGATGATGGGACCTATGCATGGTGACATGAATATGTTGGTCATTCAAAAATAATTTTAAATGCTGAATATAACTAGTTTTGACTATTTTCTAGCAGAATCACGACCAAAATAAATGCAGATATGTCTTTTATCATGAAAACAAATTTAATAATAGGCCTATGTATCGTCGCCTCATTACAACAAGGTTGTAACTGACATTTTGGCAAAATTGAGTTTATTTCTGTTTTAACATCTCTTGCCCCTTATGTACCTACTATGAGAGGCCCCAGGGGATTAAGTTTGTTGAACTGTGTGATATAATTGCAACCCTTCTTTTGCCTCTCCTGTAAAACTTGAAATAATTATGCAGATACAACCTTGTTGCACTGAGGCGACGATATGGTAGTGGGACCTATAAACGGTGACGGACCTATGCATGGTGATGTTTATTAATTCGTCTTTATATCTATATATCGATCTATCTCCGAGTGCTTAGCTACTTGTATTGGAAAATACTTTGTCTACTGCAGTTCTTTAGTACTTCCAGCAATATAGTGGTAATATAAGTGTGTAATATATTGTGTATTTTTGTAAGCTTCACGGCAATACCTGCATCGGTTACCCTCATAACATGTCATCCAACTTCCTTACTAATTCGCATGTCAATATGCAGTGAGATGTGTCAGCGCTGTATACCTAAATTCCACACATTTGTTTTAAAGGACCCACGCACGGTCATGTCAAAAGTATACAACTTGCTTGTCAATGCTGTCGATCATTAGTGTAAGAATTGTGTAATGAAAACAATAAATTCCCCTTTGGGGCAGAGGCGGATCATGGATTTTGAAAAGGAGGGGGCACGCCCCTGATTCCGCCACTACTTTTGGTTAGATTTGCGGCTTAAAATTTGCAAATAGACTCGTAACAATAGACAAAAATGAGGGGGTGCGCCACTGGCCTATGGTATGCCTAAAAGCAGGGACAAACAGGCACTTGAATTTTAATAAGCGCAGGTGTCCTTAAATGGACAATTATAGTATGCTGATCCTGTGTTCGATGTTCCTGAGAATTGGCCATAAATATGGTATAATAATACAAAGAATAAAATGCAGTGAGAAATTGAGTTAAACGACACATTTCAAACAAGTAAATTAACTTACCCAACTGCTCTATAGTCGGTGAATCTTTTAGATCTTCCCGCGCCTTGTTATGCTGCAAGTGTCTTCAATTTTCTTTCAAGACTCTAGTTGGCACCCTGCTAGCACAACTCATCAAAATGATGCTTTTTACGTAAATAAGATGGGTTTTCACGTAAAAATTGTGTAAATTGCACGAGTAGTGCTAGTTGGGGAGCTGTCTTCTTTCCTCCGTGTTTTTACCTCAGATAATGCTAAGTGGATGGTCTCTGCCAGAAGCAACTGTTTGGCACCTATACCATTGACCGTTGTCCAGGCAGATGTAGAGTGCCCAGAGAATATGTGCAACTTTTATAGGTGTCCCCATACTAATTAAAAGTTGCAGGTGACTGTTAGGTATGCCATATTTCTATGTAGACCAACTGGGTGGATACCTTATTATTCCTAATTTGCCAAGCTTCTGATGGAGCTACATTTTAAAGAGTAAAACTAATTACTTTAAATATAATTGTTTGTCACGACTCCTCCCATTTATAGAACCTTTTAAGATTCCACTTGCCTAGTCCAAGTCACCTGGAGGGTCTTGCCAAAAAAAGAAAGTCAACCCAAAACAAATGTATTCTGCTATTCAATTTTTTGGCGATACTATGAAAACGTTTTAGGCCATGCAAATTTTCATCAGTACATAGACAAAGGTGCACGAGAATTGGTCAGCACTGAGGGTTATCACACGAGGCGAAGCCGAGTGTGATAACCCTCAGTGACCAATTCGAGTGCTCCTTTGTATTTATCTCAAGTTAATTTAGTCAGATATGTTCAAAATTCGATTTATTTGGCATTAGAAATGATTTTATCATCAGTTATTTGACCGTTTTGGATGTTTTCCCAGGGAGTGTGATACGGGGAAGGGTTATCCTACTGTGGGGTCTGATACAGAGTTTCTTGGTTAAGCCTATGAGGCTCTCGTATTCAACTTGAGATAAATTCTGAAAAAAAACCAACTCAAAGTGTAGCAGTATTACATGCAGTAAAGTTGATGTAAGGATGGTATACAAAAAACGATTTACCATTTGCAAACGTTAAAACAACTTTCCTCTGTTAAAAAAACTTTTTAATGTAATAAAACGTTTTGACGTTTGTGTTTCAAAGTTTTTGAAGAGATTGTGTATCTTTCACAGGGCATCTGTCAACGCACAAGGCAAAAGATATAAAATCAGCCTGGAAAACTATAGGCGTTACAAGATGACCACGACATGGAGTGTATAATGAACCACAACATTACTACATACTTAGAAGAATCATCTACGGGCCAATTTATAATATGAAGGCTCTCTATTTCCACAGCGGAAATGAAGTTTAATGAATAACATTCTTGTTTTTGATATACAGTCGCGGTACGTCCACTCACGGCTTCTGCAAGTCCAATCATAAATATCCCGAATGCCTATCGCTGGTGGAAGGCAAGTTAGTTACTACCACAAATTGTTAGATATATACACTGAAAACAAAAGATTGTTTTATTTATCTTATAAGAATACTTCAGGTTCTTTTAATTGATCAGCGGGCCTCCCTAGCCCACTTAAAAGGGTCTATTTCTCCTCTTTCCTATCCCCTCAGTATGTGTGTGGTGCACATATGTGCGGGCACTGACACATTCCTCTGTGAAATTGTGTAATGTCGTTCTCGCCATGAATATGACCTTAGCTGTCGAAATGGCGTTAAACATCTATTACTCACTCACTCACTTTAATTGATCAGTATAAAAACCACATCTGGATGAGCTGGCAGGTTGGTCTCTCACAAGACGGCACTAGGACTCTCAGTGTTATCATACTCATATGGGTGATAAGTGATCAGCTCTGTCAAGTCCAATGGTTGCCAAATGTATTTATAGCAGGATTTTCTCATATATTCCAGGCTCCAATTAATCCATTAATTCTTGGGCAATACACAAACATTTGACTACATTCATTGCAGGTCCCCTTTGTGCTACTAGTATCAAGTACATGTATACCGAAGATGTTGCTTAGTATCAGCAGCATACCATGTAGCCTTGTGTGCATGATATGTAAATTATACAGGTGCTTTCCACTGACCCTGATTAACATACCTACAAATTTATCAAATCATTTTCCATGATACATCAGAGTATGTTATAGAGTATCCAATGCTCCTTTTCAGCATGATAAATGAATGCAGCACTGACAGTGCTACATTTATATATCACACCCAATGCAAGGTCACTAAAGTCTTGTTGTTCTTCTCCCTGGCAACCCTTAGGCAAATATCAACAGCTGGAATCATTAAAGGAGATAGTGATAGAATTTGAACTAGGAGCATACTGCATTTGAATGTCTCAGCCAATTTTAGGCCCCGAGTCGAACGGCAATGTTGACGACCAACAAACAATTTAGGATTAATTGAGAGATCACAAATTCATTCTGTTGCAAATTACTTGGACTATGGAGAATGTCAGATCTGAATGTGAATTGGGGACATTTGTCATTCATCTTTAATATCGCGCTTAACCAGTTATTTACCTGGGTAACATTCATTATTGCAGCTCATTAACTGGGGAATGGTCAGACAAAGGCTAAAGGTAGCTATGATGCATTGATTATTCTGCTTTCTTATAGGATGAAAACCACATTTGTGGCTCTATATAACTTTACAATGACAGGATCTCCCACGACTAACATGGAAATGGTTATTTTACACCTGACTATCTTGTTTTATTTCTTTTCATGAAGATAAGATTTGAACAGCTTGATATCTGATAGAAAAGTGCTTCAAGTGAGGAATGTGCAGGACATCACTCTAATGAATTAGCAATTGAAGACTGCAATGGCAACACACTTGCATGTACTGCATTGGGATATAATGCCTTAATATCTAACTGATATGGTCTGCATTATGCATAGATGCAGCATTTATTAATCACAGCATTGATATGGAAGTTTTCATTTTGATTTATGTAGTATTTGGCCTTTACATGGCCAACGAGGGCTAAACACGACCACCTGACCCTCCTTGGTCCAAGGTACCTGGAGACAACCTGAGAAACTCATGATGAGTGAGGGAGTGAACATCCCAAATTAAAAACCCCATCCAGATTGAGCAAAAAGAAAAAAAAATCTTGCCAATATTTCTTTCTTAACATTCTTTTTTCTCTTTAAAATCTGCATTTCAGCAACCTCGGGATCCTTGAGTAATTCCTGGTTATCGCCACTCGGTCAGCGAGCCACTCACACAATGGGGAAGAGCACTACCCTGGACCCAGATGAGCTGCTCTCAACCAGGAACCCTGTACTTCTGGCCTTCATCTTCTATGGCGGATTATGTCTGCTGAGGACTGTCCTCCTTTCACTTTACACTCTAAAAACAAGGCTTACCAAAGAGGTGAGATGGTGAGGTGTAGTATAGATGGTGTTCTATAGTAAGGTAGTTGTAAGGTAGTTGTTCAGTTGCAGGTGGAGCTGGAATGATACATATCGTATTGTCGCTTTTTGGTGACTGGCTTTGAATAAGCACTAGTCTGAAATAAGCACAATGAACTTGTCCTGTCTATGGGCCAAAGTAATGACCTTTCAAAATTTATTAATGCTGGGGCAGTTATTTACGACAATACAGTATTATGTGTACTTGAAGATGGAATGACATCTTCAAACACCGTAGTGGGTGTGTAAGCACTGGGTCTCAAACAAATGTCAGTTTTGAATAATAGGCAGAGGGATAGGAATAGGCAAATGAACTATAATTATTTTTGTCATAAATGAACACTCATCTCTTCAATGTGCTGGTGTATAATCCACCTTTCCTTCAAATGTGATTATACAAGCCTATATGTGTTGCATGGTGTGTATTTTCTTCAGTTTGACGATGCATCAGGTCCTCTCTTTTCAAGCCCTAACTACACCATCTCACCTAGGGATACACAAGCTCAAAATCATATGTTTCTCTTCAAGGGAGAATCTTCAATCCCATGTTGCTTCAAGGCAAGCCATTAAAGAGAGTCTTTTCTGAAATTTTCAGCATTATCTTCCCACCTAGTCATCCCTCCAAGCATCTGATCTTCTCAGCAATTCACTTACTGAGCAGCTCTCACAATGGCTAATAAGGGCCTGGACCCAGATGAGCTACTCTCCACTGGCAATCCTGTTCTCATAGCCTTCATCTTCTATGGTGGATTATGTCTGCTGAGGACCGTCCTCCTTTCACTGTACACCCTAAAAACAAGGTTTAACAAAGAGGTGAGATGGCGCAGTATGATGCATAGAATGGTTAACCCATTATTTTAAGGAAAACACAATGCTATTGATAGGCGGCTCTAGGTGGGGCTATAGTTCTGCTGGCGTGATTCCTATGTAATAAATACCCTGTGCATGAGTAACTCACTGCTCTTGAGTGAATGCATGATTTGTTCACGGGGGGGGCGGCAATTACTCACCAAATCTTTGCTATAAGCGTAAGTCCTACACTGCAAAAACAGTGTTTAGGTTTTAAACTTGTTTAGGTCTAACCATGTTTAAAACCTAAACATATAGGTTGGTTAGGAGTCACATCGACTACACATTTAGAAATTAAACACTTTTATTCTAAATACATAAACATTTTTGCTAAATATGTTTAGATGTTTAGAGCTTAAACACATGAGACAGAAGATGTTTAGATTTAAACACGATTATGTTTAGATGCTTGGATGTCAAAGGCACACCAGGTAGCAGCACTAACACTGTATGAACTCTCTGCACACAGTCACAATCAATTGTTGGGACAAATATCCATAAACCCCACGTTGATCATTTTTTTTATTTCATAGGATTTCATGAGAATAGATACAGCAATAGCTGATGGACTAAGTTAAACCAATACCACTATCATTGGTGTAAAATATTCAATAGGTTCCATGATAGAGACCTATTTCATTTTATTTTCTAAAATACAAAGCAACGTACTTCCAAACTATTGTACTTTCTCAGGTTTCTCATTCTAATGCAGTGTACACACATGCATGTGTATATATACCTGTAGCTGACAACTTTGGACACTTTGTTCTTGTAAATACTGCTGATGTCTCCAAAAGATATATGAAAAAAAGGGGGAAAAAAGATAATCCTGTATTCCCTTAATGCATATGTCTGTAAACTCTAAATTTCTATCTAATCAATTAGACATCTAAACACAAAATTTCACAATGGAAAAATTCTAAACCTAAACACCTAAGCAATTTTGCTTTTGCATCTTTTTTTTTTTCATAGCAGCAGTTGAAACCCATTACAGAGACAGACACTAGCATTTTCTTAGCAATGGGCCACCTGAGCCCCCAGCTTTAGATAATTCAAACCCCTCCCCCCCTGCCCACATGAAGAACCAGAATAAATATTCCACAACTATTTGATAACATAACTCCTTAAATGACCATTATCTACTATCATTAGGCCTAAGTTAAACGTTCAGAATTCTAATAATTTTCTTATAGGAAGGGAATCATGCAGAAATCAGTGGGCTCAGAATGTTGAGTCAACATTTAAATTTGAGCTCGATGCAGCGAGTTGGGAACCTAAAACTTAGGTTTTCCTGAATATTTGATAAGAAATGCTGTAGTTTAGCCAAAATTTATCCGATTTACACAATATTTGCAGCAAATGAAAGATGTAACTCATTGCTTTCAGGCCAGGGTAGATGGTATTACATTAATATAGTGCACAGTTTACCACTGAAGTACAAATTATAAATTTAAAAATCATTAGTTTAAAAAAATTGCTGTTTTTCAAAGTTTGGCCCTATATATTTTGGGAAAAAAATTCTAGCCATCAGTTTTTCATAGATAATGCATAATACTGACCCATCAAGTTTATAAATAAGTATGCTTTTTTCCCTACCTCTATGGTGGATCATTACACTATGGGAGACATGTGATTTTTGTTAGTTTGCAAAAACCGTGATTTTCAGCAAAATTTCTGCTTGGTTTTTGATATGGGACCACATAGATCACCATATCACCATATCACCATATATGGCAGTGTGATCACCCACTGATACCAGAATTATCCATTTTTATGATCTACTTGATCATCTTTAAAGGCATGTGAAATATCTAAGTGATACAATGCATGTGAGAAGAATTAGGCACATCTTATGATTCTAGTCTTTGGGCCAACAACGCTTTTGTTGCTATTTACAGCTAAATAGCTCAATAGTGCATCATAATAGGCCTCACATGCTTAATATGGGGTTCTAATTGCATTTCAATGTGGTTTTTAATGAATCATCAGGTCAAAACAACAATTGATGATGGAATTTAATAGATCAAAAGGGTTTTGCACCATGGACCTGTTCACATTGTTCAGGTCTTCAGATATTCTTATCTTGAAAATGATGAAAACACTTACGAGCATGGTGCTTTTCCAGCCCGTAATGGACCTACAGAGAACATTTTGTCTTGTCTGACATGTATTATGAGGGAATAATGCATAGCAAATGATTCTATTTTCATATTTTGTTATGATTTTTGAGATAGAATCATACACAAGACTTGTCTTCTGCAGCATATGCAAAAACGAAGACATTTTACATGCACAGCTGCCTCCAAAACTGGAAAACACTCAGCACTCAACACTTGCTGCATCGAGCTCATTTCTTTTTTTCAATGTGTTAGGGGTGATGAGTGTGAAGAATTATTCCCATCCCACTGGTGAAGGGGGGGGGGGTACTTGTTTTCAGAAAAAAAAACAACAAAAAACTGTGTGTTACTGTAGGTTAAAAGGGTGTATTTTCGGCCCCTCCAATGGGGGGGGGGCAAAAATTATTTGACCCTCGAGACGGTGGAGGGGGCGGGAGTGGAATAAAGTTGATAGCAAAATCAATATTGAATTGATTTTGCCACCAATTGAATCAACAATTATGAACCAATACAGAGCACACAATGTGAGTCGGTAATGTTGTGTAGATCTGTCTTAAATTACGGATAATTTGCTTATTGTAGGTAAATGTCGAATTCAACCAAGTTCCAACCTTTGATCAACTGTGTTAGCCAAACGTAACATGCATCACATACTACATGAACATTGTTTAAGCTTAGGTGTGTCCACTGGGCATAATCACTGTTAAGTATGGTGAATTGCCTGACGTCGGTGAAATAATTATCTCTAAAAGTTGAAAACCCATTAAGTCTGTTTAGATGATTATATTGAATGGACTTTAGTCAATCTTAAGTAATGTCATAAGAAATAATTCTATAAAAGCAATGACAACTAATTCTATCAGATAACGTTTAACAACTGAAATCTTACATAATGAAAACTCTTTACATTTATGTTACTTAATACCGCTAAAATATTAGCGAGTCAAATGTAGCAAATTTGAAAGCAAACCTTCACCATGTAGGAAACATTGGCATAACTTTCGAAATGTATGGAAAGACAAAAGATGTAAACACTTTGTAGACATTTATGAAACGAAGAGGCAGAATTTGAATAGACCCCGAGCAGCAGTAGTGTACATGTATTCACCTAATTCAAAACCACCTGCCGCATTACTCTCTTTATATATATAGAACTACTCAAAATTGTAAAATCTTAGAGAGGTCTCAGATTTGCTCTCAGGTTTCTGCTCGGAGCTTCTCAGATAAAACAAAGAGGATTCTCGGTTTTGAGCTGATAGTATTTGTCTCTATCTCCTCTATTGCTAATGCCTCTGTGTTTACTCAGTGAAATTTTTTTTTTTCCTTTCGTTTCATTTTCTAAGTTTTATGAAGAGAGTGGTGGCATGTGCAATCCTTTTTATGCATGTGTTGGATGTGTTGTTTTAAATAAATAATTAGAATACTGAAACACTGCCCCTGCCAGCTTATCAGAGCGTTTTTGCTGTGGAACTGTGGGGTGGTCAATTTCAACCAATCACGTGGCTCCGCTTGAGATTCTGCAGTCCGACATGGCCTTATATAGTGTGGCCAGAGGGGGCGGAGATGGGACATTGAAGGGGAGGGGCAGTGGAAGGGGTATAGGGTAGGGGAGGGGGAAACTTGCCTGCAATGAACTTTGTTTGAAAAGCTTTCTTGCTTATCCAACTGTTGTGGGGGTAATTAAAGCTTGTGTTTCTTCTATAACTGGGGGTCTGGCCAAAACAACGTCACCGCCGGCACAAAACCTGACGGGGTGATAAAACCTAAAGGAGGAAACGTGATGCACGGTTTCGGTGGATGAAATTGGAAGGGAGAGCAAAAAAACGCCACCGGGAGAGGCGACACATGTTAGAAAAATAAAAGGGGGTTGGGAAAAAATATCGCTGATGTGAGGTTTTCTTGTGTTGCAGGTTTTTGCCTCTCCGGAAGATGTTCAGGCATTTTGTAAAGACAAGGAAAAGAAGCCCATCTTGGACGACGAGCAAGTTGAAAGACTGCGAAGGTGATTATGAGTGGCTTGCTCAGCACTCACTCTCCCCCCGAGGTCTAGTCGTGAGCTCTTCCTCCCCGGGCCTCATTGTGAATTTAGCTCTATCATTGTCTCAGATTTGGAGAAGATGTTATCACATTTTTTACTGACATTTGCATTAAAAACACCCTTTATACTATTTTCCCAGCCAATTGCTTTGGGGTTCCATTTTGCCAGGTTGAGATAACCTAAGGGGCTTGGAGAAGCTGGGTGGCGAGTTGGAGGGTGGAGGAGGGGTTCTTGAGTATTTAGTGATAATTTTGGGGAGTAGTGGTTTTATCTACACTTAGTGAGCCGTTCTAACTTCGAGAAAGCTGTCTCATTGAAAACTGGGCTTTTGTGGTCGGGGCTACCTTTGAAAATTGGCTCGGTCGCCCCTAATAAATTGCAGGATAATTAGTGTATTCGTCCCTGGTTTTAGACCCGTGGCATTGGGGAACGATCTATCAATTGGCCATGCTATTTATAAATATGCAAATAGCGTCCAGGATTTAAATGGAACGATGGATTGTGTGGGCATTTCTTTCACCAGGGACATCAGTGTCGAATGGCTTAATTAACACAGACAAAATTACCCATGAATATAATATCAAAAGCTGGGAATGTTTTACCCGACTATTTCTTCAAACAGAAAAGCCGCTGTTTTCTCCTAGCCAATTAATATTATTCCTACCAGCCTCAGTCTTGATCTTACTATGGCATACCAGTCAAGTTTTTTTTATCAAGTAATTCCATCTCATCTCAGATATTTTTTGTTCTTTCCCTGTCACTTTTTCCACATTTTGTGGCATTTCTTGGCATTTCTTACAATTTCTTTGATTTCCTCCTCATTTTTTTTTTCAGGAACCAGGCTGAAGACCTAGAGAGTGAAGTACCTTTCATCCTCATTGGGATGCTGTTCGTCCTAGTGAACCCCCACCCCCTGCTGGCATGTTGGCTGTTCCGTCTATTCACCGCCTCCCGCCTCCTCCATACGATTGGATATCAAGTAAGAGTCTCTTTTATAAATTTTCCTTTTTCCCTACATTCTTTGGACGTTTTTGACGGTATTTTATGTGATTTTTATGCGTTTTCTTTCTGCCGTTTGGGCATGCACTGTGTCTTCCTGGCTTTCTAAAAACGTCCTTTATAATGACTGTAAGCGTAAGATTCTCAAAAAATAGGTAGACACTCCGAAATAAGAAAAAAAATACTTGTGTATGAAATATAAATAACAAACAAAGAAGAGAAAGCAAGGCAGACCGACAGAGACAGAAAAATAGACAGACAGACAGAGACAAAGACGTATTACAAAAAAAGTGAGACAGACAGTCAGGCAGACAGACAGCCCGACAGGCTGACAGACACGCAGACAGACAGCCCGACAGGCTGACAGACACGCAGACACACAGCCCGACAGGCTGACAGACACGCAGACACACAGCCCGACAGGCTGACAGACACGCAGACACACAGACAGACAGACAGACAGACAGACAGACAGATGAGCATTGAATTAAACATGTCAGACAGAAAGTGAGATCAACTTGAAGGTTCATGATTAAGTAGTATACTAGGTGAGACAAATGTCATGGCAGTGCACTGAGTATAAAAAAGTGTTCCAAACAAAATATTCCTTCTACGTGTCTGCTCAAGCAATGCTCAAGCAATGCCCCTTTATTCCAACATCTAAGCAAAATAGATGATCCTCACTGCTCTACGTGAGTCATCCTATCTATGTGACTTCTGATGGATATACTATCATATTCAAGCTATTAATACCAATTGGAGAAATAAATATCCAGGGCATGGTTTCCTAAACGTCCCTTCTTTCTTTCATACCCTGCAGATTCAGCAGTATACTGTGCCTTTGTCCACATCTTTTCCACAGAAAGGCGATTGCATTTGACATCTGTGTCTAATTCCTAATTAAATTTTCAAAAAGAGAGTGGGAAAATAGAGAAATGCACAGAGCAATTGCATAATTACGAAAATTACTCTTTTCGCCAAATTGCTCGCTTTCTGTATAGAGTTCGCGAAATGCAATAATCATATTACCAGGCCCCTCGTTAGAGTATTTATTGACACATTTGTCCCTGCGAGGAGAAATATAACAGTCTCGTCCTGTCTAAAAATTCACTAATCCAAGCTCACACACAGACAGACTAATGAAATTCTCCCTTGGTTCTGGCTGGGTTTTCCTTGGGCTGCTCTGGACAATGGCTGGCCGGGCCTGGCAGGTGCAGGAGCAACTCAAGAGCTGCTCAAGTCTTCAAAACTCGCCCAAAACGGACAAATTAGAACAAAAATCAACCCAAAAGGAAACAAAATCCTGGGGCTCCTGCTCTTCCTCCTCCCCAGAAATAAAACAACGATCTATTATGATGTTTGTGTCCATGTCGTCAACGCAGAGTGGGAAAACTGATACGGCCTACAAAATGTCATTCCTGTGGGTTTCAGGGTAGCTAAAAACCTTCTGATTGACTCATTACAATAGGCCCCCTCTTTGCCAAGGAAGTCGGTCTTTTCAGGCGGGGTTCTGCAGGCATTGTCCCGGCCTCCGCCTTCCACGCGTTCTAATCGCATTTGAAGGAAAACCTGGTGAAATGCGAAAAGGTTGCAAATCTCGGGAACAAGTTTCCGAACTTTTGCCAAGGAAATTCCAGGGTTGCCTTTCTACGTGAGAATGGCTATTGTGAGGTAAAGGCGGTGGATAGAAGAAATGGGGAGATAAACTGGGCTGGGCTGTGCAAAGGTAACTTTATACCCTCACGTATAAGGCGCACCTCACGTTTAAGACACATCCTAAACTTCGGAGAACCCAGTGCTTGGTTTGGACCAATTTAGAACTGAATTAATGCAAAATAACATTGCCTCTTAAAGTATACATCCTTATATCATGGCTGATACGAACGTCACTATGGATTACTACTAGAACCGCTGTATTCAATGGGGGGCATTGAATACAATGTGTCCGTAATCATTGGCCATCTTGGACTTTGAACAGATCACGTTGCCTCCGACACCCCTGCAAAGTATATAAGCAAATGTCCACGACCATGGGATATTTCTACATCGTATTCCCCGTGGTGGGACTAGCGTATCCCACGAAGCCATCCCCACCACGGGGAATACGATGTAGAAATACCCCATGGTCGTGGACATTTGCTTATATACTTTGCAGGGGTGTCGGAGGCAACGTGACCTTGAGGAGACACATTTGCATCACATGTGAAGCGTGCACTTTGAATGTTTTACATGTAAATGGTTTTGGGTCATGCCCTGAGAAAGAATTTGGAATTCTAGACAATTATCCCTCTATTTTAGGTCAATGTGTGAGTAAATGATCAAATTCACTAAGAAGTGTATACTGGTTTCCATTTTTTTTGTGGGGGGACATTCTGCCCCCCCCCCCATGTCTGAGATTTATCCCTGCTTGGAGACCATTCTATTAGGCACATTTATCGTCATTCTCATAAGCCACACCCTCTACATGTACGCTATGATTTATGTTAGGCGTGGTGTAATGCTTGTTAAGTCTTACTGCATCTATAAAAAGCACCCGGTAATTAAGGATGCTATTGCTTAAGAACCTATACCAAGAAATAGCCCGCATACATAGATCTATATGCTGGTCTTTTCCCAGAATATCACTAGATGGTATGTGAATTTTCTCCAGTGGAAATATTTTACAACGATGTTTAATAAAAACTTCATTAAGTACTTAGGTTTCATTATGCCAGAATTAATGTAGAGCGTCGTTTCTTCCTCCCTATGGCCATGGTATTTTGTAAGAGTCCATTGCAGGCGTATACTGTAAAAGGTAATCTCAATTATATAAATTGTATATAATTTTAAACCTTTTAGTGAAGCCGCGCCCTGTCACCATTATGTGCATCAAGCCCAGCAAATTGTTGTGACTCCTGGTCAACCTGTGTGAAGTGGCTCACACATGTCGCTAGATGGAACACGACGTCATTATAGCACAAGATCACCAGGAATAGCAATTGCTATGCCACGTGAGTCTAACACATAGTGGCAAAAGTTGACGGAATGAGTTATCACTCAAAAAGGAGTCACCATTGATGACCAATCATGACGACAGATGACGACAATTTGCTGGGAGGTTAATGATTATGGCACAATGACATGTTTAAAGAACCGGTGATATATTTTGGTTCTTAAATTAAAATTGTCATTGTAATTGACTGGCAATGGGTGATATGTATTCGGTGATATCAAAGAGGCCACCATGAATATTGCTTCAGCTGAGTTAAACTGTTAGTCGGACCCTAGTTATGGGGAGGGGTGGGGGAGAGAACCTGGATCCTTCTTGTCCATAGATAGATCCATTGCTGATGCTCGTGTATACACTGGAAGTCATTTCTCAATCGTGCGAGTGGGCCCTGCAGTCTCACCAAACTGTAGTGGAATCCCCATACAAACTCTAACATGGGCCCCTCTAAATCGTACTGGGAGTAGGCCTCTCGTAGGGTTTGAGAAATGAGTAGCTGGCAAGATAAGGGCTGCTAAATGTATAACAGCTATTGCGAAGTAGCTAATAAATTCATTATTCTAAATGCTATCTCCCTTGGCCCCTTATGATAGAGTCTAGACAATGAGTGACCTGCCATACCTGTATTCATTCACCACTATGATACGGATCAAAGGGATATGGCACTATATTTAATAAAGAAAAATACATATAAGGGGCACTGTTGCAGGGATGCATAGTGCAAGATGCACCAATGTAATACTAGTGACTCTGCTTACCAGCACTTCACCGGTCTACCAGGTTAGGTTAAGTGGCAAACCATTACACTTTGCTAACCTGGATAGCAGTGAAATAAATAGCAAAGGCCTTTCAGTGTCTAAACACAGAAAACAATAGACCTATAATTTATGAAACTGGAGGCGCATTTTTGTATACTGTAGAAAGAAAACGTTATTTTGAACAAGAGCAATATAGGTCAACAATATGTGGATCAACACGGAAAAAGGTACGCCCGCGAGGGGGTGTGCGGGCATACCTTTTACCATGTTGATCCATATATAGTTATAACAGCAAATCCATTGATTATGCAATATTTTACTAGCCTATTGACAAATAAGAAAAGCTTGGGGTAAGCCGAAGGCCTACTGATGTTCCGTACGTCCAATTATACGCCCCATGCCTCCAGTATATTTGCTACTACCCGGGCATCAGTTTAAGGAAGGGATAGTGATCATGTATCTGGGATAAAGACAATTTTGGATATATAAAATGAACCACCCAAGCGAGCTTCAATCAACCCCGCCACTACCCCCTTACCTCAGAAAAGAGAAGAATGATAAAAATAATTGATCTAAGTATTCTGTCACAGCTGCTGTCACACCCGCGTATAAGTCACAGCTTTAATATACGCATGCTCGTACACAAGGTACTGTGTGCCAAGGTGCGCCTTATACGCGAGGTATTATGGAACCGACATATTTTACAAATCCTATCGCCTCAATAGTTTTGGCTAATCCTACCAGGGGGCAACATCTGCCGCCACAGACGCCGAGCTGTGCCTGAAAGAAACCAATGTTGACAGTTTACAGGTTCACGATTACTCCTCTTTGTTTTTTTTCTCTTTTTCGTTTTTCTCTTGGTCTAAATTCAAGACTCGTTAACATTGTGGAAGCTATGGCTGCGTAGACAAACCCATCATCATCCTGGTCTACAGGTTATATACCATGGAGAGGGGGGGTGCTAGTGATAAAACGTGCATACCTATCAGCAGACAAACACAATGCGTATGTGTGTAGGCTAGGTGATACTTTAGCATTTTTGAATAATTTTCCATAATAATCCTTTTAATTTCACATTGATGTGTAATTAGAAACCTGTAAAGAGAGAGGAATCAATGTAACTGGCTAGATAGAGAGAGAAAGGGGAAACAGAGAGAGGGAGAGAGCGCAGTTGGAGAGAAAGAGTGAAAAAGAGAGAGATAGAGGGAAAGGGGCATACAAGCAGAAAGACAGACAGACAGATAGCGAGAGAGAGAGAGAGAGAGAGAGAGAGAGCGAGAGAGAGAGAGAGAGAGAGAGAGAGAGAGAGAGAGAGAGAGAGAGAGAGAGAGAGAGGCAGACAGGAGGAAGCACACAGAGACACTTGGGTGTCTAATGTCCATTGCTTGAATTTCTGCACTGGTGTCGGCGAATAATAATCAATTAATATGATTGAAACCGAAAAGAAAAATGAAAGGAAATCTAATCTGAAAACGTAGACCAGTCTTTAGCCCTTGTAATATCACAGCCCATGTAACACATTCATTAAGTACATTGTTATAATCTCGAGAATAAAATGGCAAACTGAAATCAATGTTGCTCTAATATCTCAGTGCAGAGAAAAATAGAAAATCTCCCAATTTGTCCGCACCAATACGATTACACTAAAGACCATGGCAGGAAGAAAATAGGATGACTAATCTGGCTGAGTAACACGCTCATAACCATGATTCACAGACCTTATTCTTTGATTCATTATATTTGTCATCTTCTGGGCATAGTTTTTCTCTAATACTAATTGTTTTTATTTATTTTATTTATTTTTTTAATTTGTTTACATGACTGTATTGGCACATCTTATGACAGACTATTCGTGTCCCTCCAAAGACAGTGCTAGATAAAATCGCAAGACTGGGGTCAGGCATTCATTATGTAAATACTCTTATCGAGCACAGCTTTAGTAATTGTGTGAGTTCAGTTTATACAAAAATCATAAATCACAAATGAAGCTTTACATTAACAGTTTGGAGCAGAATATATCCGGTAGTCAGTTCTCAACTCCTAGTACGAGACGCCCATGATTTGATGTGGCCCTATAGTCTGTATAGGGTTTCCATAATGATTGAAATAAAATAGGTCATGGTTGATGAACGTTATTTCAACGTTGATTGATCAATGTTATTTCAAAGTTGGGTGTGCCTTATATGCGTGCTATTACGGTAAAGTTAATATATAAGGGCCAGTCCATGCCAAATCAACTTTTGCTGTTACAGATGCCAGATCGGTTGCCCCAGCCTTACCGTACCTACGTCTACACGTCAGGACAAGTCATCAACGTCATCATGGCGGCTTACGTCGTGGTTGCGTCCTTCTTCGTCCTGCCCGAGAAATAGACCATAATTCATTCAACAACGATGAAAAAGAAATCTATGAATTTGGTGGTTCGGGTACGAGCAATTATTCGTGGCTTAGCTGAATGGCGAGTTTTTAACACATTTACTTGCATGGAAAAAAGGCAGTTATAACAATGTGTGATTTGTGTGTAAATATGTGAACATACCATGCCATGATTTTTTCCGCAATAGGGTTGGTTCATGTATCTATATTTATGTATAAAGGTAGACTGAAAACAAGCCTCGTATGTTTAAATGTCGTAGAATTTAATTGACATCAAGAGAAACAAGACTTGACTCTGATATTGACTTATTGAAGAGAAAATCAAAAATATGAAGTCAAAGCATGAATTATAAGAGATCAACAAAGATCAAATGTAAATTCTATTACTATCATTAAAACAAGATAGCTACTGAGCTGTTGATAGAGGCCTCATATTGAGGTATACATATGTATGCTTATTCGTTACTACGTCTTAAGTTCCATTTAGGAATATTAGTGCAATGAGGTGTAATATATAGACGGCTCGGATCGAATGCACGAATTAATTGAATATTGTTGCATCTCTCAATATCAGTAGCCATAGTTCTTTTGTTTTCCATCACAATAGATTATTTTATTGAAAAACTGCTATACTTAACTGAATGCCTCCTTGTAAACTAATGTTATCAGACAATTTATGAGGTACACACATGGCAAATTTCCCTAGACCAAAGAGAGCACTATATTACAAATACAAGCGAACTGAATTGAAGTTTTATTGACAAGAAATTCTCATGTTGCTGGGAGCTTTTTCGATTAATGTCAACCAGGCTCATACCAGCGTAATGCATCTGAAAAAAACATACAAAGATAATGGAGTAAAAGAAACTCTCAATACAATTGACCATCAACTCCAACTATCATGCAGTCAGTTTCTCAATTCAGAAGTATATTCAGTAATATTATAAAGTGTATTTGCATTTCAGCTTGACTAAATAATATTATTGGATGCTGCTATCTGTCTTTTTAACTATTTAGATAATTGATCATGCACTTAAGTACTGGAATAATGGCATAACCCACGAGTTAAGGCTGTATATGTGTTGTTGCAACTTTTGTATTTATATCCTAATTCGATCCATTATTGAATAAAAAAGAACAACTCTGCGTTTAAAACTAATTCACCAATGGGTAAGGCTCCACTACGCGATTTTTTCCGAGAATCGCAGCAATTCTCAGTAAATAGGAGACAAACGTGGATAAAAGAGACTTTAAAAGAGTACACTGCAAAAATGGTGTTTAGATCCTAAACACAATTCTAAACATATTCTTGCAACGTTTTTGTAATCACATTATTTTCCTAAACATGTTTAGCCAAACAATGTGCTTAGTTCAAGTGTTTAGAGATCTAGGTGTTTAGGTTTAAAATTTGTGTTTAGATATCATGAAATTTTATGCTTAGATGTTTATGACTTTTTTTTTGTATTTAGATTTCTAAGTGATTTGGTGGGACTTTAGGGTTTGCAGACATGCATGCATTAAAAAGAATAAAGAAATGTCTTTTGTTAGTTCTCTCATTTACTGGAATACATCGGCAGGTATTTACACAGCAAAGTCTCCCAAGATGTCAGCTGCAGCTATTTACACATAATATATGTACACACTGCATTAGAATGAGGGACTTGAGAAAGTACAACAGTTTGGTAGGAAGGGCATTGCTCTATCCTTTACAAATAACATGAGTCAGGTGTCAGTAATGGATCTTATTGATTATGTTATGGTAATGATGGTGGTGCAAGTTAGATTTAGTCAATTTTCTATTGCTGTTTCTATTTTCATGATTTTAGACCTAAACATGTTTAAAATCTAAACACCATTTTTGCAGTGTAGTATTTGTTACCATTACAAGGTAAAATGTGTATGTTGAGGGAGCTACTTGTTTACCTGGGGATGTCATTGTCTGCAATCCCAAGCATGCTTGTGTTGTAAAAAAGATGCTTTGTTTACTAAACCAAGCTGATGTTATGTAAACATTGCAGACTTTCACATTGGGGGGTCTCTGCAACTCAATATCAGAGAGGTTTGATTTTTTACAGTAGAAGACCCTGCGATCTGTGTGACTGCTGTGTTGTTATATATATTTTGCTGTGTTGATGTTTATATATTGAACTCCCACCCAATCACAGAGTCTATGAAGGTGCAGGGTAGTTTGTCAATATGGCACACAAGGGGAGAGATCACCCATGAAATGACCCCTGAAATCTCATGTTTACATTTTTGAATCTCATGTTTAAAATATAGGAATGTTAACTCCCTATACCTTAGGCACTATAGGGATAGCAGTTAGTGAGAATGTACCAAAAAATCGCGTAGTGATCTTCGTTGTCACGCGAAGCAATTCGCCCTCCTGAGTTACTCGCCAGCGAAGTTGCACCATGACATAGATAGCGATGTAACACAAGGGTTAACAAAGAACTGCAAGTAGGTATTTCATAGAGCCTTAAATGACGCAATAAAAAAAAATCATTGAAAAAGTAAGCAAATGGTTTGAATGATATTCTCTCATCCAGGATCATGAGCAAGAAATTCGAATTACTGAAACGTTAGTAGACACAGTTGTTTGGTGACATTTTCAGTTTGTCATGTGATACTTCTATAGTTGTGGGTTGTCTTCTTGTCTCCTAGCCTGGATTCATGCACTGAAGAAAAGAAAATATTGTATTTTAGAGGGAGGCCATTATACTCAAAGGATAGACTGGTAATAGAAGTGCCGCTAATACATGTGTTATACTAGTCATAGCATTGACCGAAAGAGGATACCCCCCTAATATTAACCGTAATAAACCAGTATACCCACCCCCAGCAAAAATAAGCTTGCTACGCCTTACCTCCGTTGCTATTGAGATAGCATGGCTTCTACATTAGATTTTCTCCCCTTAGATACCGTTGTATGTGTCCAAATAATTGACATCACTGAAGAGAGCTCGCATACCCCTCTACATATGAAAACACCCATAATTACCATAACTTTATATACGAGCTATTTAGCTCTTTCTATAGCCATCAATTAGTACTTGATTCTCTTGTGTCCTTTGTCACTAAGGTAATTGAAAAGACCTCTGACAAAGATACCTACCATGCTTTTTAATGTCCAACAATATTATGTTGCACACAAAGATTCAAACCATACCCATGAAGGTTTTATATATGGCCCCAGTGCATAACCAGTGAGTTACTCATGAGTTACTCACCGCGCTACATTGGAAGATGGTGACAAGTGAACACAAAGAATGGGGGGGGGGGTCACGCCATCCTATTAGGGCTAATTATATAAATGATAATACAAAACAAAGTGTCTGGAGGGTATTGCAGATAAGCTAAAGAGAACACTACGTAGGTATGCACTCACTTTAAAATGTTATGCTCTGTTTTAGCTTTCAAAGACAATTCACCACGGTAGAGTGAGAAACCACCGGCCTTATTTAAAAATAGTTTGTATTGCATTAAGAGGTGCCTTCCTCTCCGAATCCCTCTTGCCTGCTTTCATTCTGAGTTGCTATCATAGTTATGGACAGGTACTTGACTACTCCTGAAAAGGGACCTACTCACATCACACTTTTCTGGCACCTCACTTCTTGACCACTTGAACATGAAAAAGTCAGTACTGAAAAGAAAGTTAGTACTGCAGGTGAGGCAATGATTTGACAAAACTACCCATTCCCTTCTGTGCAAAACCCTACTGGAGTAATGAGGGCGACTTCAGTGTTACACCATGTTTGCCTCACCACGCTGACCACCTGAAATCATGTACAATTATGTTCGGTGGTTTAGATATAAAAAAAAAGAGAAAGGACAGGACTCTTTACTACTTCAAATGAATGTGTCCTTTTTAAGTGGCATCGTTATCTCATGGACATGTTTGTTAATGATGAACCTGTTTCTTCTTGAGAAAGATAACCACCAGCAATTAAGGTCACATGGCCGAAAAGTGCCACCGTAGCATTTTCGCCATTCATTCACACACACGCAGTAATGATTTAGGTTAATTATAATTGATAGGCTACCATTGACGGGCAATTGACCTAGCCTGTACTGGTACATGCTGCATCCCTTCCATGCAACTTTTACAATGTCTTCTTTTATCTCCCCCCCCCTTCTGATAAGATAGATACTATTGATACTAATTTATGATTCTTATCAGGGGCTCAGCATTGGAACATTGGCACCTCACATTAGGTCATTACATCGCCATTATGTTGCCAACTGAGCCTTTGAACTTTGGCATAAAAGCAGTAACGTTGGTGAAGTTGGGAGCTATAAAAGCGGCCCTGTACTTGTCCCTGGATGACCTCTGCCCAGTGGGCAATCGTCATGCAATAGGGTCATGATGATTTCTACTCTTCGACCAGATCTTTTGATTTAACCCACCAAAATGTACGCAGGTTGTCTTATAATTTTACTCGTTTTTGAAAAATGGAAAGGTTCCTACTATGGTCGCAGAGGTATACATCTCTGAAAGAAATTACATTGACCAAATCATTTGGCATAATGCGACTCTTTATGTACGTGTATGTATCTTTATTTGAAAGAAGTAGAGACTGCAAATCTCAAGAGCAAAGTTTCCACTAACAGAAAAAGCAGGGAAATTCCATCAAAAGTAGTGCAGGGACAATCATCTGGTAGAAAATACACCCATAGAATCAACTACTAGTCCCGACATGAATTCCAGCATCAGCCACCACAGACTACCACCCTTTTTCCATTTGAAAAATGTCAACTTTCTTTTGCTATCCCCCTCATTGCAATTCCTCATGCGCGAGCAAAGCGTCACTCCGCTACTCCATCTGTACATGTTATTGTTCCAACTTTTGCATTAAGTTCAGCGAACGGGCCTCCAAAAGTGCAGCTTTTTGGTGAGAAGCCATTTTTGCTGGCTGGCCAGGGGCTTTTGGCTGTGTTTTAGTCTCGGTGTTCATTTTCCGCTGAGGCAATTCTACTCTACCCCTGGTTTTCTGACGTCCCCCATGTTGTCATTACGGCCGTGGTTGAATGCGAAATAATTTTACGTCCATCAAGGAGGAAACGCTGCGAGTTTTTCATTGCAACAGTGGCATTAGTTATTTCGTCGACTTCTTGAATTAATTCTTCCATGAAATATGGGGGAAAGTTTTTGCAGATTCATTAACATGCAGAGGTCTATGAGGCTAGATTCAAGTTAATGTATGCCTTTAGGTGTATATGGGAGTGGATGGGGAGGGTTGCTTAATTTAAGTGAGGATGGAGTTTCAGCAGTATTTTCTTTTGCTAGTTTCGTATTTTAAGAGCTGAAAGAGAGGAAGGTGGGAATGAAGTCGAGAGGGGGGTTAGTAATTATAGAAGGCTTTAAGTAACTTGCATAAATACCATTTTCATTTAGTAGTTGGATTTTGGTTTTAGATGGGATAAAATGCAGATGTTATATCCTCCAAATGGCCCCAAGCTCACTCACATCATATCCATGCATGCACATATTGTCGTGATCGGAGTCCATAGGAACATACATGATACACTGAAAACATGGAAGATCCGAAACTAGTCAGCTGTGACCACTCAAGTTGACGATACCTAAAACTACAACTTTAGGTAGTCAAAATAACAACTTTAGGTCGTCATCCTGATGACCTGAGTCATCAACATGATGACTCTGTACTGTCAGTATTGTCATCCTGATGACTCAGGTCATCAGGATGATGACCTAAAGTCGTCATTTTGACAACCTAAAGTTGTAGTTTTAGGTATCCTTAACTTGAGGACCTAATGTGGTCACCGCTGACTAGTTTCGGATCTTCCATGTTTTCAGTGTATCACCACCCATCTGCACTCATACATGTAACACTCGGGAGTGTATCAACCTTGTACGGTGCAACCTTCTGCCTCAGAGTACTTAGGGGCCTTGGGATTTGTCTGTGACTTGTCTATACATACGTATACTCTGTTACAATTGTGGGTTTATGTGATTGCAAGTGATATCTTTGTGACAGTGAAAGCAGCTAGTAATTCCTTTATCACTATGGCATACCAAAGTATGCACAATATTGGCGAGATGAAGGGCCTGAAAATTATGGCAATGAACATCCAGACTCTCAAAGGTAAAATTAATAAACTAGGACTGGTACTCCCAATCGTAAGCTACATCTGTATGTGTGAGTCATGGCTTAAATCCACAAACACGACAGCAAGCATGAAGCTTCCTGGAATGGTGCTTCACAGGAATGATAGACCATTGAAGCTAGGAAAGAAAGGGGGAGGCGTTGGCAATTATGTGGCAGATGTATACATGCTCCGTATACAAGAGTTGTGCCAGATTTGACAACATCTAGCAAGCACATGGAAAGTATTGGGGTGTTAACCAACTACACTGGTCAAAAGGCCAAATCCCACAATGCGAAAACTGACCATATACCCTTGTGATTTAGGAATGCAGTGGTCCTTAGCCGATATTGGAGGGGTAATATCATCTTTTAAAGGCCTATAACGGCTAAGAAGCCTTGTAAAAGTGTTGTGATTTCAGGAGTGGATCACATCAAATGATTTTGATATTTTCTCCACAAGAGGCCAGAAATCTTTGTGATATACTGAAATCCCCTGTGATTTAGAGGAAAACAAGAATTTCTAGTACATCACAAGAGGTCTGTTTTGGATAAATCAGGAACCAAGTTCCACACACTATAGTCATATGAATGTTCTTCTTGTGGTTTGTGCATGCTTCATTACATGTATTGCACAGTCTAATTATAAATGTAAAGATCTAGACTATGGCAAACATAAGAATTCAGTGATATACAACAGTGTTTTTGATATCAAACTCTCCTTCTCTGTGAATCAAAGTAGCAACTAGTCAGTAGAGTAATATATTTCACAGAGATTTCCCCTCCAATATCAGCTAACAGTGGGATTTGGCTAAGGTATGGGTGGTAGGGCAAACCTTGTGATTTAGGATATTGACAAGAGTACAAGGCTGCTGATATCCAAAATCACAAACATTTTAGACCCATTTTTCACATAGTGGGATTTGGCCTAAAAGGAGCGCATAATTATCTCAGTGTATAAACCCCCCCCCCCGGGGTCAACACAAAGTCCTTCTATAAGCTATTAAACATGATACTCAAACCTGAACTGAGGAGGAAGGATATCTGGGTCCCGGGGGACACAAACGTTAACTTCGCGGCCACAAACAGTACCAAATTCGAGTATATGATGAAGTTCTTACGAGATTCGAATTTGCGTTACCTAAGAATATCATATACTCACTACCACCCCTTGGGTCGCACCATCACATATACACTAATGCTGAACACATACAACAACATGTATTAGCAACAACAATGTACTGTGATCATGTACCACTGTGTGTTGTCAAGAAACACCAACGTGCTAGACACCAAACTAAGATGACTGTGGGTAGATCCTACAAGGACTATGATACAATACACCTACAGAGATAAATGAGGGATGAAGACTGGACGGGTCTACAGGACAGCACCAACCCAGATGTAGCCATTGACATCATGATGCTGAAAGTCAAATCCTATCTTGATGAATACCATCCAATCATATGTCTGAAGGTGAGAGCAGATGGTAAACCGTTACTGCCACATGAGGTAAAAAGACCAATGCGCCGGAAAGATAAACTCACCAGAAAGGCAAGGAGAGCAGCTACTGGTATTGCAGTAGTGAAATAAAGAACAAGCCCAATGGTTTAGTAAAGAAAAACATCCTCGAGAGTCTAGAAAGAAATCATAGAGATCCAAAGCGTTTCTGGTCCACCATTAAATTTATATGGCAAGGCGCTGACGCTGAGCAGATCGGCAGGTTAAAAGATGAGGGTGGTAACTGGATACCAGATAATGAGACTGCTAATTACATGAATACCTTCTACAGTGAAATCGCTCAAAAACTGGATGCTGCATTTGATCAAGATGTTGATATGGCTGTTGTTACACCCATTGACAATGACCATCCTGCACTACACCTACAACTAGCTACCCTAGAGAAAAATTAGAAAACTGATTATATCAATTGACCCAGCTAAATCTTTAGGAGTTGACAATATCAGATCAAAAATCCTTAAAGACACACTACTATCCCAGCCAAGAGTTCTACTCCACATCATGAACCAGAGTATTGCAGAGAAGTCTCTGGTACCTTGGAAAGGAGGGAAAATTATCCCACTCCCTAGGTTAGGAGACTCTACCAAGGTCGGAAATTGGAGACCAGTAACCCTTCTCAATACCTGCTCAAAACTACTTGAAAAAGTTATTCATTCGAGAATAATGAAACACCTCGACAGACTGCAATTGTTGTCCACCCAGCAGTTTGGATTTTGGCCAGGAAGAAGCACAACTGATGTGATCTACAACCTGGTTATGAGACTATATGAAGCCCAAAACAATGGTGATGTTTCAGCCATTGTTTTTGTGGACATGCGCAAGGTGTTTGATACCGTCAATCACATCAGACTGCTATCAAAACCATGCCGGCTATCCATTGATGATGACACAGTTGAATGGGTAGAAAGCTACCTAAATAACAGGGAACAATGCACACAAGTCAACAGTGTCAGATCACCTGCAAGAGAGGTCCCATGCGGAGTACCACAAGGGCTGTTCCGTATTGGGACCTCTGTTGTTTACATGCTACATCAATGACCTGAGTGATTGCATAATCAGCGCAGAAGCCTACATGTATGCTGACGATTTGGCTCTGGTGGTGTGTGCTAAAGACGCTACCAAGGTTGAAATGCTAATGCAAGAGGAGTTAAACAATGTAAGCTCATGTTGTAAGGCTAACAGGCTAAAAATAAACACTGAAAAAACCAAACTGATGTGGTGCTATCACGCCCAATCTAAAGCTGGAGTAGATGACAAGAACCTGTACATGAATGCGTCCAAATTGGAAGCTGTAGAAAGCTTCAATTACTTTGGAGTCACCGTAGATAAGCACCTGACCTTCAATCAGAAAATTGTGAATCTGGCCGACACAATGATGGAGAGCTAGTGAAATGCACTCCAAAACTGACGCCAAAACCACCTATCAGGTCTATCTCCAGATGGTGCGACCTATATTAGAGTACTGTACCACTGTTACAAATGGTGGCCTGGGATGGGTGGAAGAGAGGCTGCAGATCACACAGAATGATTCCCTGAGGATCTGCTTGAAAATCAGAGATAGACGTGATGCTCGAGTCATAGATCTACACCTAGAATATGGGTGTGAAGAATTAGCTACCAGAAGAAACAGGTACCTGCTATGTCTGATGTACAGGTTATCCAGAGAAACAACAAAATCAGACTGAAGACTCAAAGGATCAACTTGGAAATCTACAGGAAAAGCCCTCTCTGGCGAGGAGTGCTATTGTGGGATAGATGTACCACCGGAACAACAACATCGACAGACACTAGACAGAGTCATCTCTAGTCTGACCAATTAAGAATTATGTTATAGACACCTGAACCAGACAAACACACTGTTATATCACTGCAAACATACCAACACTGTCACAGATTATTGTTTGTCCTGTCTTAGATGGATCAGCGTCTTGCCGACCATCATATTTATGTTTTTTGGCTGTATTGGAGGTGATCAATGTATATTGACATATTAGCCAATAAAACATTATCCAACAACAACAACATCATGATAACCAAAGGCATGGTACATCTATGCATCACCAGCCCTTAAAATAAATGTTTAACAATTGGAAGTTTGAATCTTATTTGAATAGTCGCCGGAGGTAGAGAAGTATTGCAGTAGAGACTGGTCTAGATGATTTGTGAAAAACTGTATTTTGTAAGCAACGGAAGTAAATTCAATTTAAAACAAATCTATATATAGTACAAGAGTGCGTATATACAAGACACCTCAGAAGCCATGTATCTATATCATATAATATACTATCAAAGTTATTTTTAATGTATTTTACTAGCCCAAATATCAGTTATATCAAAATAAATTAATGCACAGTATCATTCACCCAGCCTCGGCGCATTGCCTTCCCTCCGACAAGGACCCCATCCTATTCCGAGGTAGCAGGTTGTCACATGGGCGCCGCCATTGCTGGAGCTTATTACCACCCAGTTCTACTGATAAGACCTATCAGATGAGTACCAGTTGGCCTCCAAAGGACTGCAGTGAATAGATTGGAGTTCTTTCATTGGCTAATAATTAAACTGCTAAGTCCGTATATACATTCACAAAATTCTACCGGAAGCACTCCCCCAGCCACCCACCCACCCACCCACCCATCCAGTATCTCCTTGAATGCTCAGCTAACGGCAATAATGTGTCTCTTTTTAAACGAGGTCCCCTGGAATTATAGCAATGTTTTGACCTCTCGAAATGGGCTCGATCAAAAGAAAATATAAAAATAAAGGTAAACCAAAACTGGAATTCTAAAACAAAGCCCTCAAATAATCAACGAAATAACCCTGGGCACCCATCTCGATGCGCGTCCCGCGAAAGGGATAAGTTTCCCTCATCAACGGTGGCAAACCTTTTTTCCCTAAAAATCAGAAGTGTCTTGCGACACACAATTATCACCCGACCGCCTCGCTGCCATTCTCTGTGTAATCTAGAGGTTTGTGCGCCTGCGCAGAAACGAAAATCCACTGTGGAGCTTTTTTCCCCTCACAGGAAAGAAAAATGTGGACACAGTGCAGAATTTAAGGTGATTTATTGAGATTCCATTGTATTCAGAGGCTCCTTTTGTGTATTCTTATCTATTGTAACGAAACAATCCCATTCAAAACCTCCCAGTATGGAGAATGAATCCGTTACATCATCTTCGTCTTAGGTAGAATGCCACGCTGGGATCATAATATGGAATAGCTGTTTTTGTATGATCAAAGGAACACATTGTACCACTTTATTTAGTATCTATTGTTTCCCAAATGGCAGTTTTCACTTTGACTGTATATTTACTCTTATAAATACATAACACAGCTGAATAACAACCTTCATACCCATTTTCTAAATGTGACCAAAATGGGAACGTATGACTATACCCATTTTCACATCCGCTTCTCAATATTGTTGTGATATTTTGAGGAGCTTTCCGTCTTTGAAGAATCTTCAAGCCAGTTTTAAAACCAAGGTACCTGCTATAAAAACGACGAGAATCTGTCACTGAGATCCATTCATATTATTTTATTGCTCAACAATGGGGTCTACTGCAAACACAGTGGAGACCCCCACTGGGCGATATGATAACTAATCACACAGATAAGAAGACAAAACCCCCATACTTCACCTTAGCTCCTGGCCTTAGCTCCACCGAATACGGTCTTTTACAAGTTATAAGAACATGCAAGGGTCAATCACGGGGCCCTACCCTGGCATCCCTTACCTTTGGATACTCCCTGGAATTTTTAATGAGTTTTCCGCCATACATGATTTGTCTATTCCGCGTGTGTACTGCGTATGTCGGACGTCCACCTCTCACAACCAACGTAAGTAGTATATGGAAATATCACTGTGTAAGTAGTATATGGAAATGTCACTTTGCAAGTAGTATAATTATGGAAATGTCACTCTGTAAGAAGTATATGGAAATGTCACTTTAAAATAGTATATATGGAAATGTCACTTTGTAACTAGTACATGGAAATGTCGATATTGAAGCATCACTTTGCTCATTTCTTTTGACATCTGAAATGTGCGGCAAAAATAATTCTTTGAGGTCTATTGCCATTGGTACCCATAGAAGCAAGAAAAGTGTTGACTATATATATATATATATATATATATATATATATATATATATATATATATATATATATATATATGCTTCATAGTAGGGTTAGGTACAGCTGCAGCAGTATATACAGAGGGAAGGTAATATAGAATAGTTCCTGAGATACAACACTGTGTATAGATATGACACCTTTGCTAATACTAGACAGTAACTTTAAACTTCTATCCATGAATAGGGATGAGTAAAGTGAGGAGATGAAACGCATAAAATATCACTCATTCCTCATATCTTCATACGAAGTTGAATATATATCGAGAGAGAACTTCCCAAATTCTTACTGTGTTAAACGTATTAAGGAAGATTACTAAGACCTAGTACCGTAAAACCTTGCTTATAAGCCCCGGCTTTTAGACCATTCCAGACCCTTGGTGTGGCTTATAGGTTAATCCTCAACACAGGGTGATGTTTATACGAGGGGTCTTCCATACATATACTTTACTAAGAAACGGACACCATTTCAGACCGCTACTGCAACTTATAGTTTTCTCCTAAACTCAGGGTGTTATTTATAGGAGCCTATAGGATAGGCAAATTTAGCCATGAGGATAGCTATACAATGCATATTAAAGATACGGTGTCAACAACTCTGGCAAGTTTCCACAGATTCTATCATGAGTATACTGGTGTATGATTACTTTCAAAGCACTTCGCAAAAATTATGATTGCTGTTAAATTTCCTTGCAATCTTGAGTGGTATTTCACTACAATTATGAAAATACACGAGCGCATGGTACAAGTGGATTTTGGGACCCATCTCGTTCTGCAACTTATTGCTGTGATACCTTCACAATTGTACAGGCGCATGGTAATCAACCCTTTAAGGACCACTGACGCATGATTACTTCATGCCAATGGATGCATCAAGCCAATACACAACAGAGAAGACATCTAACGACAAACAACTTTATATTATGTTTTAGTAATAAAACTTTTCAAATTCAAAGTCAACAAAGGCAAAATGTCATAAGGTTAAAAGCGTTATTTTGATATAAAACTTTTCTTGTTATCTGAGACATGGAAGAAATTCCTCCCCCGAGGTTTATCATGTTGTGGAAACCAGGTGTACATGCCTGAAGTGTCTAATTAACCCACAGCAATTGGCAACAGATGTCATGCGCAAAATTGGAAACGGCAAAATTCCGGAACTGCCCCTCATTCATTTTGCGCAATTTTATTGCTATCGTATAGTATAGGCCTATTCGCCAAGTCTTATGCATGCTATACGGTATACTAGAAGGGTGTATCCTGTGTAGCAAGGGGAGGGGAGAATATAAATAAGACGGAACTGCCTGTGAACCCACAGGGGGTCACATATATGGCAGGGGCGGATCCAGGATTTTCAGAAAGGGGGGGGGGCGTGATTTGGGCCCTGAACATGGGGGGGGGGGGACAAAAGTGCAGCCCTGTGATGTCGCAAGTACATTGGGGCATAACCCCCCCCCCCCCCCCCCCCGGAAAATTTTGAAATGTTTAGGGGTAATTGTGCATTCTGGAGGATTATGAGGGCACTCCTGACTAAGGTATCTCCAGCAATAAATAAGGCTTTCCCCCACTAGACTTAAGAAATACCCTCTGGGGGCATTCCCTGAGAAAATTCTGAAATGCTGAGGACTCTCCTGACTAAGTTATCTACAGCTATGAGTAAAGCTTTTCCTGTCTTAATTAAAAAATATCCTGTGGAGGCATGCCCCCAGAAAATTTTGAAACCTAAAGGGGAAAAGGTGAATTCTGAGGGCTCTCCTGACTAAGTTATCCACAGTCATAAGAAAGGTTTTTCCTGTTTCTTGATTTCAGATATTTCCCATGGGGGCATGCCCCTGAAAATTTTGATAACTAGAGGGGAAATGCCAGTAGTGCATTCTAGTGTATTCCTAGGGCTCCACAAAGACAAACATGAATAACTCTCCAGCATCACATACCCTGTCACAGGCCTCAGTATCATGTACCATAAACTGTCTCATCCCCCAGGCTCATTTACCCAATCTATACGCCACCAGTATCATATATCATACATTGTCTCAGCCCCCAGGCTTACATACCCTGTGCACGCACCCCCTGTATCATGCACCATACCCTGCGCACGCCCCCAGAATCATGTACCATACCCTGTGCATGTCTCCAATATCACATGTACCATACCCTGTGCATGTCTCCAATATCATGTACCATACCCTGTGCATGCCCCCAGTTTCATGTACCATACCCTGCCTCAGCCTCCAAGCTCACATACCCTGTGCACGCTCCCTGTATCATATACCATACCCTGGCCACGCCCCCAGTATCATGTACCATATTAAAGCTCTCTCAGCTCCCAGCCTCACATACCCTGTCTGTGCCCCTAGTAAGTATTATGTACCATACCCTATGCATTGCAATCTACTTTCTTTTATGTTTTAAGCTGTAGAATCCTTAATAATAGTCCGATTTAAAAACCGTAAAAACTGACATGTAGCTGAGAATTCACTGAATTCAGAACTCCTCTTGGCACCTCAAAAGGGGGGCGTACGCCGCGTCCGCCCCCCCTTGAATCCGCGCCTGTATGGTGGAGTTAAGAGCTCTGGTCATATAGGGCAAGTTATTCCAAATATCTATGTCTTAAATGAATGCTAGGTGAATAGCAAGTGTGGGAATATCAGTTTGAGAGTAATACCTAAAATCAAGTACTTTTGATAAATGAAATACTCAGAAATGAAGTTTTAAATTTTCCCCAACTGTCAGAATTTTTAAATCTGGCTGTTCCATCAATTGACACACACTCCCTATTGTCTGGTCATGGCCATTTTATTGAGCTGCTCCCACCACCACCCAACTTCCTAATGACTCCAGCCAGGCCAAACTTCAGAGGAGGCACCCAACTCGTTGGGACACTAACAAAAGTTTCATCTTTAACTGTATTCAGCGCCCAAACAGCATCAGCTATAGCCAGCTGTAACCAGATTGTGTAACCTTATAAACCATTGCCATTGCATGAAGCCCTACACTGCTGCATGGTTGCATCATTCTGATGGCATTCTGTAAGGTAAATATACTACCGGAATAATGCACCAATGTAGTACTGAAAACCAGTTGCTGGAAACTTATCCCAACCCATCAACACTGCACTTGTGTCAAAGGTTGATATACATATCATTTGATACACCAGGGGCACAGGAAAAAAAGAGGCCGAGGCCGAACCACAACAGGGGTGTGAATATGCAACCACCCCCTTAAGGTTTGCCAAGACCTCATGATCCATATGAATCCAAACTACATTACATCTCAAATTAGATCAAAGCGGTAATGACACAGGGAAAATGAGGGCCTGAGCCTCAAATCAGATCTAAAAGTCACCAAAAAAATGAGTCTTCTATACAAGTTATGCATGTACAGGTGTCACTGTGCTTGAGAAGGCAATTCAAGGAGTTCGTGGTAGGGTCCGGGCTACTGCCTCCGCCCATGAATGTTTCCTCAATATCTCTAACGTTATTGATACAGATCACGGTTGTATACAGGGTGTCAGGAGCAAATCGACTTTTTTTCTAATATTTTTTTTTCTTTTCCTTTCTTTCTTTTTTTTTTTGCCGGAGGCGGGGGGGGGGTGGCTTGGCAAGGAAACGCATCTATAGTCAAATGAAGAAGTAGCTAATGCATGGGTTTGAGGTGTCGGTGATTCGTAGACTCACAAAAGTTCTATGATATTTGTACCTTGAATAGGAAGAGTATTAAGCATGCACATGTAGGCAGTTTGTACCAAATGTTTTTCACTCTCAGGCCATTCGGTCCTGCAGATGTTTTCATTCCGCAGGCCCAGGTATTTTTTGTTGGGTAAAACAATCATGAAAAACGAGAATAAACTTTTCATTTTAATCAACTAACTTATTTAGATATTTAAAATTTCGAGTAGCTTTAAAAAAAGTAATTTTTTATGCTATAAAATTGTTAATAATTGTCAAATTTGCAAGCCGTAAAACCTGGCACGTAGCCTTACGTTAACGTACGTCGATAGCCCACTAGGACTCTGTCGCAGAAATTGATATAGGAAATGCATGGCTCAATCGCGCGACAGAGGCCAAGTGGACTATGGACTTAAGTAATGAATGTCTTTGAATGTCTTGCCATTTGGTCGAGCAGCCTGACGATTTCCGCCGGCTTGGCAGACGTTTAGCCGGCTATAGCTGCATGGTGTCTGGTGGGTTTTATATTGACTGAGTAGGCAAGGGACGTTTAATGAAAGTTAGTGGTGGGAAGGTGGTCTACGAATATCCATAGTGACATACAGAATTCACAGCCACATGTATCGTGATAAAAAAAAAAGAGAATGAGATAATCAAGAGGAAAATCCTCCCTCCTTACTAAAGACTTTTCTCCCTGGAGCATTCGAATTAGCTTCAGGCTCCTCTTGCTTGTCATCAGTCTAGCTTACTGCTAAATTGAATGTGTTGGCTAACTCGTACAAAGAAACCCTATACATGTATACCGGGGGCATTAATAAGATCAACCAAACGTTGGCATTCTTCTAAATTCTACTGTCTTGCACTTCCAAAATGGTCATGAGACCTTAAATTTTATTCAATGTCCTATATCAATACAGAAGGGTGTGTTTACTTTTTGTTAAAAGTTTTCCTATCAGTTATAATTAACTTGAAATAAAATTATTTCACAAAGGGAAACATGGCGTTGTAGATACCAAAGAGTGTCTCATGTACCCTTCCTCTTGACTGAAGCATTTTGGAGAAATGCGGCAGAATAAGTTGAAGTCTTCTTAAAATTCCCTCTGGAATTGATCAAATCTTTTGTAGAATTATGATTTCAAAACTGCATGGAGCATGTTGATATAATCTCATAGGGTTCTCAACAGCAGAGGGAAGAAAATTATTTGAAAGACTATCAATGATAATTCAAAACAGATAATCTTTTTCATCGTATATATTTATTTCCACAATACGAACCTGTCATACGTTGCATGAAAATGTATATTAAATACGTGAAACATGTTAAACCACGAAACACAATTTCATCTGGCAGTAGTGCGCACGCGTCATCATTCTCTCACTTATTTCACGAATGCGCGGGAATGTACAGGAAATAACAAAGTATTCGATTAGTACCAGTCACAATAAATTCCTATACATGTAAATGTTACTTTAGCAATGTTTCATTATAAAAACCAAACAAATTCACCGTTCATGAGACTATTGCAATAGTATGCAAAAACATGGTTTATGTAAATCTATTGAGCTCAAAACAAAAGTATACAATGCATAATATGTATAATTGTTTATTTAAAGGTTTGTATGTGGGGTGTGTATGTGGTGCATACAGAAAATAAAACCTGCTAAAATAATAAAATAAAACATGTATATGCTACCTGATGGATTATTTACACAAATTATTGGTTCGGCTTCAGTGTGTGTATAACTATCGTTGAAAATTGGACTACAATGAATATGGGTGGGCTTTCCAGTTAATGAAAGGCCTGGGGCAGTTTACCTCTAACAGTATAATTCTACTCACAACATTTGTAAATATTTCCCAGTTTACTCTGTCTTTTAAATGGCTAAAACAAGGGGATATATCACTATGATAACATACACAACTCTGCTTTGTAGTATGGTTTCAGACTAGTTTTCCTATTACATGGCCATCATTAGGTCTGGCAAAATGAGACATTTTTAGGTTTTTTTTATACCTATCAGTTTCACTCAAGATGTGGCAAATGAGATTGACGGATTTCTTATGTTTTATGTGTATCAATATTTCCCTTTCAGCCCTAACATAATAGATCCTCATAATAACAATTTAAAAAGACAATATTGTACTATTCTTCACTTTTCTCTTTCCTTCTGAGACCAAAACAAATGTGTCAAGCTCTTCATGGACCAGCACCTCTCATCCATACTATATGATAGTAACAAATGGCAAATCATTTTCATATGCTGCTGCCCATGTAGTGACAATAGTGACATACTAGTGGAAAAGTAACCATTCCAGGTTTGAGTGCAGGACACAAAATACACATGTGTGGGTATATATGGGTGTATATTATTCACAACTGTGATATTTCTTTTCACACACCACAATTTCCTTTCTGTTATTATTTTTCTATCAGGATTATAACCACCTTTGATAAATCGGGTTTTGAAATAGCACCGTTTACGACACTTACCATGTCCTACACTCGCAAGTACCAGTTCATCATGGGGTTATCATAAGGTTATATATAATAATATGTTCTATTTTGGTCTGTGAATTTCCTTCTCTTCTCTCTTCACTCTTCAAAATATACAAATAGAAATAGCATAAATGCTGGCTGAGGGAAGGAGTGGAGGGGATGCTGGGTAAAACTAAATAGACTCTGTGGTGCTGTCAAAAATTGTTGACCATTTTTGAAGGGGTGGTGTGGGGGAGAGTTATGCCCTAATCACATGTTTCATAGACGCCACCTGGCGAGAAAAACAACCAGAAGTAATTGTCAACATTCTAGAGACATTGCCACAATATAGGAGACCACTTCCCTTTGTCCACTTTCGGTCTCAAACTAATTACAGCATAAGGTAACCTTGTCCCATGTTTGAATATAATATGATGTGTATACTGCATATTTAGAAATGCAAGTGATATACAATTTCCTGTTCCATTTCTGATAAAGGTGTTTTGAGCATGGCACTAACAGTAATATGACAGACACTAGGAGAGCAAGTAGATTTTCTTTTTCGATCGGCTTGTAACAAAATTGGTCCTCGAATGCAAAAAGGTAACACGAATTTCAGACATACATTCTATACATTCAATTTCCCATTTTGTTCTTCAAGACAAAAAAGATAGTTGACACATATGGCACACTGAACCAGCATGGATGTGGTGAAAATGGAACTTTTGACTTTTTCTTTTGTTAAGTGGAAATTCAAAATATTTCCTTGTCTTCATGTGTGGGTCATAGTTGTGGAAAACTCTGTTTCAATAATGTCAGTAGTGTGTATGCTGGAGTTACCTTAACCACTAGAGTATGATACTTTTTGTCTTCTGTTCCATCCTTGAACGCACCATACGGGTCAGTAAAAAATAAATACTTCCTGAGTCCAGAGCTCTATCTAGAGGCTCACCTACTATGGTACCCCTATTCGGCTGCTAAGTGAATTACTTTACATACATGGTATATATAAGATATACAATGCCTTTCATGTAACGATTAGTAGGTAATAACAAATACAACTTAGTCAAAGGTATTCATGTACCCAATCGAGTCGTCTAATGTGGGCAAGCACATACACAGAAAAGGAAAATCCTTATGGCCAAGTGTAAAAAGGAAAAATGAGGTAAACGCATTAAATCTAACTTATCAGAATAATATTAATGATAACACAATCCTCCAATATACCTTAATCGACAAGAGTGGATCCCCCTTGTTAGAAGCCATTATGTGCAAGGGAAGCTTAATAAAATTGCTTTACATGATTTTGATTGCAAATATAATGATTACTTAAGAGGCTGAGATATAGGAAATTGGTGAAGAACAATACAGTTGAACTTTTCTCCCTTAACCAGAAAAGTCCAAAGTAACAGAGTACATGTACACCAACCAGAATCATATGCCCTTATAACTTTGCGTGTCAACATTGCTAACATTAAAACATTACTCATGGCATTCAATGTTTATCATATTATATCAGCTTTCACCCTAAAAATGAGACATTCTTATCAGCATTGAAACTGCCATAAGTATTGCAGCTTTTTGGGTCAGACAGGGGACATTACCGTTTCTCCTTTTTTAGGGTAACCATAATGGGCTTTGGGCATCACTGGTGGAAATGTAATGGCTGGTTCTTACATAAACCTATCTCAAGGTATAAGGGATATATAATTATGGTGGGTGTAAAAGGCAACTGAGTTCAGCAACAGATTTCAACAAAGGTATTTAAAATGCAAAAAAAAGAGAGTTTAAATGAAACTGGCGTACATTTAAAAAGCGGCAGCATCTAGATGTAGTGCACTTATAAAGTGTGCATGTAACATTTTAAACACATTAAAAATTGTTTCAATATCATTTTGAGCCTCCATTGCAAACTCTCCATCTTGACTGTCCTAAGTCAAAAAGCCAGTTTAATATACATTTGTAATTAACTTCATTTTATCAAGCAATGCAAAGAAAATTACTACAACACTTACTGATGGTATTTCACTTTGTGTAAGGAAAGAGAATCCTTAACACCCGCTTGATGTCAATCCAGGTGGGAAACCAGTCGGAGAACCGACAAAACTTATAACACACTGGGATTGTACGCAGAGCTCAGTGTCTGTTAAGACTGACACTGGGTACAAATCCTATTCCACATCTGGAAGTGGTCCCCTGGCCTGTCAAGACTGACCGTTGACAAGAGTAATCAATTGATTGACCTACATCTACCAAGGCGCATGTGCCATGACCTAATATTCAGGTCATGCTAACATGGCAGTTCATGTTTAATGATACACATGTATACTTCCTTTATTCATTCTTCTTCCTGGCACACATGCCACCTTCAAGAGTTCACATCATAATCAGTTATCATCATTAATTAATCATTCATAATCAACCACATTCTGGATTGAAACCACACTGAACAATATCTAGTATGTATCATCTAAGTTCCACAGCCCACCCCTTTATAAGATTTTTTATCACTACGCATGTACAAAATGAAAAAGGAAAAGACCTGTATTAGTCTCTTCAATCAAGAAACATCATAAGAGAAAACCCAGGACAAGACATGGCCACGACTACTTTCAAGATGGCCACAAACATTATTTTTTCATCATCGCCATAGTGGTTGATACCTTCACGGCCTGGTTAGTTCCCTGACCTCGTCTCTGATTCATCGATACTGTTCTGAGTACCTGAGTGCCATCTACATTGTCGAAAGGACCCGTATGTTGACTGGTTTTGTGTTAGTTAATATATGTGATTGAATTGTCATTGATATAGTTATTCCATATACTATCTTCCACTGGTTTTGAAGATGATGATATAGCCCTCCTCATTTGACACTTGGGAGCCATTACGTATGCATGCCTGCAAACAAAAGGTGCTGCCTTTCAAAATGCACTGGAAGATTCTGTGACCGGGTGCAAATCCGAACATCAAATTTGTTAACATATACTTCTCCAATTTCATCAGGAATCAAAGCTACAAAAAGGTTATCATAATGCCAGTGACAGAGATAATTTCAACTAGGGTCTGCCTGTGAACTACCAAAAATATGAACAAAATAATGCCTTCTGTCTTTTTTAAAGGAAATCTTGGAATAGGCATTTAACTGAATTGAAGTGTGCATGGAATGAGCCTTTGGAATATTGATACATATATACAAAGATACATATACCATGGTGAATTTGCATGTATTTGATTAGAATAGTATGGCAGCAATGCAGTAGCTTTCCCTTGCACTATATTAGGTGACCAATTGCCTGCTTTCAGGCATCAGCTGCAGTCACTTGTAAAAACACCCATCTGGTGTGCAGTGACGCATAAAATATAACAACTAGGTACATAACACACAAATAAATAATACATTGTCTCCATACACACTGGGACTAACGACATTGCAATGCAATATGAAATGGAAAAAAAATAAAACGACCAAGATTCTCCCCAGGGAAAAGTAAGGAATTACTTTACACATTTTCCATGTATTTTCGATTATCTTGCCTGTTGCTAAAGCTCCAATCCAATCCAAGTAGTATGGGGTGAGGAGTGATTGCAAAAGAAAAATACAAAAGCCCTGAATGATTCCAGAGTAGTAATGATAATAATATTAAGGATACAAAGAGTTTTCTTGGTTTTTATGAATACTTCTCTAGCTGCCTGGATTGACAATTGCTACTCTTGTGTTAGTGCTCATTGCATTACTAAACAGAGTCTACTTGTTATGGTTTATCCCTGAACTACACCTGCTAAATAGAGAAATAACAGATAGCCCTACACACGTGTGAAAAAAAAAAATATTCACTAAAAAAACTGAAGTGAAACGGCAGACAAACTTGCACACTACCATTGAAACCAAATGACCTACCAAAATATTGCATAACAAATATGTCCCTGGGTGCTTTCAGAACTGTTATGTTCAGCTAACACTTGTATCCATAATTTCCACTTCTTTTACTCACAACAGCTGAGACAGGACCTTTTCTCAAAGTGAAATTATAATGCATAGATTGTTCCCATGATAGCTCAGGACAATCATCATTACAATCATCAAAATTATTGTGATTCACATAGGTCACACCCTGTGTGGAAACCAATTTAATGACCTGTCGACCACCAACTTTAACACTGTCAAGGAGGAGCTGCTCTTTACATCAAAATGAGCAGCTCAATGTGAGAGGAGGCCATACAGGTCAGGTGGCCTTAATCGATCCATTCTCTATTACTCCTCAGACTCCTTCATTCAACTTGATCTTCTTCATTATTTACTTTGGGAACAACTTACAGTTTGGGCAGATTTCACACTCAGGTCGACAGAGAGATCGTTTTTAGTCTTCATTGATATATTTTCTTCTGTGTACATTACCTTATTATACCACTTATTAAAAACTTTGCACTCAGATATACACTTCTGACCCATCTACAGGAACATCAAACATCATGAAAATAGAGACCCTTGTAGATGGATGTATGTGGCACATTTGAGCAGCAGAGAATGTTGTAAGTGACATTTCACTATTTCAGTTAATATCTCTCATGTGGGGGAGCATATGTGTGTGGGTGTCTGTACTGTTTACAATGTTTGTACTGTTTGTTTTTTTATTACAATATTTTGTCCTCTGAGAAACCGTTCTGTGACCCACCGAGAGTGCCTCCTTCTCTCAGCCTATACACAGGTCACACGTCACTTGGGGAGTTCATTGAAGTGCTACAACTATAACTCTACACCAAGTCAGGCTCACTGTTTTGGTTCATGGATGGACTTGTGGGGACTTGTGGTCTCCAGGCAGCTCATGCTGTCGCCAATGTGCCGCCAAGCTGACACTAGCACTTCACCTTTATCTGTCTTGTTCCTGACATGTCACCAAATCTTCTTTTGCTCAGTGCTGTCATTGGTGTCATCTTAAAAGTTAAGAACATTTTCATCGTCGCTTGTTGTATTTTGTTGAAAAGTTAGAAGTATGGTGAGGTGTTGTGGCCAGACTGTGCTGAGTTAGTTGATAAGTTTGTACATGATGTCGCATTGTATGAAAATGACAAAGCCTAACTGGGTTAGATAACATCATTTACTGTCTTTCCAGCACTGAGTTGATGACACCACCAAAAAGTCCTGGTATTATTGGCTTGTACTGACTGTCATATAACGGTGTGGCTTGGTGTCAATCTTGAGCGTCACGCTTAGCGTCAGACTGTGTCGCCTAGAGATGCGAGTCCTCACTGTCATGCATGTCCATGGGCTCTGTCTTCGGGAGAGGTGGCAAAAGATGGTCTGGACCGGGGAGAACCCGGCCATCCTGCCTAGGGGGGGCTTCGATTGCTATCTGGCTTCCCTCGGCACCGACCGAGACCTGTTGGTGGCCACCGGTTGCGCCACCCGTGCTACTGGGTGTGCTACTATTGCCCGGGTGGTGATGAGCAGCTTCCCCAGGTCTCGGTGGTGTCATATCACCATAGTGGGTAGGTGGATATTGGCCATCAGGGGGGGACATGTGACCACCGGGGTATGGGAAGCCGTAGACAGCATCGCGGCCACCGCTTGGCATGAAAGCAGCCATATAGTCTGCCTCAGACACATGCAGTTTTGCCAGAATTGCCTTCGAATCACTCGTCAACTGATCAAAGGGGTATTTCTGGAAGAAGCTTGAACGCCTCTTGTTCGCTGGGTGAATTACTGTCTCTATAGAGCCAAAGCCAAGCTGTGCCACTTTTATAAGGAATTCCTTGGCTACCTGAACAGGGTACTTGGTCTGTGTATCATATTTGAGCATCTCTGATCTGGACAACGGTGGGATAAGATGTCGCTGGGCACATGTGCTTGGGGATATGCGATAATCCATACGGAACTCAATCAACTTTTTCAGCTTGACAGCATATTCCTCTACGAATTTCTCTTGGTCTTCTGAGAAAAGACCAAGCGGTTGATCTAGTGAGGATCGGAAAAAGAATGCCCTTGTGTCGACTTCATGCTTGGCACTGCTTGCTGTTGGCGTATTGCCGTTTGTATAGGTTGTGGCACTTGTACTCGGTGTGTCTCCAGAATGGCTGCCTGGAGTGATAGCACCATCACCATGGGAGAGGTTAGCATTCATGCGTGCCAGCATTTCTGTTTCTGACATGGCACGGAACTGTTGCGGCATGCCATGAGGGGATGCTAGCAATGGTGGTGGTGGCATGTTCCTGAACATATTGGCCACAGTGGAGGCCGACATATGATAGGGGAGCGTTGTGGGGACATGTGCCCCTGCTGAGGTTACAAGCTTCATTGGGACATGGCTTGACCCTTCTGAACCTTTATCCTCAACGGGAGAGGAACTGTTGGAGGAGTCTTCGGATAGACGTTGACGTTTACTGGGGCTCTGGTAGACTGCACCTTGGTGCGAGTTCGTCTGGTGCGAGTTTACCTGGTGCGAATTGACCTGGTGCGAATTGACCTGGTGTGAGTTCATGTGCTGTGAGTTGATGTTTATCATGTTCATGCAGATGGCACTGGACATGGAATGCTGGCGCTCGAGGAACTCTCGGAACTCCTCACGAAGGATGGCAAACTTTGTTACAAGGACATAGTCCATGATGATTTTTGCCGCCTCGATGTCTTCCTCATTGATCTCCAGGCTCCAGCTGCCTTGCGCCATCTCCTCATGGTAGACAACAACTTTGAGGGCCTGCCGCAGGGCAGATAGCACGAGACCAACTCGGGCCAATTGCGCGGGAGCCTTGCTCAGATGGCAATACTTGGACTCTTCATCGCCGAATTCCCGGATCTTTTCCAGGTACTGGTCAGAGTAGAGGTGGAACAGGGCCTTGGCCGTGTTCTTCATGTGGTATACACGCGGCTCTGTATGTTTGTACCACAGCACCTCAAAGACATCACGCAGTGAAGGCGTGTTGGCCGGCATGGGTACCCGGTAATCTCGACTGTAAAATAATACCGGCTTGGGCCAGGCCAACAGCAGCCGGGATGTCAGTTCTATAGGGGCCTTCTGCAGGAAAGAATAAATGTCTTTGGACACAACAAAACCTGTCATATTGAGATTGGCTGTTGGCGATCTATTCATATTCATGTCATACAATCGCTTCATGCGGTTGATACCTGAGTGGAGATTGTCCTTCCCGAGCAGGTCGAAGACATGTGCAAGGTCCTCGTGGAACAATGTATTCAGATGTACATCGTTCTTCAGCTCATCCAGTTCGGGAAGAGAGTCCAAATGGTGCCTGCCGTGCACCTCCGTCGCCATATTGGCAGCCTTGAGCGTCATTGATGCGCTGACGAAACGGTTCAGCGTCGATGTACGTCGTGAGCCTCGTCGCCCGATCACCCCACACCAGATTACACATTTTTCTCGCCATTCTTCATTGACCATTATTTCGCTCTGTCCCATGATCCCCGCCACGCATGATAGCAGCGGGAAGAAGACATACTCATCAGGTACACCCAGCGCATGTGCATGGGTGGTGATGAGTTTGAGCATGTTGCCATCGCAGATACAGGACAGGTCGAGCTCGTGGGCCATCACCTTGTGTTGACCGGCCCCCGACATGCTGCATGCTCGGGTAGGCCTAGGCTACACGTTGTATGATACGAGCAAGATCTGCAAAGACACAAAAGGACATGCATTAGAATGATATATAAGTATGATTACTAGTCATATGGTTCAGATACAATGGTTTAGATGGGATATAGAGCTAACACGAGTTCTCGCACTGAAAGAGAAGGGGCTTAATTGAATAGAAGAGGAGACAGTTCTTTTTAAATTTTTGACGTGTAGCCATTATATACCACCAAATATCACTTATTCCATTAGTCTTCAAGTACATCGAAACAAACCGATTCCTGTTAATGTTATTTCATCCCACATCATGTGTCAGATTATGACTGCGACCTACTAGCTCTGGTACTAAGGGGAAAACAATTCCACTACATATCCTGTAAACAGATTACCAGGTGACGACCTTTCCTCTTCTTTCCAAACCTATAGGCACTAAGTGGGGATACATTTCCTCTCTGGAGACCACGCACATTGCCACCTTATTGCTTTACCTCCAGGGGTAGAGTAAAAGACCCAAAAAGTGGACAGTTAATGGTTATCCCTTAATAATGCAGTAACTAGAAGGCTGATCAAGTCCATACTTCTACATGATATGGCCGTAATACATGTTTTACTGTGTAAAATATAAGATGAGAAAATGCCTGATTTGGCACCTAATAGCGGACACATTCACCTAATAGCGGACACTGAGCATGCCAAATGAATCGCATATAGAAGATGCATAATTTAGAGAATAGACAACGATCCTCTTCACATCAAGACTGTGTGTTGTCCAATAATGCACGAATGCATCTGAGTGACCTTGCTCAGGTGTGCACTATACTCCTAAAATGCACTCAAGGTCACTTCTATCGTGCAGCAGAGAACTGCCAGCCGTTTTATAATGTGCATTAATTTGTTCATGTATGTCTTGACTCAACCAAGAACTGTGCCACTGGTATGTGATTCCCAGAAATATCTTCAAAGAAAAAAGGTTCAGGGATATGAACTCAAACCTTCACTATTTTCCGTGATTATTATGATATCCACATACTTTCTTTCATTTTCCATGTAAACGCACATTATACCCATGGAAAATTACATTCAAATGATAGGTAACCGAGTTGTAATCAGGACTGGAGGCCTATAACTCGAATTAATACAAGATACACTTAATATCTGCCGGGTGTCCGCCATTAGGTACCCTTTATTGAGAAGTACCGTAATCTCCCGCGTATAAGACGCGTCCTCTACGCCAAACAAATGCCTTGTGCGTCTTATAGGATTTCTTCAAGTTGGGGGTGCGTCTTATATGCGGGATTTTCCAACATCTCATTTGGGAAAATGCGCTGATGACAGCTTGAACTCATAGAGCCTGCACCGCGGCAGACCGGTCGGTGTACAGGCGCTCAGCGGACAATACGCCGACCGTGTGCCGATGACAGCTTGAACTCATAGCGCCAGCACCGCGGAAGACCGGTCGCTGTAGATTTGCTCGGCGGGGAAGACGCCGACCGTGTGCCGATGACAGCTTGTACTCATATAGCCAGCAGCGCGGCAGCCCGGTCGGTGTACAGGCGCTCAGCGGACAATACGCCGACCGTGTGCCGATGACAGCTTGAACTCATAGCGCCAACACCGCGGCAGACCGGTCGCTGTAGATTTGCTCGGCGGGGAAGACGCCGACCGTGTGCCGATGACAGCTTGAACTCATAGCGCCAGCACCGCGGCAGACCGGGAGGTGTCGACGCGCTTGGCGGGTTCAAGCCGACCGTGTGCCGATGACAGCTTGAACTCATATAGCCAGCAGCGCGGCAGCCGGTCGGTGTAGATTCGCTTGGCGGGCAATACGCTGACCGTGTGCCGATGACAGCTTGAACTCATAGTGCCAGCACCGCGGCAGACCAGGAGGTGTCGACGCGCTTGGCGGGTTCAAGCCGACCGTGTGCCGATGACAGCTTGAACTCATAGAGCCTGGGGGTGGGGGGTGGGGGGTGCGTCTTATACGCGAACCCCCCTCTGCTGAGTTGAGGGGGGGGCGTCTTGTACGTTTTTTTTTTTACAAATCGATTCAGAGGGGTTGGATGCGTCTTCTACGTGAACCAGCATACCCTGAGTTTGGGGAGCGTCTTCTACGCGCACCGCGTCTTCTACGCGGGAGATTACGGTACCTGTAATCAAAAACGGCACCATAAGTGCATATAATTATGCGGGCTTCCAGATAATCATGATCCTTCCTGTAGTATATTGCTCATATGAACACATTACCAATGACCCGGCTAAGATTTACCATTTCAACAGCCCCTTCTTGCATAAACTTGCTAAAAATTCTATCTATGTTCTACATCTAAATATTCTAGATATATGTATCAATTATCTGACATCGTTATCTGCATGATCTATCTCATTTCATTCAACCTAATGCGTAGGCAAAAGGGGGGCAGGGGGCACGGGCACCCCCCAGTCACAGAGGAGGTGGGGCCTGAATATGTCTGCCCCCCCCCCCAAAAAAAAAAAAAATGTGTCAAGCCTCATTATGAAATATACAAAATATTTCCACAGCACACCACTCAAATGGAATATTATGTCATTAAGATAGGGAAAATGCCAGCATTGGATAAAGATAAGCAATCAAGGAATTATCTTTTACATAAATCCCATACTGCCATGCATCAACACTAGTGTGTTCAAACTGATAATTCATGGAGGCTAAGGGGGGGGGGGCCCTGCCCCCCCCAATGAAGATTTGCTTCCTACACCTCTGACTTAACATCAGAGTGTCCGCTATCAGGTGCTGTCCGCCATTAGGGCCCGTTACTCTAGTAGGCCATTAGATGCAGCAGCCCAATCAGCAATGAGACCAGGTGAAAATGATATACCTCACAGCGTGGGCGTAACAACAGCTCCAGGATATACAGTATTCACATTTACATTTTCCAGGAAGGAGCAGCTCACACGTGACCTACATCTGTAACCTCTTCCTGGCCCTACTGCTCCAGTACCAGACCACCTTAGGGAATATCACTACTTTAAGGGCTGCATATGCATAGTAGGCCCACTTTAATTAAGTATTGCCATTTGGCATCAAGGTATTTGAATGCAGTGTTCTAAAGCGGGAAATTAACGGTGCTGCATTCACAGATTATGCTAACTCGTGCAGATTTGAGACACTCCTCGAGTGATGCACCAACACAGCATCAGTGGATCACCCACGGTTATATTAATGAGTTATCTGTGTTGCAAATCATTGGCTTATACCATCTACGCCTACGGCTTCATTCACCTCTTATACAACATGCCATTCTTACAGGGATGGTACACACTACCTACGGTTTGCTATGATGCACCAACGCATCGGTGCACCACAAGTCAGGCAACATAATGCATATTCTTGAACTCTAGGTGCGCCTTATACGCAGGATGCGCCTTATACGCCTCATATAGAGTATCATGGTTCTACTGACAGCCATGACCAAAGAGGAAACAGTGCTGCCATCTACATGTGGAGAGGCGAACGACTGAGAACAATAGTAATTGGATAAAGATATTCTGCTATGACTTTGGGCGAACATGTATACATGGGGGGGGGGTTATAAAAAAAAACAAAAAAAAAACAAACAAACAAGACAGTGTACAGCGGCATCATTGTTATATAAGATCTGAAAACAAGAATTCTTTCCTAGGGAACCGAAAGAAAATGATGCCATCGCATTTAATCTTCCTAATTCAATATACTGGTGTATTGATTAGGCGTATTTTAAACATCCAGTGCCCTGATAAAATAGACATTTCCATATACTACTTACAAACCGACAATAGTTCACTGCTGAGAGTTTACTATATTGGCGCGTATCTTGACCAAGCCAAGAAGCAAAGGGAGGCGGACAGAAACAGAATAGGGGCGTGGGTGTCTTCTTGTGATATATGAGGATGGACACTAGGTGAGAGAGAACTGGTAATTGAACAAGAGAAGGAATTGTGTGTGGAGGGGGGCAGGGGGAGGCCGTTAAAATGACTGATTACCCAAGATCATCTTTTCGCCAACAATTTCTTTTGACTGCTGCTTTTGTGTGAGACTGTGGGGAACCTGGACGCTGAATCCTTCCCGCATCTGCATCTGTAGAGCCCTGTAAGGGCCCCAGTCTCATCATGGTCATTCAATCATGGTCATACACCTTGATGCATTATTTTTTCTGGCGGGTCTATTTTCCAGCACTGTAAACACTTAAGGAGTGTATCCAATCTGCAGGGTTGACATGATGCTTGAATGTAGCAGTGGAGAGTTACTCGCCAGGGCTGTTCCACGCATCATGCACAAAGCGGTCCTCAAAGGGTTAACACTAGGGTTGGTGGGTAGGTGGGAAGGGGGTGGGGTGGAGTGTTTGCAACCTGGAGGACACTTGATGTTCAACACGTGACAAGTGTCAAACCCATGTCCTTCTGAGGACAGGGGAGGGTTATGAGCAGCCTATTGTAGTTGCAATGTGGGCGGAAGGGGGGGGGATACTGTAGTTCCATAGAAAAGGAAGTATTGACAGTATGGGACAGTGAAGGTGGGGGATGCATTGACAGGTTTTAAATCACCACCTGGAGTATTGCTCCTGCAGATGACATCATGCCATTGATGAAATGAACCATCAGCACCCCATATCAATGTCAAATGCTTAGTGTTTCTCACGGAGACCAGATGTGATAGATTAGAATGATTCATCCAAAGCTCTTCAAACTTGCTCTTTCTTGGTTTCTACTTAAAGCAATCTATTTTTGTGCTAACAATTTGTCTCTGTCAGTTCTTATCTATTAGAATGCCTGTCCCTATCAAGACCCTATCCATCTGTCTCCATCAGATTCTGGCCCTCAGCCCATGTGTCTCCATCGCTATCTGTTTACCACCGTGTCACTCCGCTAGTCCCAGCGGAGTAGTTTAACAGAAAATAGTTTCATGGCCAAAACACCAAAATCAGTGCGACTCGAGCGCCATCTATCATGGTCTTTATGAACCTGGCAAGAGTCTCCCAGGAGGTTTTGGATGGGGGTGTTTGAGGGTGTGAGAGTGGGGTGGGAGTGGAGGAGAGGGGGTTAATGTTGCAGCCCTGGCTCGACCACCATCAAATTCCCTGATTGGACCTAGCCAACGTTTTACTCCAGGAACTAAGCCCTGCAAAAATGGCGGCCCATGGACGCGCCCTCCTCCACGGCGGGCGGAAGGGGCTCACACGACGACCATCATTGAGCCCCAAAAAATACCGAGTAATTTTGGCGGGTTTTTGGTGAGCCGTTAGTGATGGGAGTCGTGATAGGTTAGGACGGCGAGGGTGGGGTTGGGAGGGGGGCTGTCGATGGTTCCTACCATAATGGAACAAGATTCAGGTATTGCGTCGTTTAGGAAACGTGTACCAAGTGTATAATACAGTTGAAGCCAAGGAGCTGCAACTGTAGCTATTTCTGTAGCCAGTAAGCCTTTTTGCCACACATGCTCAGCTTTATGACGTTTAACCCTTTTAGGTGGACATGGTGTCTAAAGGCTGCAATTCCAATTGTTCATTTTGTTTGCATGGTGCGAGGTATTTTGGAGGGTTACTTGCCATAGATGCAAAATATACCATGGCAACAAAGGCGTAAAGGTAGGCCTACATTGAAACGTAATATTGCCATTTAAGGGTCGGTGGCAGTACCAAGTATAAGACCCAGTGCAGCTATACCCAGGGATGAAAGTCACTGAAGCTAAAAAAAAACCCTAAAATGCTCGATAAGAACCCATCTAAATGTTGATATAGTATATGAATGTATAGGGCTTTGGGACTTAAAATCCCTGAAATCAGGGGAATCCCTGAAGACTTAACTTTTATGTGGCCCTGAAAGAGTCGATAATTTTACATGCTAACCACGCGAGACATATAAAAAAATACTTAAAGAAACCTGCCAAACATCCACCCCTGTCAAATGATGCCTACCAACTTCCTCTGGTCTCACTCACCACCATCCCACCCTATCTCGGTCCGTATATCACCTACCGAACACCGGCAAACGACACGTCGACGGCGCGCAAAGAAAAGTGCGCGAATTATGCAATCGTCTTAAAAGATCTAATCCAATTGGTCCGGCGTCTCTGGTTGCCGCGCAAAAATCTCTCCTGATTATCGCGCAAGGTGGAGCCATGGTCGAGCGAGCGTAATTAGAGATTTGATTGGTACGCATCATTCAACGACCACAATATTGCATTTCAGAACTTTCTTGCCTCGCGCCCAGGGTTCCCGCCAAAAACGAGAGTCGTCTGCCCGGGGCCTCAATACGTGCTGCGCGCGCAGGACGTGGGTCTGTGACGTCACTGGGTGTCCCCAAAAACCACCCTCCCGCCCGGCACCTCTGCCATCCTTCAACACCCCCCCCCCCCTCTCCAACAATCTAAGCACGACGTCATGGACCAGTCAGCTCATGCCATAAGAAATCTTCAAATTAGGATATGAATTTTTGATTCAATTGTCAAGGAAATTCGCCAAAATTAAGCGCGTCTGTTTGGGGGTGATTGTTTTCCAGATTTCCAGACCCCAATCTCCCTGCCCCATCCCTTCCCCGTCGCGCCGCCGTGCAAAAATCTAGTTATCATTAAAATTCATAACATCTTTGACAATGAATTCAAATGTGAAAAGTTAGTTGGGCGTTGGCGGCTTTTGGCGGAAATAGTCAGAATCCCAAAGTTGAGTCGATGATAAATGAGTTAACGCGGGAACTACTAGGGGAGGGGAGACGGTTTTAGAAGGCCTGCTCGCGCGTTTAACATTTCATAGCCTGTCTCAAGTGAGCATTTGTCAAGTACGGGTTTTAGACGTCGCACCATTTTACCACTCGGGTTTAAGTAGCCTGGATACTGGATGCTGATGCTGAGAAACCCAGTAACCCCAGCACCACCACCCCCTCACCCTTTCCACCCACTATAAGGAGAAACAATGCTCAATATTCGATTACAACAAATTACCTCCAGCAACCTGTTGATCCCAACCTTAATACCCCCAACCCACGCAGGCAGCGTCTCTTGTTGAGCCATCTTCTCTTGTGTCTCCTAGCAGTCTCTTCTCATACACCCCCCCCCCTCCTTCCTCTCCCAGTACAGACCGTCTTTCTTTTGTAGCTCCTTCTATGTTTAGTATGTTTAGCCTATGCCTGCCTGATATAGCCTCGACCTTATCTTCCAGGTAGCTGATAGTAACTTCTGATTTTCGACTTCAATGTATAATGTCTTCTAAGGGCATATATGTGGGACCTTTTTTCAAGTGGTGTTCATTGAATTGAGTTTATTTCAAGGTTTCATTTCAGTACACCTTTCTGGTTAATTCCGTTCTAAATTCCTTTCAGTAATATGTTTTGCTTCTCTCTGGGAACTGGTGATCCCCATGCACTGCAATGGTCTTTCTCTAGTCTTAGCTCCCTTCGCTTAATATTTCATTTCTTTCACGAAAAATTTCTTGTGGCAGATTTCCTCACCAAGGTTGCCATGGGAGCAACTCTTGTGAGCAACTCATGATAAAGGACGAGTTATTCCTGGCATTTCAAGGCTACATGAGCAGATTACTGAGTTGCTCATAAATTGTTCAACCAGCAACTACAGCCGTCCCGGAATGCGCCCTGCATGGATCTCAATGGAAAGAGAGAAATTATGGGAGAAATGCACAGAAATAAAAATTTAGACTAGTCTTAAGATCCTCACCAAGTCCTAAAAAGTAGTAAAAAATGACTGCGGAGTGTTGGATGGATGGTTATGGTGGGCCAGGCCACCTGGTGTGAGGTCTGGAACTATTCGCAAAATGCCTAATCTCAACACAAAATACTCCAGGATTCCGCCGATGAATTGCAGAATTACAGGCGAGGGGGTGGTAATGGTGGAGGGGGTTGAGGGGTGCCATCCGGAAATTCGCTGGTTCCTGGAATGCTTGCAGCTGGTTTCTCCATTTTGACACGTGATTCACGGCACGTCGTCAGGTAACAGCACAACGGGTTGGACTGGAACGCAGCACGTCGTTAACATCTTTAACGACGTTATCTGGATTATTGAGAAGGTGTGTTGGGTGTGGGTAGTAAGTGGGTGGGAGGGGGGGAGGGTGGTGCTTAGTCGACATCACATGTATGGTTGTTACAGTAGGTATATAACAGTGTCGAGAATATAGAGGTTATCTTGTAAGCTCTCTTGGGAAATAGATCAAATAAATAAGCTGAGACCCGTTTATCAGGCCAGAAATCTAAGTGAGCCATCAATGGTCCAAAGTTTTAGGTTACCACTGTAAATATTACTTTTGTTTACTGCGTACAACTTCTGTAAACGTAGATATTTTCGCGTGTATAAATTTTCGCGAATTTGCAATAAAATGCATTTTCACGTGTATTTAAATTCGCGAACTTCCGATTTTCTTAATTCCCCAGACCCAAACCTTGCCCCGACCCAGTCCTGGCCTTTCTAAACACATATACCCATGTACTATTGGTGCCATATGCTTGGTGTTTGCTGGTGAAAATAAATATCTATTTTTGTGTGTAGTTACTGTTAGATTTTTATTATTACATGTAATTTATTTTATGGGTTAGAACGAGGATTGTCCCCTCTGTGCCATGCCCCAGGACGTGGGTACAGAAGTTGTAGGGCAAGAGGTTGTCCATACTAACCCCACCTATCCCTGACAAAAAATTAGACCAACTGGAATGTTCACGATGTACTTAAATTCACAAATTTCTAATTTCCGCAAAATTCGCGAAAATATTCGCGAAAATATGTACAGCGCAAATTTGTTTACAGTACTACATCTTTAATTGAATTCCTCTATGCTATCATTATCTATTTATATAGATTTTTCCCGGAGGTTTCCTTATACTTTCTAAGCCTGAAATGATACACACCACACCTGGTCCACCCACTATCCAGTCCACCCTCCACCTCAACAGGTACAGTAGTTCCCCTGTTTGACACGAGATGGCGTGGCAGTGTTTATTTTCTCGGGAGCAGCTCAGAATGTGACAACACTGAGCTGCTCCCACCCACGCCTCACCCACCACCCAGAAACGTGCTTCCAGGAAACCTCCCTGCCGAATCATATGATGGACGGGGTCTTTCCTGCCTACAGGATGTATACTTGGGACAAAATAAGACCAGGTCCCTTAAAGTCTATCCAGTTCTTGCTATACAAGTAATTTCTGTACATTAATGTTAGTGGTTCTACCTTGCAGATTCTATTTTTTTTTTGTAAATATAAGGAGGTGACCTTATACGAAATATCCTTTATTGACCAGTAGCCCGTTCATTCTTTAAGACAATATGGCTCAATGCTCCAAGTTCATTCTTCTTCATGATGCACCAATGCAATGCTGGCATAACACCCTGCCACTCACTGGTACATCATGCTACTCCTTTCAGATTGGTTTAATCATACAGATGATGCATAACTGATAGATTGGCGAGTTATTCGACATGGTTGTATCGATGCATCATGACAATTAACACAATCCCATGATACGTTACAACAAAGCATTCGGGCTCATTTGATTCATTTGGTTTCAGCTGAGTTCGCCTTTTTTTTAAACGTGATGCTTTTCATCCCAATATCCAATTAAATAAAAAAAAAAATGATAGATATTAAGGGTGCCTAGCTACAGAACATAAGATACTGTGCAGGCCTATATGGGTTTCATTTGGAAAACAATTTTATCTTTCAAGATCATTTGAAACGCCAATACTGAAACCTATATCTATGAAAGCTGAGTACAATTCTTCCTTTGCAATGTCCTAATTACACAGTGCATTATGATACTGTATTAAAGAGATTACAGGAATGGGGATATCCTTAAATACAAAGGCAATGCAAATCATTCTGCTTATGACAGTCTCTTCTATAAGGCTTAAAACAAGATACATGTATATGCAAGCGTAACCCGAATACCCACATGATAGAGATCATACTTAATAATAATCATATCAAAAGAATCTTATAAGGGTTGATATATTGCCCAAAAGATTCTATTATCATAATGCTTTATTCAATAATAATGGGACTATTAGATCTAACATAGTTATAAAAAGGAGAGGAAATATTCAAATAAAACAGTAATAATAACATCTGAGAAATAACTTTCGTAAGATAAAAGAATTGGGCATCATCACAGCAAGGCGAATAGATAACAAAGGATGATGATATGAGGATGAGGAAATTAGAGATTTTATTGAGGTTGCTTGTCTATGCAGCCTGAAGAGATCGGGCATAACAATGAAAGAGCAAAGAGAAGCACAATGCCAGGCATATATGACTGATTGAAAATGCATTACACCCTAAAGCACAACTCATACCATTGTCAAATATAGAGGTTTCTCTGTGTTGTACACATTAACGTGCAAAGCATATCACATTCTCTCTTCTTTAATCACAAAGGAACTATCATGATATCATGACTAAAGGGAGGGAAAACATAAGAAACCCTTCGAAATGCTCTCTTCTCTAGTCCTTGAGGAGAATTCCATGATCCCATTCATAAGAAGGACAGAGGCCACCCTTAAAACGGTCTATGTTGTGGGAGCACATCACAGAACCGCCCTCCTAATATTTCCTTTTCTTACTCCCCCCTCGGCACAAACGCATACCCCGCAAAAGGCGGTGGACCACGAAGGAAACACAGAAAATGAGACCTTTAATTATTACCCCCCCCCCTTCTTCTGCCCCCCCCCCAAGAAGATGGGGGATGAGGGACTGTAGGGAGGCATGGGAGGGACAGAAGGGACATCGGGGAGGCAGTGGGATCGCTGCCGGCTTTAGGTGCAAGGTAAACCGGGGAGCAGTTCAGGGAGAGGCGGAGATGCCGCGAGCAGCTCAAAACGGCGGGAATCAAGTGGGCGACTCCTTGTGATGTCTCTAGGGGTATTGTTTTTCACGCGCAAGGGTGGCAAGAGATCTGAAGCATGGGGGACAGTAGGTCGTTGTGCATGGAAAAGGACTTAGAGGAGAAAGGGAAAGGGGTTGCATTGCCGAGTATCTACTGACATGACGTACATGACATAATTACCTCTTTATATTCTAATACAGACCCATCAAGGGGAACCCCATTTCTAGTAGAACTCTGTGAAAATCACAATCAATACGGATGTGAGAGAATATTGCCCAAATTAAAGAGATGCGATTTGTGAAAGCTCTTTACTGTATAAGTATGTGTTATTGGCACATTCATAATCAGAATGATATTAATGATTATAATGAAGTGGAGTGTGATTCTGATGAAAAGCTAGATGACTGAATAGGAAAGTTTAATACACAAGGGATACACACAGAAAAGTTAGAGCTAATACCCGATAATACCCGTATTTGGAAGAGAACAACTGGAAGGGGGGGGGGAGACTTTGGGAGTGAAGGGAGAATTGAGTTGGGGCAGAACATCCAACGTTGTACCTTTTAAATATATCCAGACTGATAACCCTTTACTGAACCTTACAGTATTAAAGTGGCTAAGATGACCTGCAAGTGCAAGTAGGATACACCTGTGATCTCGGTTCTTTGATAGAGATGTCTTAACCTTCTCCCTATACGAGCATTAGGGAGGCTGCAGCCCCCATCATTTTTAGGGACGGGGTAGAATAGCATGTTTTAACTCTCATTCACTTATTTGAAAATATTTCCCAATATTGGATTTATCCTAGTCAGATATCAGACGCAAGTTTAGCCCAGCATAAACGTAAACATAGGGACTGAGCAAACAAGTGATCCCTGACAGCATCATACATGTAGTACATGGTCTTGCCACGAGATGGCAGCGACAAAGTGTTCTAAACCACAGTCGAAACTCTTTGCCACAGATGGCGATGGATACATGGTGTATGCCCTCCATACACACCCATTCCATTTCAATACAAGCCAACCAGCATGAATTTACTTTCAAGTTGTTGTCTTTTTTATGTTTTTAGTCAGAAATTACTAGCAGTAATTACAAATCAGGGGTGGTTCAAATCAAACCATCTCTGCTACGAGAGAACAGAAATAGAATATGATAAACACACATATATGACTGCGGCTGATCCCATTATAGTGTCTGAGATTTAGAAATGGAGAATAGAAATCCCTGTGAAATGTTATCAAAAGAAGGTTAATGGGCTCAGAGAAGGGTATTTTCCACGCAACCCCAAGTACGGCTCTCCTCCTATATCTGCCTTTGTTCATTATATGTAAGAAGCCTTAGCTTATGGCAATAATTACATAAAAATAGGCAATCTAATATAACATGAAATGATTTGATGTCGTGGGTGATCTAGGAAATAGGTACGTGAGAAAACTCAGGAATGTCAGGTATAAATTCACGCATGATGCTAACACTTTAGAGGTTGCATAATAATGCATCATGTCCCTTTCTTGTCATGATGCATGAATGCATCACCGGAACGCATCATGCCACCCCTATGGGGCTGATACACTCCTTTACATGGTCGTCATGATGCTCCAAAGCACTACTAGATAGTACAAGCTGATGAGCATAGAGAGGAAGCCTTATGTCGCTCTTAGAGGGTTAACGTGAATATTCAATTAACACAGAAATCACTTCTTAGAAACCGTCACATCATGCACCCTCTCTCATCATTACCTATCATATGTAATGATAAAAGCTGCAATGAGAGATCAGGGCTTCCCAGTACCAAGCCCTTCACCATTAACACTTTATTACCATATATGAGTTTCCTGGGCGTAATCGTCCAAGGGTTATACTATACATCGCTATCTGCAACCCCTTTCTCTATCACTAAGCTGAAATTGTTTTTATACTGATAGAGAGCAAAGCAATCTCCGCCTTGTTCCCTGTTATAGCTCCACACGCCGGTTCCTTCTAGGAACAGACCGTGCCAGTATCATCAACCCATTAAGGGCAAAATGGTGCATTAAGGACTCTTGTCTGTGCACTTGGGTTTCAGATGGAGTATCATGTAAGTAACCCACACTGATGCATCATGCTGATCCTGGTGCATCATGCTGTATGAATGCAGCATTGATGAGTTCTCACTGATGCTACATCATTTCCTCATGATGCCCAATAGGGTATGGTGCTTGAAGACACTATGTGGCCATTTCTTTAAGGGTTAATACTTACAACCCTCTCCTCCACCCACCTACTTCCATTTCTTGTACATCTAACCTAATTCCATCTGTATACATTGCTAGGACGGCGATGCTATAAGCAAGGTGGGGTTTTCATTATCCAATTGGGTTTTCTTAGTACAGCCACCCCAGAAAGGCAGCTGCGATAAAAATACAACAATGAAATGAGGAATCTCCTTGTAACAGACAGCAGATTTACTTAACATATTGTATTCTTGACCGAAAGACACATTTAATATACAGTAAATACCCATTTCTATACAAAGGTCCTTACTTAGACTCTACAGTTCAAGGACCTATACAGATATTATCTACTCTGTGGCAAAAACAAAATGTATTAGATTTACTGCCTGAGAATAAGACACCACATGTGAATTAAGTGCACTGCTATAGAGACTTCCCAAATCTTAGATACATAATTTAATTATTCATAATGGAGACCATTCTATGGGATACAACTGATGGGGTCAGAAAAGGTCAATGGCTGGTTCCAAACAGTACAAGTTCCCTTAAAAATTTATCGAGCCTTTTTTTGATGAATTTGCAGAACGTGGAAAATAAATTGCTGACGGGTACTGTATTCATAGACAAAAAAAAACATAAGGAGTAAATAATATATATATGCTGTATTTTTACTAATTCTCTTGCTAGCAATAATGCTCTCCAGTTTAAGCCTAAAACCAAGCCTATAGACCCACATTTGTACAGCATGAACAATGCCTAATATACGCCTATACTCTAGTTAGCTGCAGGCGCTGGAGACTTTGCTTATGTAAGGTTCATTAATTAAGACTGACCTAATTAGCCCAACTAGCTTGGGTACAGAGTCAGAATACATTGTATCACTTATCGCCTTATACCTAATGGGTTCCTAGGATCTAACTCCCTGCTAATAGGTGCCAGGTATGTTGTCATATTGGTGACGTAGGCTCACATAATTATGTTAGAATACTAGAATTTCACATTTTGCCTTGGACATTGTACTACACCATGTGGGTAATATTGATATATATTGTAAGATACGTGTTGCATGGCTTGTAATATCCTGTAATACAAAGCTGAATGATAGCTAATGGGAATAGTTTGATTCTAACTCATTATGGAACATTACGAAGGGTGGAAATACTTTTGACTACACCCACGAATCCCTATTAAATCTTAAACAATAAAGACTTTAACATTAAATTTGATCCCTCGTTTACCAAATTAACATAGTATTGGCTTCTTGTGTGTTGCACTTATTTAGAGGAGGCGTGTAGTGTGACTGTTATTTGAGTACTACTATTGTTAGCCTATTTATGATATATTGAATATGAGTGTACTGTTACATTTGACGCATTCAGCTAGCATAATACATGTTCACAGATCGTGATAATTACAGTTTTTTTTATTCTGAGATCGACTAATGCCTATATGACATGTGTTACCTATCTATACATGAAGCAAGTCAATACATTGAGGGATAACAACGGGAAGTTCAATGGCCTGTGAACCTATGATTATTTCATATGAAAATGATTTCTATTCGCCAAATTTGTGTCTGAATGTGACCACCAGGACACTGGTAATTAAAAGAATAGCAATGTAATTAAAGTAATTTGTCCATTTGGGCACGCCTTGGACGATTGTGGTAAATCTTGGGATTCCTTGTGGCTGACTAGGGGAGAGGAGGAGGGAGTTCAAGGAAATCTTTTACATTGGTTTTCAGATGATGCTCTAACATACTCTTACCCCATCCAAAAATGCTAATGTGTTTACATGGCCTATATCCTATATATGGGGTAGTTATTTGATTTCAAACAGGCAGATATGCGTGGAAATACCTCAAAGGCCAGAGGTACCTAATCTTGGCGATCACATAGAAAAGAAGGGGTCCAAGCATGGATCCTTGTGGTCGAAGAAGCACAACGGAGTGCCAGCAATTACAACCCACATCATGCCTGCTGACCAGCGGCAACCGGTCATAGCAAAAACTATTCAACTGGCTATTGTTATCTAATTACCACCAAAAGGTAAATATGAAAACGCCCGCCTAATAGGCCGAGCCTAATTATTCCAACGACGACCGTGATTAGGCTGGGCCCGAGTCGGTGCCCGCTCACTAACCCGGCCCAGGACACGTTCCACGTGCCGACGTTTTTCTGCAAATTTCCACTTTATTTATCATTATTTGCTTTTTTTGCGCGGGAAAGTTCAAACTTTTATCATCAGCCAGGCTGGAGCGCTCAAATATTACCCTGAGAAAAAGCGACAGGGCTCCCCGGGCAATAATCTGCCCGCCCTCGCTGCTTTTGTCTTCATTCCATTAAGTTAATTTCTAATCAAAACAACTTCTGAAAGCGGCCAGTCCGAAGAAGTGATTAATGCCCGTGTAATGGCGATATCTGTCTAAAACTCAACCAGAGCTGGACCAAAACTCCCCCTTTATCGCCCCCTCCTGCTGAGTAGAAGGGGAGCTGCTCAGGGATCAGAACCCAAAAATGGACCTTAGCCGAAAAGCAGTGCCCGATGCCTGTCCCTCAAGATGGGCAATGATATCCTCTAACCTCGGTTTCCATTAAATCACTAACCCTTTAAAGGGCAAAATGGAGGTTTAATATGCTCCTTTGCCCTTATATGGTCATGATGCATGACTGCAGCACTGGCGGTAATTCGTCAGTGCTGTATCCTTACACCTTTCAGATTATACACACAAATATTTCAAACTTTTCTACAAATGAAGCAGCTTAATGCAATCGTCAGTGTTGTTTATAAGATTGGGTGGTGCGATATTTAGCATCCCACTAAAAGAAATGCATACCTACGTATTATCCCCCCCCCCCACACAATTTTGTAAGGGAGGATAATCTACGCATATGGCTAAAATTAGACAGCAAGGCATCTTACCTCCATAGATGCCCTCAAATAATACCGGTACATAAAAGCTGCACCCTAAAAAGACACCAAGCATGGGACCAAAATGCGACTTTATTAGTTCCCAGGACGACTCTACTAGCAATGGCTAAATCTATTTTTTGATTTTTTCTGTTGGGGGTGTTTAGATATTTGGGGGTGCCTGACGGGGCGGAATGGAGCCGCTGGATTCGAGGCAGGGGTGGGGGAGGGAAAGATTGCTCTGCTAATCTAATTCTCCGACTTTTTTGGCTGTGTGTTCTTGATTAGCATTTTATGTTGGACTGTCAAGGGCAGTTGGTTTGCCTGGAACCGCCAAAAATGGGTAAGGTGAGTGGGTGGGAGGGAGGGTATGGATGGAACCAAAGGCAAGCAAAATCACCAGGGGTCGTGCTCTGTTCTCGTCATTTCTCGTGCCTGGACGAGACCGCTCGTGATCTGCACGCGTTTTGCCCACTCTACGCATGCGTGCCGCCCAATTGCCATAGCGACCGAGTCGGACATGTCACGTGACACAAAAATGGTGGGCTCCCGTGGGGGATCATGGGAACGCAGGCCCCTGCCCAATTGAATGGAACGGAGCAAGATGTGGACAGGCATTGCATTGAGGCGGTGATGGTGGGGGAGGGGGGGGGGCTAAGGAGAGGAGCGAGACAAACAGCAAGTAAGATGACAGAAGGCATGAGAGGGAAAAGGGTAAAATAACAAAAAGCGTCACTTTTCGTTGCCTCTCTCTGTCAACCTCTTGTCTCTTTTTCAATATCCCTCTGCTCACAATTTACAAATTTGTCCATTTCTTTTGCTATTTTGAACCGTATGGCTGTGTTCTTCCAACTGCCGTTCTTCTAAATGTCCCCCCTCTGTTCTACATTGCAACCTGTCAACATCTGGTTCACACTAGTCTTTGGCCTCTACCTGTTTCATTCTTGTGCCATTTTCTATACCTTCACACTGTGTTGTATCAATTTACACTGACCGAGCAGTCCTGCCTAGCCTTTGGCAGCCCTTGACTTGACACAAGATCTCAACTCACCTGCTCTCCCATATCACGATGGCACTGGACAGCATAACCCCCCCCCCCCACACACACACACACCTTGATGGTCATGATCCCTGGGGATGCCTGGAGATCTAGACGGAGCAGTACCCAGCAAGGCAAAGGCCGGTTCTGTGTCCCTATTTTTTTTTCACCTCCAGTACTCCCCACACCCTCCTCCCTCCCTCCCAGCGAGCCCTGGCCTCAAATCGATCACGTCTAGATCTCATCACGATGGAGCGACCATCCTCCACTCTGGCCGCAACCCTGGGGGCCTCCCTTCCATCTCCCCTATCTCCACTCCCAAATCATCTCTCTGGTCTCTGCAAGCCTGCCCACGTCCGACGAGGCCCACCCAAATCTGATTCTCACGACATGAAAAATGTATTCAAAGTCTGGTGGGATACAAAAACGTCCTTCTTTCCCCCAAGTGTCCATTTAAAACTGAGCTGAGGTTTGCCGCATCTACCTGCGGTTTGTGGTAGATTCATACAGACTGGCTGAAGTTATGCTTTACTGCATGCTTCCAGACATCAAGATGAACATCTCTCAGTTATCACCAAATAACCATTGACTCATATACTATTTAGCATGAAGTAAAGTTTCAGGATTTACTATTTATCAATTCTGGATGGGTAAAGTTGTTTTTTTAATCAGGAGACAGCGTGCCACTAGAGCCAAATTGTGCACTGTTATAGAATTATTGGTAGGCCTATAGGAAATATAGGAAGCACTGGGATCTTTAGGCAGACAGAAAGCCGCTAGACCAGACAACCCCCTTCCTTCACATAGTAGGCCTAGCCCCTCTATGCCTATCTCAGTCGACCTTAAAAAATAGGCCAGGGTGGGGGAGGTTTAGAGTGACTCGATAGGAATGACGCATCACCGCCCACTAGCTTCTTTATTCATCCGCATGTGGCTCCCTCTTGCGGATGTGTCGATCTTAGCTATGAGTCACGTGACTACATAATTTGCATGTCATTTGTCATCAAGATTAGACGTACCTGTGCGCATGCGCCAGGCTAACGAGCCGAAGGCATCCATCCTAACGACCCCTTACCCCTCTATCTCAGCAAGAAAAAGGTGGTAAAAAAATTCACCATTCTAAAATAGTAACCCAAAACACGCTGGCTAGCCCAGGTCTTGTCACACAGTGCCATTGATACTTCTTGCTGCAGAAATCCTACTTCTATAACCAAGATAATATTTTTGTGCTTGTTTTTACTTCTTCGAGCCGGAGGTGTTTCTCTTCAGATGTTTTACTCAAGCAATCTTGCTCTGTCATCTTGAGACGGGAAGAAGGTGTTTTCACACGCCGAAGGGGATTTATAATAGTAAAAATTACATTGTATTGGTGAAATAGGGCCGTTCACGCCTTTTATGTTTCTTATGAAGTGGATTAAGGTGACGTATCAAGCAACCAGACATGGTTTTCGCAGATTTACAAAGTGTTTGTCACATGTTCCCATTTTTATTTTGTCAGAAAATCATGCAATGAAAAAGTTGGGTTGAGATCTAGGGGATTGTTTTTTTTTTTTTTTTTTTTTTTTTGCTAACCGCCATCTTGGAATCATTTTTACAAGTCTCGCTAGCTTCGAGATCTCGTACGTCCACGAGACGCTGTGATAGAGGTTGTCTAGCGCGGATGGCGATGATTCAGACTTTTGATTCTTCTCCCCTTCCCTCCCAAGAGGGATCGATTTGTTGTAGGGAAAAGACATGCTGGTGGAGGGGGTGACCTGGATATAAAGGGAGAGGCAGAGGGGATTCCCCCCACCCTGTGCGTCACGATACTCAATTCTGCCCAGTGCGGTCACATGATTCTTTATTCATGGTGCAAGGCTCGGAGGCGTCAAGCGGACTTGGGTAGAATATAGAGTGTAGCGTGATGCCGGCACGGGGGTTGGTGGGGCCCGTGGGTGGGGGCAGGAGAGGAGAAGGACAGGGGGGGGGGGAGGTCGGGAAAGGAGGGGAAAATATTCAATAGGAGGCAAGGCAAAATGGTTGGAAAGGGAACGTTACCAGAAGGGAGTGCCAGAAACAGCCCAACTAGTCCTATACTTGATCTAGCCAAGAAGAAAAGTAAAAAGATTTGATATTGCATAAGAAATTAAGTGTCAGATGACATCAGACGATCCTAGACTAGTTATGCGATAGGCCTAATACAAGATCAGAACCGTATGCGAGCATCGCCAAGACACTGTTGGGATCTTTAACCCTATTCGGGGGGATGTGCCATCGCACAATCGCCATTTCCATATACTACTACTCATGTAAAGCAGAGAACTGCACTGTCCTCACATTACAACGGGGAAGGAGAAAGTGGGGGTTGGTGGTCCAACAGTGGGAAGATAAGAATATACAATTGTATATTTGGTACCCCTCCTATCGAGACCCTCCCCTCACCGGCACAGCCAGGGATTATAAATGGCTGGCATTCCAAACGCTCTATTTTACCTACCACTTTTTCTCACATCATTACTTGTAGTACACTGTGAGATATCTAAGCACATTAAGTCACACACACAAAAAATGACCTCAATTACTCCTAGCATAATGAGCAACTCAGAGTGACAAAAAAAAATCTATGAGCAGCTCTTATTTCAGGGTCCAACAGGCTCTAATGTTACCTAACCTGACCGGGTCGACGACTCATCGCCAGACTTCTCCCCTCTAGCAATGATGTGTAAATGAGCTTTGAGCAGAGGTTTTCTTGTAATTTGATTTAAAAAAGAGAGAGAGAGAAAAATGAAAAGGAACCTCAGCAGAATCTAGGTGAGTCATGTTATGAGATTGAGCAGACCAAGCGGAAAGCATATGCAGGAGGAACAATAAACAAAAAGAAATGAGCAGTAAAGAGTTTAGAGTCATTAAGGGTATGGCGATTAGCTAAGATGGCCACAAGATATTTTCGCAGTGACTTATATTTTACTGAATGCTGATTCTCCTTCGTCACCAGCCAGTATAACACAAAATCAGCAAGACAGCACAATCATTTCCTTTCTTGTTAACAATACAAGGGCATAAAGGTCATTCATCTACACTTGTCTTTAAAAAAAAAGACTTGACAGCAAACATTTAACAATTGTGAAATGACAACTAGGCAGACCTTTAATTCACACCGAGTACGTCAAAATTAGATTACTCACTGCCGCAGAAATAAAAACAAACAGTGAGGGTGCTGATCAATGACTGGAGCCTAGTCTGGCGGGATCATCATAGCACTGTTGTGCAGCTCGGGGAGTAGGCTATGAGCTGCTCATACCCCCCCCCCCACACACACACAGACAGCCTGTATTAGATATAGACCGCCCCACCCCCAATCAGACCTAACTGATTGAGTTAAAGGCTAATCGTCGACACCTATAGGCCCTAGTCCCATTTCCTCTAATGCACCTGATGTTTTTAACATTAGAGAAGGCATGGAGGTTGGGTTGAGGGGAGGGGGGGGGAGAGGCAGTGGGTGACATGCCTGGTATGTTACCTTAGACATGACTAGTTTTTTTTTTCTCTTTTGTCTTTTCCACTCTTTATCTGGAGAGGATTATATAAAGCTCTAAAAGTTAAAGGCTAATCGTCGACACCTATAGGCCCTAGTCCCATTTCCTCTAATGCACCTGATGCTTTTAACATTAGAGAAGGCATGGAGGTTGGGCTGAGGGGAGGGGGGGCAGAGGCAGTCGGTGACATGCCTGGTATGTTACCTTAGACATGCCTAGTTTTTTTTTCTCTTTGTCTTTTCCACTCTTTATCTGGAGAGGATTATATAAAGCTCTAAAAGGTTGGCTCTTGTACAACTTCTTCCCCTAAGTTTTTAGCAGAAGCTTTTTGCAATTTGCGGTAACCCTCTTCAGTGGGAAAAGAACAAGTGGTACAGGCCTATTATTGCACATATTTTATGACCTGCACTAGGTTTACCCACAAGAATTAAACCTTGGAGAACACCATGCTATCTATTGTCCAATTACCGTCCCCACTACGACTATTAGGCACCTTTGCATGACAATATACCTATTGCATAGGGACTTATAAAATTACCACAGATAACTTGCTGCAACATTATACTATAGAAATAAATCAATTTCCCACTTGTCAACAACTCCCACACTTGGGCATTTAGAAATAAAACGTCACATGAGACCATTGTGATTATGGATATTGGGATATCAATTCACATTCTGGCTACATCGGATACCCTTCCCGCCCCTGGGCTCCAATTGCCATTATTTAACTAGTTTCTGTAGTTCTCATTTCCCATTGCCATCCTCTTAGATATCATATTGTGAGCCAGATCACGGAGCCCTCATCCTCGTCTTGACTGTGGTCCCATTAGATTCAACCCAATCGGTTCTTCCCTTGTATGGGTATTCAGTTAATGACTATGCCCCTTTTCCTCTTCGACCCTCAGAAAGCATCCTCCTTCCCCGAGCCGTGTTCTATTAGCCACCATGTGCAAACCTCTCGTGTGGAGAAGCATGTAATGATAGCATGTGGAAGCACGTGAAAGCATGTCATTTAGCAGACGGGAACAACCATGTTTTCCCAATGTGCACACACAGAGGCAGATCAACACAATCATGACGCCACGTCCTTTTTTCTCAAATGACGTCCATGACGTTGGTTAGGCCTACGTCATGTGTCGCGCATGGCATTTAGCTACTTCCGTTTACACTTGGAACGCCGCGATTTAGACACACCGGAGACATCCGGGTCTCGCGGGAACGCGCATTCTGTCTCATTGTCGTCTGCTTTACTGCTATTTCCCCGCCCTTTTTGTTCCCGCCGGCTCCGCATCGTTTACATTGGTGTAAAAACTGCACTGCGGGCCTAACAAGTGGCATGATCACTTTAATTTGCTGTATAACTCGACCAAAGGAGGAAGAACTGGGTGGCGATAGCACTAATTAAGATCTCAATTAATTGCACCGCTCTATTTTAGCTATCATTCGCCCATTATTGGGAAATAAAGTGCGTCTTCAAAAATTCTAAATCATCGAGATAACTGGGCGAGATCCCCATTTTGCTGTCACACAACATAATTTTGATGATGACAAATTTTGTCCCCAGATTTATTTTGAATCAGGCTCTTGACATGTTTATTTCTAGGTGTGGTGTTCCATGCGAGAAATCAGATCATAGTGTCGGTCGATTGTACCATCAATTTTCCCATTTGGCTGGTGTTTATTAGAATTTAGTTTTAGATCCTTGTATTTAATGGGCTTTCATGTGTAATCGTCTGAATAACACTGTGCGTGTCATTTCTTAGATATTGGGTTTAAACAAAATGCATTATTGTGCCACAATGAATTCTTACATCAAAGCTGAGCTAAATAATCATTTCAAAATGGCGTTCAAACCTGATGCAACATGAAATCAAACACCTTAGTTGCAATTGATAAAAGATGTAAGGAAAATACGAAATTATACATGTACTTATATTTGGAAATTCGAGAGGATATCCCTTTATCCCTTAAGGATATCACATTTGCACATTGATATGCTTACATTAAATGAGTAAAGAAATGATATTATAATCTTCAGTTTTATTTTACTGCAATGTCGGTTAGGGTTGACTTTGTGCCCTTTCTATTTCTAAAAGAAAACCTTTGGAACCATATATGTGTGGCTACACTGCCATGGGCGAACATCTTTCCTTGATATCGATACCTATTAGGGAGGTTTACTCTATAAGGCCCGGGGCACATGGTACTTTGATGCACCACTCCCCTTTATCGTGAGAAAGTATGAGTGCAACTGTGAGGAATCAAGTCCTCGTGGCCGCAATCATGCATCATACGTTGTGGGTTGATACACTCCCGAAGGATCGGCATGATACGCTGAAGCAATGCTGGCGAGTAACTCGCCTGGTCTGCATTGTTGCATCAATGTCATATGATCTCAGATATCAGGCTGTCCTTAAAGGGTTTAGGAGAATAAACTGTATTCGATATGTACAGGAGGGGAAGTCTTACCTACCCACTTTATATAGTCAGAATATATATGATTTTACCTCACTTGAGATACACTGTTGATTTGTGAGTTTTGATTGTCAGAGTGCACTCATCTTACAGTTCTATTCGCCCTTGTACATGTTCGACTTATTTGAATGTACAATGAGTCATTATTAAAGAGATATTTGTTGCATCTTCACTAATTTGGCCTGGGCATAGAAAATGGCAAGAAATATATAATACTCTGAAACATGGAAGATCCGAAACTAGTCAGTGTTGACGACTTTAGGTCCTCAGGTTGAATATACCTAAATCTAGAACTTTAGGTGGTCAAAATTATGACTTTAGGTATTTCCAACCTGAGGACATAAAGTCGTCACCATTGACTATTTTCGGATCTTCCCGGTTTTCAGTGCATTTGTCACCGGACGAGAAATATGACCCAGTTTTGATGTATCTTTTCTTTTTTTTTCCAACCCATTGATAAGACAAACCATGATGTGTACATGGTCCCTGGATAAAACCCACTTCCAGGGACAAACTAGTCAGATCTTATATTCTCTTATTAGTGGTAACTCGCTGGTAACCAGGTCAAGTAATGGCAGTAATTGGCCCTCCCACAACATCACTATAGAGTAAAGAGACATCCTCTTGTGAGAAGTATACAGAAAGAGAGGTTTGTATCGGTAGCTTGGTCTTATCCACCCAGTTACTGAACCCTGCATGGATATGTCAGGAGAGAGGAGCTGGAGGGACCAGGCCTGGATGGGACTAAGGGTTATGTCAGCAGCAACATGATAAACCTGAAGTAACCTAAGCTGCTGGAACCATTTCCCTGGGTTTACAGCTCATATTCAGGCCACCTTATTTGGTGTTTTAAAAAGGTTTTCCTTGAGGTGGAGGTGTTCATATAGATGCATATATGGTTGCATATAGACCCTATTCCATTCATATAATCTGTTTCAAAATATATTTCAGATTCACAATATCTTTTCTCCATGAATAAAAACTAAGTTATGAATGGAGCATAAAAAGTCGTGGTAACTCCTCTAGCAGGAAGAACGTGGTTGATTTGTTTTCCTCATTTAATCTAGCTGAGTACAGCAAAAATCATATTCTCCCCATCAACAGAAACCCTTAAATAAATGAATATATGAGCAGCTAAATTATGCATGATTGGATTTACAGCCCACGCATTGGGTTGAGGGTATGTATAGTAATGAGCCTACACTTGGTGCACTGAGATGCCCCCCTGGGATGGCATCAGGAAGTCATTGGTTTGGGGGAGAGGCAGGTATGTCAACTCAGGACTGATTGTTGAATACAGATTATCCTCTCTAGGGCCCATGAGGCCCCCACATCCCTTTCTCAACGCACTCTCTCCCTATGAAGTCTTACCCCCTAAGGGTCACATACGGCCTCCAGGTCCTTGCTCCTTTGTCTTCAATGGCACTGCAGGCCGACCCATTGAGGGTGTGTACGGTATTAATCCTTCATGGTTGGCACGATACATAAGCAAATGTCCAAGACCATGGGATATGTTTACATCGTATTCCCCGAGGTGGGACTGGTGTATCCCATGAAGCTTTTATATGGCTGAGTGAATGTTTCATATTGACAGGTGGTATTACCACTGTCTAGAAATTATAACTAATGTTCCGGTGGTAGGTGGTATCACCACTACCTTGTTAACTGTTTATGGTCATTCAAAGACATATTATCATAGTATGTGTAGCAGGTGGTATCACCACTGCCCATGTTCTGTTGGTCCATGTACTGCCATAACTAGTATCATTGTTAACACCTCCACTAGTAGTACTAAGGTAGGCAATGCCATTAACACTGTTATCCAATATAACTACTATCACTATTGTTGTGTCGCTTGTCATTTAGAACTATAACAATATCCCAGGTGGTATTTCCACTGGACGGTCTAGTCAGGTGATATTTTCACTGGAATGGTTTTTCATTCTTTATTCCTCCATTTTCACTTTCCTCTATCATTATTTTGTCAGAACTCTATTTTGATATATGACAATGTTGTGCAGTGGTAGGTGGTACATACTACCTCGCACTACAGTACCTATGCAACTATTATACTATGTATTAGAATACCTTACTCATTATGAGACTTTAAATAAGGATGTCTCGTAAGAGCAACTATTGACAAATTAATTAAGGTTATTTCGTAATTTTCACAGTTAGTTATTCTCCTTGCCATTGTGTGTATGATGTAATGACTATACTTGTATGAATGCAACTTTCTTCTTGCTATAATCATTACAAAATATCTGTCTAGTGGAACTACTTTTTCATCCTCACCCACCCCCTCCACCCCACTTGGTATCGCCCTCTAATACAATAATACAATAAGCATGTACAATATATGTAACCAATTTACTGTACTGTTATATTGACACACTGGGTGTATCTTTTCCATCTCAACTATTTGTTGATCTGCCAATTGTATGATTGCTGCCTACTACCACTTTAACATTATATGAGTCTAGAAGTGGGCCCAGATGGCAGAACTGATTCTGGTTTATTGACCCAATAAACACCTATTATTAAAAAAATATACACTAATCCTCTATGTAGCATCTTAATGTTTCAGCCTCATAGCAGAACTCCATTATCAGTGCTAATGCCTTGCTATTCCTGATGACTGTTGCGGAAAAGGTCACTAGGCTACGGCTCCCCTCATTCCTTTCAATCCATTCTTCATGAGGGGCAAATGCAGACACAGCAGTACACGATCCCATGGTGAATTCTCAGCCCCTTATTTCCCTGTGTTGCAAAGCTTATCCCTACACCCTGCTTCAGCCTAATCCCAGGAACAACCCTTAAACTCTTGAGGGCAGAATAGGATTTCAATGCACAATGCCCAGTTTTCATTAATTTTTGCTGGTGCTTGAATACAGGTAGTACTTTGAAAATAAGTATAAATATGTACTCTCTGATTATTTTGCACTGAACCTAAGTCATTGATACACCATTCGAGACCTTGCATGATGCACCTGTGGAATGTGAATAGGCACTATGTTGTCATTAAAGGGTTAAGACTCTTCTCTCCCATATATACACTGATGTCTGATGTTAAGGCATATACCTTTACGGGTCCTGCAGCCAGAGTTAAGGTACCAAGTGGTTTGAGCATTGCATGACCCATACGATGCTTTATAATACCTGTATGAACGTAACTTGTAAGGCAATGTACAGCCAAGATAAAAGGTTCTGGGGATGTCTAAAAAAAATGTATGCATGTAAAGGGATGTATCTATGTGTCCGTGCAGAAAAGAATTTGTGACTCGGCACATAAAAAAGGATATCAGAGGGGAAATGCATTATCAAAAGTTCCTGTCAAGATATTATAATGGAAAATTAATGTGCCCTTGCTAAAAATAGCATCCTTCATATATACTATGTACCCTAGGTCACCACAAAATATGATTTTTTTCCATGTGAAGCATCCCTCACTGATAGACACAATATTGTACATCCCTTTGACAGATATAGACTTTGTTATATTAAAGGGGGCTTTTTCACTTGGGTAAAGAACTGACAGTGACAGCTGAGCAGCTGCTGAGATTATTGTCATTAATGTGAATCCACACGTACGGGAGGGAGATAACAGTGTTACTATCGGCTGGAGGAGATTGTAGGTGCAAGTTCAGAAAGGGGGACGTGTTTTGTGACTGTTTGGAATATATGCACAGAAATATCCACATAATAGTAATATATACACCATACATATAGGCTCAATAGAAGCGTGAATGGGCGCATGAATTTCTTTTTGTTGGCCACTGCCATAATGAAAACTTCCCTTGGTACTGATTTGATTACACCTATGCCTACTCGGCCAATCTGCTGTGGTCATAAGAAAATTAACATGTTGGTTTCATAGTTTTTGCTACATTAGCATTATTTTCTTGAACTGTTTTACTATAACCATGCCCAGGAAAAGGAGAACCAAGTAGAAATTGTATCTTGTTTGACTTTTCAACATCATGCCACTTACTTTAGGCTTCTGAGCTAGTACCAAGAGGGGCCATCTTATTGAGAAAGAAAAAAACTAAAACATTAAGTCCATCTGTGGTAATATTTCTTTCATGAAAATTAGAAGTAAGGTAGAGAAAATGACTTTAGTATTAGATCTAGACCAATGTACATGACCGCCTGAGCCGGCGTCTGTAGTCTGCCTATACAATGCCATCATGGGTTAATGTCTATTGAACCTCATGCATAATTGAGTTGTTGTCATTATCATGCTACGAAACACTATGCTTAATAGGAAAGCGACTGTTTTTATGAGTGTTAGGCAATATTCCTGATGGTCCGAGCGAACCAATTTTATGGGCCAATGGAGAAAAATAAAATTTTTGAAATTGCATTTTCATCAATATGTGCGACTACTAACAGTGCAGCGGATCTAAAATACTAGGGATGAATCAATATTTAGTTGGTCATTTTAACATAATAATAACATGCAATGTTATTATCTGGTTATTTTCTCTGACATTTCAATAGGTTATCTGAGTCATTCGGTGTAGGAGAGGAAAAGACGATTGGTGACACGATCGGTGGTCATCAAAACAGGAATACATCTTATTTTCAGAAACTCAGGTGAGCCTAGGAAGAGCTGAAATGCTAAAGGGTCGCATACAAACTAATAACTCACCATGGAGTTCAAACATCATTGGTTATTCATTGATAGTAGAAAGATACAATATTAGCCCCTCTTGGTTCATGAACCTTTATTATATGTTCCCAAAATGATGACCGCAGCCTCTATGCCTGCCTACCTGTCAGCTATCCGTCATGCACTGTTGATCATGTCCGTCACGGGTCACCGACTCTGAGGTCACGTGGTACTGGGGTCACATGTCCTTATATGGGAGTTGGTGGGGTTAGTCCAAAAGGCCGTCCGAGGTCACAGCCTCACCCCAACAACCCCCCACCCCCTATCTCCGATTTCAAATCAAACTTTTAAACCCAGGTTACGTTCAGGTACAAAAAGGGGTCTCTGTGCATGTGTATAGTGTAATACAAGGCCACATTCTGGTACGGATGTTAACACGGTGACACACATTAGGTCCATTTATACATGCCCTGTATGGGTTACCTATATCTAACAGGTAACACCATGAATTACCTGGTCTTACACCCTGAACCTATAATGACTGCTCAGGGGCTGGAGTCTTAAATCTGATATTCACCAACCTTGACTGTATATGGGAGTTTAACAGTTATTTAGAAACTTGCATCACTATAGAATTGCAGGTTGCGAGGCTGATTGTCATCTTGCTGTAGAACAGGACATGGCGTGGGAGAAGATGTTGGGGACTATACATTGTAGTCTTGTAACATATTCTCATTGGCTGCAGCTGAAGGTCATGACCTAGGTCATGACCTATTTAGCTGGTACTGTTCTGACCATAGTTAGTCAGGACCAGCAAAATCCCACTTCCGGAGGGGTTTCCATCCGGAAGTGATGTCATTCAATCCATCATGGTGCTGCTGTTACCTAAACCTACACTACCAGTAGCAAGCCTGTGCCGCCTGAGTAGCGTGGGGCGGGACTAGACTATATACATTGTTCAGGATGGGTGGATGTATTCCGTGTAGATTGATTCCCCCATTTAATTATGTATATAATACACAAGAACAGTATTTTATGTACGGAAAATATTTAAGGCTTAGATATTGGCGGGTGTTATATTCCAATTGTTTCTGGGGTGTGATGAATACAGGTAGCTTTGTATACAACTTCTAATATATTTCACTTTTTTTTTAATTAACAAATAACTGTACAGGCCCTAAGTATACATTTACTATATATATATATATATATATATATATATATATATATATATATATATATATATATATATATATCAAACGCACCAGCAAAGATTTAACTTGTTGTCTTACACACATTCAAAATGTCCAAAATGCTCCAAAATTAAAATATTCCCAGATGACCTATATCACAAACTGGGGCATGTATATCTGCAGCTAAAGCTCTGGAGCCAATATAGCACATTGTACCATCAGTTCCTAAATCTAAACCAAGGAGTGGCAGAGCCCATATTGATCACCCCTTTATGTATCTGGCCGTGCCGGTGCGCCTGGTACTCTATGCTGACTATTGTATCGATTGTGCTGGTAGCGTCGATGTGGCCTAGTGAAGGAACCAGTGGATGGAGCGAGGGGGGGGGGGGTGATGGGTGGAGGGGGTGGAGGCAGGGAGGGGTAGGAGGTTACTATTGCTGTCTATATTTATGGCATATTTAGGGTTCTATAGGCGTGGGACTTCTGCAAGACGCCGCATCTCCTGCTGCCACAGGTAATTGCAATTCTTGCACACTGCTTCAAGTGCAGGTGGCAAAGCACTGAAGGTATTGATGGGCTGGGATGGGAGCTGGGGCAGCTTTTGTAAGTCCCAAGTGAGTGATGGGTAGCATGTGGTTTAGGCCTACCTACCATCGGTAGGGTTGGGAGGAGAGAGTGCATGCATGTTGAGGGGGGACGGGGTCTTGGTGATGAATATATTGTTCCTCCCGTGCCAAACTCCCATGTTGTCCGTGGTCAATGCCGTCCCTGCCGGAGGCACCAGCGGCCGTACCCGGGAGGGGACAGGTCCAGCGGCCGGTATGCATGCACGCCTCCACGGTGGCGGCGTGCGCCAGGGCATCCGCCGGAAACGTTGGCGTACGCCGCGGCACGCCGTGGAGATCCTTATGTAACCAGGCATGGGTGTGACGCAGCGCTATTAGCAGAAGCGTTTGCCTATACTACTTACAAACTAGCATGCCGCGTACTACGCAGTGACAACGCCACCCACCCACTCAGAATGCATCCACACACAACCTGTATCACACCTGTAGGTCTAATTTTACAGGTACACACCCTAGTGAATTAATAAAACCAGCACTATACGTAACACTGGACTAGATAGACCATGAGGGAGTTACCCACCCAAACAGTTACTGACTATCACAACAAGCCAATGAATCAATAACACCAGCCATATTTACAAACGAACCAAGCTTTCTATCACCTGGAGCAATGAGATGGTATCAGTGAGAGATATCAAGTGTTTTTTTTTTTTTAAATACCTGGAGGAGAGGTGGAGGCACTGGAGGATGTCACTTATAGGTGGAGTACTCCAGTAGGTGTCGAACTGCTCCTTTGCCCTTTTAAAGCTGTTGTTAAGCAGCAGGGGAAGGTGTTAATAATTGTCCAAGACCTTGGGAAAGCCCAGCTTGGGGTTGTCACTTAGTAAAAAGGCCTTGATCCATCAGGCTTATATAGGCCTACTTAGCTCAAGCTGGGTGACCTAGGGTGATATGAGTTCAGGGATGGGCGTCGTCCCAGGTTCTGTCAAAAATGCATGAGTGTCACTCATTCTATACAAATACACAGAACTTCCACTGTGGTGTCTTGATTGTCCTTCTTCTTTATATGATATATTTCTGAGGCTTCCTCAATGGTCGATCTTCAAGCACTGTCCAGGCCTTATGACAAACTACAGAGCCTTGTCATGCCCACTGTGCTTGGTAAACAACAAGACCCTTTCTGGCACACGCCAGTACTAGTAGACCATAAGCATGCTTCTCCATGGGCATATAACATTATATTGCATTACCAGAGAGAGCCAAACCCCCAACCCACTTTCTCCAGAGCCAGACCCCCTCCCTCCAAGGCAACCCGTAAACCCACGTTTCATTGGCTGCAGCTCAGCAGTGCCACTGAATCATGAATGTTAGGGGTATGATAATAGCGGTAGCATCGTGGCCGTTGCTATGGTTATCATGAAGTGTGTAGTGTGTGGGTGGGAGGAGTAGGTGGTTGGGATGGTTGGTGGTTGGGAGTAGGTGAGGGGTAAGCTTGGGTTGTTGGTGATAGACGTGGGTTGTTATATTGGTAGGGTGTGAGAGCGCACATATGGGGTTCTCCGCAATGTACAACAGTACTGCACAGGCTGATGAAAGGGATATGTGACCAGTTAAGGAAAAACACCACTCTGCAGGGAAATTCATTATCAAAGTTCATCTCAAGATCTTTAAAATGAGACATCATTGGCTTAAATATTCCGAGAAGTTATGTCAGAACCCCTCCTTGAACATAGGTCGTTAATCATATCTGAAATTGATGATTAAGCTTAAAATGCATTATAAACCATAATAATGTCTTGAAACACAATAAATAAGCTTTTTTCCATAAAAGAATACATAACATTATGATGATTTTTATCATAGTTTTTGATCTAGAGGGAATTTTCCAGTTCTGTTTTCAGTTTGTTTTTTTTGGTGAGTATTTCCAAAAATTGGCATAACAACCTGCAAATTTTGATTATTGGAATGGCTGCCATGGCAACCAGTAACAGGCATATAGGTTGATTTCCCATGAAAATATTTCATTTTACCATCCAAATATGGCCCATTACTACTGAAAATGGTGAATTTTAAATGAAACCATTGAATTCTGCAGAGAAAATTAGCTTAACATATTTTTATAATGAGTAATTTTGCCCCTCCAATGCCCCTGGTGGCCAAATGGGGAATTATAAATCCCCCGCAGATGGGTGTTTCTCCTTGATGGGTTACATATGTTAATATGAGTGGGGAGAAAATTAAGTCAGAGAGAAAGTGGCAATGAATGCGCCAGTAGAGAGAGGTATCTAGAGATATGTGCATTGTATGAGATGAGCGCAACGTATGCCAAAAGAACACTGTAGAAAACAGACACTGTTTTTGTATTCATATCTATTTGGAGTATGCATATTGCGAGTGGGTAAAAAGCAATTTGATAGGCTGGGTAATCATGAAAAGAGGTAGGGTATACAGGACACATGAATAAATATTGATACCATACACTCAACCCATGTATACAAGAAAATGTAAATGGCTTCTGGGCACAGAATATATTACAGAGCTTATGCAAACATGATTATATTCTATCAACATCTATTTAGAATTTGAACTTTTCATAACACATACAATTTCAGGGTCCAAGATGACTATGTTAGGACCAATCCCCCCCTTAAAAATTGATGATAACACTGCATCAGGGAATTGAAATCTATAGAGCTGCGCCAACATTTACCTGTCACAGCTAGCACCATATGTTGGCAACAGCCAGTCAACTTAGCACAATATCGATCTGGGACTGGCTGATCGATCTCTAACATATATACGCAGCTGCTAGGCTTAGCTGCCCCGCCTCTGCACTACCTCCCAGCCGAGCCCTGCCAATTACAGTGGCTCTGATATCTCACAAATCTGAAATACCCTTCCTTTGCTGAGCATATGTTACTTCTCAGGAAAAGCTTCTAGGAGAAAATGACCGATATGGTGCTGTTTGAAAGCTAGATTAGCATAAACTTTGCCAGCTGACATAATGATTGCACTGCAAATTAGATTCAGATAGGAGAAACCTAACATACTCAGTACAAATCAAAATAAAGCTGATATCAATAGATATAACAATCAATAATTCTGGTAGAAGCAGCAAACTACATATTCATATTGTGTATATATAATTGCCTGCAATATTATGTCAGCTACTCTGCTGTGAGTATAATTACCTAGGTATTGCCTAAGTGTTCGCAATATTATGTGCAGTAGCAAAAGTGTGCAATTTACTCATAATAATTTTCAGTAGAATGTGGGTGATTTGGGTTGCATAGGTTACTAGGTAAAGAGCCCTTGGGTACTACATTGATTCTAAGCCTAAAGGCTTTATGTTTAAACATATTCATGATGCACCAATGCAGCATTAATGTTTAATTCCCTGTGGCTGCACAGGTACATCATGCTACCTAGCCAGGAGTGCATCAAACCAATGGCATTGGCATTGCTTAAATGCAACACCAGTGAGTTACAGGCACTTCATCCACAGATCTAATATCGTGATAACAGCAAACAATGTATTAAGAAGTATGTACTCCTTTGCCTTTGGAGGGTTAAGAAATGACCATAATCACGAAATAGTAATTTAACTAAGGTAACACTATAGTCTAAATGCACAGTATTTACACACAAGGTCTTATGCCAGTGCGTCACACATCGACATTTGTAATGTTGACTGGTCAACAAATAGCATAATGCTGTGTTAGCATATTCTACATAACCTGAACCACACCTTAAGGTCCAACCCATCCTGTGCTGACCTGAGGTCACAGGTACACCAGGCTGGTAATGGATCATGTTATACCCACAGGAGGACACCAACCTGCAGATGGTGACAGGTGGGATGGGGTGAGCAGCAGCACAGTTTCTAACACTTTAAGGGCTACAGGTTATTTCTAAGAACCATGTTCATGCCATATTGTTATCATTATAGTTATCAACTAACCCGCCCCCCTCCCATTGCTGTATGCATACACTATGTATGGGGGATATCCTGAAGGTTTAGCATGATGCTCCAAAAAGTGTCAACTTCAAGTAGTTTACTTGCAGCAATGGTGCATCATTTAAGAAAATAGTAGCATAAAGCAGGCATCATGCTGACCTAAAGAGTTAAGCAGATCGATTTGAGGCAGGTGTGCTGAAGGTCTCTGTTGACATATTGCTCACAAAGTCAACAGCAGCACGGCCACAAACCCAAGGCCATGCCTATGAAGCAGTGGAGAGCAGCTCCTAAATGTGGGCCATCAAGGTTATCCACACCAATTTTGGTTGAATTTAGGAGCAGGGTTGAGATTATGGTATCATAAGTGTTCTTTTTTCTTGTAGGGCGAAAGTGTGGGGAATGGTGTATTTTCACTTTTAACATTGATGTGTATTCACATCCAGGCAACTTACTGATAGATATGTCATCATCGAATAAGGATATCTTTTAGTAAGCAGGAGCCTGCTTTTAGAGTAAATCTGCCTAGCCATTTATATAGGTCTAAGTCTTTTGAAAAGATCTAATCCCATACTAATCAACCTGCCTAGTAGCTCACAAAGACACATGTCAGTACATGAAGGTTAAACTTATGTATACCTGAGTAAAGAATTACTTCTTTTAATAAGTGTCAATGTCAAGTTACCATCAACCTACATAATCACTTTTGTCTCCATATATCCATTAAAGCAGACCATGTGCCATATCCATCAACCTTATTCCTCCTACACCTACCAACATACAGGTAGCAGGGGGTCACTACAGGTGACACCTGCTGCTTGCTGCTGCTGCTAAGGTGGTGACTGGTGTATAGATGGGGACAGGACAGCTGCCGTTAGTTGATCGGATGGGGGGGGGAGGAGGACGGACGGTAGATGGGAGGAGGGAGAGAAGCTGGTTGAAGGGGTGGGGGCTGGGTGGGAGGGTATATTCAGGAGGAAAGCAAATGGTCAGTGGTTAGTGTAATATATGTTAAATTTATAAACTGTTGAAATCTGAATATGGTAATAGCACTGCTTTCAGCATCACATCACTGCAGGATTGTTGGTTTTATTTTACAATTCAGAATTGAAATGATTCCACTTTGTCTAACAATAGCATTGGCCTTCTCAGAATGGATCCAAATATAGTGTGCTATCTCATGAATAAAATACATAGACTGCACCGTCTATTGATTCTGTGTCTAACTCATCAGTGCTTCATGATTAGAACTGCTTCTGCAAATATCTAATTAAGTGAGTGCTTATCTCGACATCCTTAATACCCATAATTAGCACTTAGAAAAGAAGTGTCAGTCACCGTCTCCACAGCAGCTAACCCTACAATGTACCATCTTCTGATATCAGATTTTCTCAAATATAGCCATAATAACAATGTCTCTATCAATTTCCATAACAGGAAAAAGGGGCTCTATTTTAGCATAAACACTGTACCCTTAAATTGATGTAAGACAGTATTCCAATAAATAAAAAATACAATTCTTCTTTTCTTATCAGTGCTGTGGCATCCTGGAGTCCCAGCTGCTGCTGTACATTATTTGTGCTTTCACTCCCCTCCCAATCTCCCTCCTGCTACACCCCCTCCATCCCACCACCATCTACCATGCCCCCTGTTTTTCCCGTCACCAGCATCACCAGCCTTGACCCACATGTTCAACCTCAAGAGGGTATATACATGAGGGCCTCGCATTTTTTTTTTTTTTTTTACACTATGCAGATGAAAATCGGCTGAAGGGTCCTTGCGTTACTTGAAGCAGGAATGACAGTGAATCAATTAACGGGTAATCTATTTTTCACATGCGAGTAAGGTATGGTTTAAGGTTTGAGTATATGATTCATCATTACATCTACCTATTTTTGTTATATATTTTTTTTCATAAAAAAAAAGTGGGTCCCACCCGGTGGGCAGCCCCACCGCTGGATCCAAGCGCACTCCATCTAGGACTAGTCTCGACCCATATAGAGAAATCGGTCACGCCGACGGTCCATGTGAACCCCCACCCACCCCTCCCCCACCCCCACGGCCACACCCACCCTCCCTATACCCCCCTCCCACTGGCACCACCCCCTCCCACCCTCCAGTATGGTGCTGCGGTGCCTGCCCTGCCTGCACTCGCCGAAATCTAGATTTCCCGGCACCGAGGCTGTTCCTAGAAATCAATGGTTGGCCGGAAGGGGTTGACCTAGCTTACCGTTGTGTCGCTACTGCGGTCTTATTTTAGAACAAAAAATATAACAGCTATAACCTCATGTGGTGGGCATGGGTAAGTTTATGGGGGTTTTCAATTATCATTTTTGTGTGTATATTGAAACCAAGGGACTGTGGAAATTGAAGTGTTTTTTTTTAATCAAATATAAAAATCGATCCTAATTTAGACAAACACAGAATAGAACGAGGGTAATCCAAATTTTGCCATTAGTTGATTAGAATGATTATACATGGGGCTGATGTCAATCATCTCATAAAACATGACTGTTTTGGGTGTTGAGCGGTATAAAACTAGACAAAGTTACTTAATTGAAATCATCAATTGATCAAAAGGGGTGACACTTGGACTATTTGGCAAAGTAATAAGATTCTATCAACAGTGACACTATTATCCTGAGTACAGTGGGTAAACACATTCACATTATCGATTCATGGAATAGTAGTTAAAATAGACACTACCATGTCATGGAGTATTTATTTGTACCAGATGTGAAAATAAACCTGTATATAAATTATATTTCAGGTAGAAAATATTCATAAATATATAGAACTTCTACATCACCCCATAGCTGCCGAATAAATTCAATCTACTTAATATAAAGAACAAGGTGGTCATTTTCACTCCTAGAAATGCCAATTACTTAACCTGATGTAGGGGTGCCACTCTTTTATAGATAAACCATAAAATACAAAAAAAAAAGACACACAAAATCCATCAATCGAAAAGCTATTTGACAAAAGGTTGTAAATGTATACGTTGGATACTCCAATACACTTAGAGAAAACGGGTAAACGTACATTGCTGTTGGCATATGTAGGTTAGCCTTAAAACCATTGGCTGTTAACACGACAACCGACTCCCCCACCGCCATCCCCATATCGACTGTTAGCAGGGTAATGCCATTAGACGAAATACAGGAAGCCATATATATATCGAGCAGCTCACCATTTTGCTCCTGACCTAAAAGCACCCTGAGCAGCTCTTAAATGGTGTCAAACATGTATGGCCCAGCTTTGGGTGATAGATCTACCTTTGATGTTGGGGCTTATATTTTACACTTGATCTATATACAGTCATGAACATTAACTCTTCTTCTACCGAATTCCCCATAAATATGGTTACCTGCAAACCAGATATTTTTAAGATGTTTTTGAAAAAAAATTAATCAGAAAGAGGATGAAAAAAGTCTCTCAAAACTGAAATAATCTTGTAGATATTCCAAGGGAAAGTGAAAATATGACAACCCCAACTGTAAATAAGGATCAAAAGGTGAGCTACCCCTGATTTCCAATAAGTGCTCTTATTGCAGAGTTATGAGGTAATTATTATGGCTGCCAATGTTAAAACTAGACAGTATTACCAATTTTCAAATCGAAATAATTCAGTAGAAAAATAATCTAGCATGATAAAGCAAACTACATGAGTTAGCTGATTTAGATATCCATTAGATTCTATCATCAGAAAGTCTTTCCGAGAAAACGTTCTATTGTGTTGCCATGGTTGCCATGGCAACCAAAAGTAACAAATGTTCCAATTTTTGGGCCATATGTTGTTATGGCAACCAGGATTCCCCCATAATGCATCAAAATATGTGACCCAACGGGGAAGAACGTGCCTCCGGGGGGGATTTTTAGTACTGGTTTTGGCCACCAGGGGGCAGAATATGGGTAAAACACTGACAAATATGCTAAAAAAAGTTTAGACCAATTTTTTTATAAGAAATCCAGTGGTATGCTTAAAATCATTCCATCTCCACTGAAAGTGTTCCATTTTTGGAAAGTTGGTTGCCATGGAAACATAGAAAATTGGTAGATAAGGCAATTTCTGGTTGCCATGGAAACCACTCCCCAATTCCAATTTTGAATTTTTGCCACTAACTCATTTTGAAATTCCTTCAGGAACCCAGAACCGAAAACAGATCTAAAAAATTCCCTCTAGAACCAATTTTATGACAAAAACATCACATTTTTTTGGTTATTTTTCCACAAAACTGTATTTCTTTGCATTTTTAGTGTTTATGATAGAATATAATGCATTTAGAGCTTATTTCCTATTTTCATTTGTACACACAAACCTATATTTGACAAGCAATTACAGCAAAACTACCGGGGATATTTTAGCTCAAGATATTGAACAAGTAATCAATGGATAACTCATGACGCGTGTGTGTTAGTGAAGGATAATGACACAAGTCATGAGTTATCCATTGACTACTTATTTTATACCACGAAACCAATAAATAATCAATATTATACCAACAAAAATTATTCCCCCTCCCCGGGACTCGATGCCAGCCATTGTGTGTACACAATCGGTACACACACCTCCTCGCCCGGCAGCGGACAGCGACAGAGCACACGGCGAAAAAAGATGCGTCCGGGCCGGGATTTGAACCGTGTACCTCACGCGGCTGAGCGCAAAGCGCTAACGGCTAGACCACCGCGCCTTCTCTGTTCACTGCGTCTCGCGGTTATGTTTGTGTATAATACACCTCCTCGCCTGGCAGCGGACAGCGACAGCGCACATGGCTTTGTATCATATCGAGACGTGGTTCGAACTGAGCATTTCTCGTCAGTCCTTGTGGCGCAGTGCATAAGGAGTTGTATTTGGGATGTGAGACTGCAGGTTCGATCCCTACCCTGGCCTGGAAAATTTCGTGGGTTTTAACATGTAACATATGACATGGGAGGACATGAGAGGCATGCTGTTATCCTGGATAACAGCATGCCTTACATGGATAACAGCACACCTTACATGGATAACAGCACGCCTTACAAAATTGATGCTAAAGTATACAGGGTGTGCAATATCGACAGATATGTGTATGGGAATAGCCACGAAAAAGCACTGTGTACCCCAGAAATCATGGTATAACTCATTTTAAAGCCCATGACTTAAACCTTAAAAAGCCATTTCCCCCGAGGAGGCATGTTTTCCCTCACCTGGTCACATATGTTCTCAATTTAGTCACCATCTTTTTCCCCATGAAAAATTGCCTCAAGTCAGTTTTTACCCCCAAAATAATAATTCTTTTCATTTTTTTTTTCATATTTTACCCCTCAATATTGCTCAAAAATCATGCTACCCAAAGCTTATATTCATCCATGTCCAGATGGCTATTATTAAGAGGAGAATTGATACACAGCCAAACACCTTTGCCTACCCAGAGACTATATGCCATAGAGCACAGCCCCCAAAAATTGTGAGAATTTACCAATTTATAAGGAAGTTACAGAGGGTCAAAAATCGGCCGAAAATCGGCGAGTAACTCGCAAAAATGCGCGTTCGGTAAAGCAGCAGTAACTCGCAAAAATGCGTGATGGGTAGAAGAAGAGTTAAAAGAGTTTATTCTTCTTGAAATGACAGTTATACTGTATTGGTCTGAAGAATTCTGCATCGGGAGGTGATGTGATAAGGATTGAATTTAAAATGCAGAAACCATTCCTTTCCTTAAATAATCCTATTTCTGAGAAGATACAGTGTTATAATACCTGGAATAAGTAATGCTATTTCTGAGAAGATACAATATTATATTACCTGGAAAAGGTAAAGGAGAGCATAAATTCCCTATGTATATGTACACATATATGTAATTAAAAGTCTTCAGCTAAATCACATTATCGCCAACTCGGGCAACCTGGGAAAAACACACTATATGTATTATATACAAGAATAGTTTATATTCACCCAGTACATACCCTGAATATTCTGGCACCAAAGTAAATGTAGGAGATGGGCTGAGGGGGTGGGGAGAGAGATGAATAAAAACAACAAAGTACTTTAACAGTATGAATAATTAAGGTTTCCTGACTCGAGACTAATAGAGTTTACTGAAAGCCATAGAGTGGCATAGATTCACTTAGCAGCTAAGCGGCTTTGACTAAAGAAGAAGAAAGATGGGCGGTGGGAAGGCGGGACTAAGGTTGGGGGGGGGGGGGGATGGGGGTGAGGGAGGGATGGGAGATTATGAATGAATTACTGCGTGCCATTCACTATGCCTTAATTACTCTGCGCCCAGCTTGGGTTGCATCGTAACTAACGTAATGACTCGCGTATGTCGTAGGGGGCTCCGTGACTGAGCATTCATTTATTGAATTTCTTCCCAAGTAGTTTTGAAAAAATGGGGTGTATTCGCCTTAAGGGGTCTTCATCAGTGAGTTTCAAGTGCACTGAGTTCAAGTAAAACCCATCGGGGACACTAGAGTGACAAACCTTCTGATTATATTAACAAAATGGGCTACAGAATGCCAGAAAGGAACTGGGCGTCCATGTTTCTTTCCGCTTTTGTCTACACTATAGGATCTCTCTATATACACATGAATATATATATATATATATATATATATATATATATATATATATATATGTGTGTGTGTGTGTGTGTGTGTGTGTGTTTTGTCTTTTTTGTCTGTGTGCCAATGAACGAGATTTCCATGTACACATTATCACAGATCTGACAAAGCTATGACATTCGTGAAAGGTAGGAATCAGGTAGAGAAATGTCTATTTCTATGAACACCTACTCACCAGGTGCTGGCATGGGTAAAAGAAGGCAACATTCGGACCGCTTTTAGCACAGATAAAGGCGGTCACCTATCCTAGAAATGTCACTATTCTAGGACCATATAGCTTCAGGGTTATGTGTCTGTTCTCTTTCCTTTTTGCAGTTATCTTGGCTTTTCATAATTTTCCTTGTGATCTTGCCACAGTATGTATAAAAATCTACCCCATAACATGAAAAGAGAAGCACTCTACCTTACTACTGAGCTTTTGTGTGCCTTTCAATAAAATCAACGTAGATCCAATGCCACTGCAATTATAAACGTGTGTACACAAATGACTAAAAAAAATGAAAATGAGGACACTGGTAAATTCTCATCGAAACATAAACCCACGTCACGTTATGGTAATTATTATCGGATCTCTGTGGGGTCATGTCAGTGCTCTCTGATCCGGTAACAAGGTTTACTCAGTGCAGTTGATGCTTTATCTATCTAAACCTTGTTATTTATGCTAGCAACCATTTCCCATTATTTATGTCTCCTCAAGGATTCATTTTTTGCGTCTCCATTGTATTTATGACCCCATGGGCTCTATCTCTTATCCTCAGGTATTATATATTTAAAACTGGCTTTTCTAGGAATACTGCTGCCTCTTTTGTTTGCCCCATTTGGTTCCCAGGAGGGACTGTAAGTCTTGGTGTTTGAAAGTAAGTGTATATACATACACATAAAAGGGGTCAATATTAACACCTATCCAACATATACAGAGGGATTGAAAGTGTGTTTTTTTTTCAATCTATTTCTATAAGTTTATCTGTTTAAAGAAAACCATTTCGATAACTTACTAAGAAATAAGATTAATATATTTAGAAAAGGGAAAGATTTTCAGCTTCAATTTGTAATTTAGTCGTTTATAAGCCAAAGCCTTCCATTAAAAGATAATTTTGCACGTGGGTCTGAATGAAGAAAAAAAAAACATAGTATCTCATTGGTCCTATACATTGTAATTACATGTGGACCTATTTCTAGATGACATCCTATACCCTGACACGGCACAATCCATAATGTGGATAATTGCATTTCTAGGTATCTTAGGTTTTAGATTACATAGGCTCAGGTTATCAACTATTACCTAAATAAATCTTATATTATGCAGCTGTTTTTATCTCCCTGTGTGACAACACCGGCAGTGTGCCATGAAGATATCTTATCTAAATCATTTACAGACATTCATGCTGTAACAAACAACATAACATATTATATGATTTTTATAGTATATTTTTGTTTCGTTATACATCATTCTAAAATGGCCATGCCATGGCCACTCAATGCAATTGTGATCCTCATAAAGAATCCAGAAACCATTGATCATTTATATACTGATTAATGGTTTCTGAGGAGTTAGATCCACTGAAACATCAGCGGTTGCTATTATATATTATAGTTATGTAAGACATATTGCTGTTATATATTATACTTATGTAAGACATAGCTATAATAATTCTGATAGGACTATAACCTATACATAACATATCGATCTATAAACACCACAGGCCAGCCCTCTATCCAATAACCTTATTCAACACTAAGCTACCATAGGTGTACACATACATAATCCTATATATACTGCAGGACCCACCATAGGGTTAGGGACTATTCAGTATTTATCAAGGGAGGGGGCTGGGTGATCTTTATTAATGCACAAAATAATGAATATTCTTCACCCACCCCTCCCCCACTAGTACACCTTTCCATGTGCCTTTTTTCGTGAACCATGCTAATGCACAGTCATTTTCCTCTAAAAGAGAATAAACTTTGTCAACCCAAGCTGATCTACCCACCATGTGCTTATAACACCCCTACTCTTCCCCATAACACATATTGTCACAGACCTCCATTATATATGACTTACAACCACCCCCTCCATACTGTGACCTGACAAAGTATATAGATTGGCCTGGTGACCCACTTTATGCAAGTTGATTATACATCAGGCTGGGCCCATGCCGTAATGCATGTACAGATCAGATTGGAGATAAATATCAGCATGGCTTTGCCAAAGCCCCCCACCTACTCCTTCATAATGACACTCTACTTATGTTATAGAACAACTTGAATATTTTCTTTTCAGACAAGCCATACTACTTTCTGTGATAATCATTGGGAACAATGTGTTTTTCATCATCTCCTTATATGTTCTTTTTTTAATTATCACTTATCGTCTTTTAAATTGATTTGTAATGATTAAGATATGAGCAAGTTGAATACATTCTAAAAATCATGTGGCTGTATTTAAGGCCATTACTGCACACCATCCACCCACTAATAGAACCATGTACTGATATTGGTATTTTATGTCCTGTTGACATTGTACAATAATTAACGACAGAGAAGGTTAATAATGGGGTGACAGGCTTCTGGGTGAAAGGCAATAAAATGTTTTAGGGTAGTTGGAAATTAATTACACAGTGTAATAACACATGTGTGGCATATCAGCAGTATGTCTATCCATATTGCAAGAAGAGTTTGTATTTCCCTTGCAGAGGCATACAGTAATTACTGGATGATAAGATTTTGTACACACATATCTAGCAATGTCGACCCTTTATAGAATCTATAAAGTTAGGTATCTGTGTGTACATTTTACATATTTGAATTATAAGGTATATGTGCATATTTGTGAGTATATATTCTTGCCTCGCTTGCTTTCCCTTAGCTTCCTTGTGTATATACTTCCCAGAATAGCTCTCATTGGACTTGCAATCCCATTTTATTCCTTATTTAAGTAAGGAATAAAGTAGGTGTTAGGGGATGGGGGATGTATATAATTACATAGCTAAGAGATGCCAGGTGTATTCGTTCAGATGGTTTGGATCGTTTCAGCTCAGGATTTCCTCTGCATTGTCCCTCATACCTTGATGGCTAAGTTAATATGAGGGCCGCAGCTGGTGTTACAATAGGCACCCATATCATGTGTATATATAATGTGCACATGTGGATATAAATGGAGAGGAGGGGGTATTGAATGCCATTATGGGGAACTATCAATCAAACAGTCCCATTTAATTTCTAGTGCAACATAATGTACTACCCCCCCCCCCCATTCTGCACTCTATCCTCTGATGTCAGGGTTATAATTTTCAGAGGAGGTGGGAGTAGAGGATGTCCCTGTAGTAGCTGTGTCTCCACAACCAGCATGATTCCCTTTATGTTTCCTCACCAATTAAAAACATAAAAGATCATGATTATCTTCTATGGCTGGTAAGTTCCCAATTACATGAATTGGGCATCAAAGGTCTTTTTTATGTCAATGCTGAAATGTCCCATAGAACACCATTCAACATTAAAAAGACCTAAATGGACTGTCTAACTTCTGTATTCAATCAGAAAATAGGCAAATGATTAAGGTTGTTCATCTCAATGGATATAAAGGAAAAAAACCGAAGCTTATACTCTAATCCATCAAAAAACAAGCAAAATTGCCCACCTCAAAAAAGAAACATTACACTGTATTTCCAACCCTAAATCCTGAGCACATTTTCAAGATTTTTTTCATGGCCATAAGTGCACTGTGTATTATTGCTATTTTTAGACACTGTATTGCTCTATCTTTTTTTCAGCCGGAAACAGGGTCATTCTGAGTACTAAATATATGGGGGGGGGACATATTGGTGATTTCTGATGATGTCACGTGGTGAGCTCACTCTCCATTCATAGCCCAGTATCTCTTTTAGGTACATGTATAAGCTAGAACCAAGGATCCGATGGAGAACGCTCATGGCCCGACCCTCTATACGACCGCCATTCCCTCAATAAATCTAGCCCCACCCCTTCCTCATTCTATACCCCCTCCCACATGAACCCCCACCCCTCCTTTTGTAGGTCCTGCACCTCCCCTTCATCCTCCTTACCCAACCCCCGGGGGGCCTCTAAGCCGTCCCCAGTATTGCTCTTAACCCCCCTCCCCTACCCCACCCACACACCCATAAGGATCAAATACTGTCCAAAAGCCCCTCCCACCCACATATCCTTCCCGTCGTCCACCGGTGGTGCTACTGCGGAGTATGGAAAATGTGCTCGTTGCCATGACAACGCTATGTCACTAGACCGAGCTGGTGGTTGGGTAGCAGGGTAGGGTGGGGGTGGGTGAGTTGGTGGGGGAGGGGGAGCAGCTCTGGGAGTTGCTCGGTAGTCGGGTTTGTCGTGGGTTCACCGTCAGGTCACCAGAGTACAGCTCCCCATCTCCCGGGCGCAGGCGCGGGTCGACCGGTCGGTTCGTCCGACTAGACTAGCCACTCTCCCTCTTTTGTCCCCTCTGACTTTTTTTTCTTCTCTCGCATTAATAGGTTCTTTTCTCTACACTCACTTGATATACCGGTAATGTGTTTATCGTATTGATTTTGCCTTTACGACATAATATGTGTGTCCAACATAAGCATCACCAAAACAATTAATAGAAACACTATCGATCTGGGTAGTTTTCACTCTAAATTGTAGTAGTAGCAAAGGGCAGTTTGTACCAGGTGACATAAGTGCCATCTTTAATAGAAAACTAAAAGCCGTACTGTTTTTGTTTTGTTTTTTTACATTAAAGGCATATGGATAGGAATGGTGACAAAACTCATTTCTCTTTCATACATCTTTATCAAAGTAATTTGATATATCATCCTTATATCGAAGCCTAATATTAGGTTCCACTTCATGTTTCATGAGCAGGGAACTAACTAGTCTAGGGATGTGTCAGTTTTTTTTCGGTGTGTGTGTATGTGTGTGTGTTAGAAGTTTGATTCAATTCCTCAATAGCCAAGAGGGAAAAACTGGTTCTGGTCTAATGTCAGTCTCGTGCTCTACCATCGATTCACGCGAGACGAAGGACATGGCCTATGTTTCCAGCTGATAGCTCGGCCACGTGACTGGTTAACCAGGTCATGCTAACCACGTGATTGCCTAACTAGGTCATATCGACCTCAGGCTAGTCTAGTGGCGCCCTCCTGTGTCACAGGTAGAAAACACACCTGAGGCCCACCAGATGCGCCAGGTACCTTTATACCCCTACTGGGCGAACACGCGACCGTTTTCTTTGAAGAATGAGAATAAAAGGTGGACTAGAGCATAAAACAAAGAGATGGAACGAAATAGAACAAAAATAGAGATCAATGCTAGAAAAAAAAAAAGGATGGATTAGGAAAAAGAGATGGTATTTTAGAGTGTTGCGACTATTTGAGTGCGGAAGGGGTTGTGTGATAATCTACAGATCATATAGAAGGTCAAAGGTGTTCATAGGGGATGAAAACAGATCATATTGAACAGTGATTGAAATCAATGCTGGAATAGATTATTCATGTTTCTCTGAAGCGCATACATATACAATAATGATCTTGAAGTACTTTCTAGGGTGATTAAGAACACCTGCAAATATCTAAGAAATTAGTTGGAGAATTCAATAACATTGTTTCCTTGATTTTCATGGAAGAATTTCATTGAGTATGGATATCATGTATACCGGTACATGTATACATTGGTACGTTTAGTTATGTTTTACCACCAAAAAGATGAGATATATAAAAGAAATGGGAAATGCAAAGACATAGACCTATTAGCTAAACTGCGAAAAAAAGAGAGAAATACTAGCTGGAAAAAGTAGATGGTTCTTGCTATCTTTGTCTAAATAGTGCATTACGGGTTTGCCTCTAATGAGGAGGTGCTATGGACCTATTATCAACATGACACACCTGCTCTCCATGCATGGCGTGCGGTGGGTCACAGGGGGGGGGGGTGTCCCCTACCTGCCCAGGTGAGCTGTTATTAACCCTTTATAGGTAGCATAATGCTATAATGCACTATATACTATCCTGTGGCCATGATACATGGATGAATAGCTCTCTGTCATACAAATGATTAGTTCTGTATTTAATTGATAAATCATTTCAATTATATTGAGTTGATACTAAAAGACATGATGCAACGATGCAAAGCTGGTGATCAACTCACTGGTGCTACGTTGGTGCATAATGGAGATAATAAAATGAGATTTTGGGGCATATTGCTACCCTTAAAGGTTTAAAAGGTAAAAAAAAAAGGGGGGGGGTCTCAAATACACAACCACCTGCTGTCTATTTCATGCAGTCATTCAAGCCTCACAGGGGGAAATACTATAGCGGACGTCAGACTTCACACCTATGGATGATTAATGGACTATTTTTGTCCACCATAAATATAATTGTATTGTCAGGGATAAGGGTTGTCATGAAGACAGCATTTCTTATGTATACCAGGAATGACAAGTCTTCTTTGTGTGTATGGTATTTTCGTTCAGTGTACAGGGTCAGGAAGATAATGCACATACCGGCTGATATACCTCTAACGCTATATAGTGCAAAATGGTTAATATTTGACCCTAAAGCTGAGTTCTATGTGAAAGAAAAACCTATTATTATATGGTAGTACAAACGATCTTCATTTTTCTTTTCAATGCAGTTTGTTAGCCTGCCCTCGATTTCTGGTCATTTAATCGGTCATGAACTGAACCATCTCAAAAGATAGCATGATATTTCAATTGGTTGTATTGTGTTGATGTATACACTACATTGTTTTCAGCATCATAGGGGTCCTGTGTGTCGTAAGTACCCGTGCAGCTTTCATGGTACGTTTTGTAATACTTCATATAATAGTTCAAGTAGCAGTTTAATACTGACGAATGGGGCATTGGTACATCATGACAGAAGTGTATGCAGTTATTGAAAGCTTCAGGAGTCTGCAAACAGGCTATATTTCCTGTACTACTAACCCCTGAAATGATCTGTACAAATCATCTTACCTTTAAGAAGGGCAGATGGCCAGATATTGCAATTAATATCATATGGAATCCAAGTTGTATCTTAGATCATAGCTTAAGGAGAACCTCTACACTGCCCATCCTTTTTGTATCCACAGGCTTTTCCGATGCTGTCACCAACCGTCATCCAAAGTGGACTAACGTATTAACCCAGGCAATAAATTTACAAAGAGCCCGCCAAGACGCTCATACACAAGCAATCGTCACACATCTCGTCTTCCCTTGTGCTGTGACGAGACTTCCTAGTCCCGATACAATCCCCAGCCGATCCTTCCTCAACACCATATTCACTGGCTTGGAAGGATCCACGTCTCGGGATGGAGAGTGTGGGAAACGCTGAGGCGACGCTCAGGTGTGATGCGACGTGACGCCACCAAGCGGCAGAGTCCAGAAGCAGAAAGGACATCAGAGGTCAAAAGGTGAGGAAGGGTCAGGCCGCCCGCTGACCTAGACCAAGGCCGCCTCTTCGCCCCGTGGGTGGGGATGGGGGTGGGAGAATGTGCCCCTCCCCTTACACCCCGTCCTACTCCCGCCCGATCCTATGAACGTCATACTAGACAAGTCCAGGGCCATTTGGCTAAACATGTATTTGGGTGTATAGTTTTCCCTAGAATATACACATTATTCTATCCTATCCAATCCCTTTAGCTGATACATAATATGCATTACATAAAATTCATGCTGAACTCCAAAATACCTATCATTTCTTTTTAATACTTTCTTCTATTTACCTAAATATGGAAGAGGATGTGTGCACGTCTAGGAATCCCACCACCTGTAGAAGCATAGCGCCTGTGTGGTGGCCAAGGCCCCTTCATCAATTAGACTTTACACCATCTCCAAGAACGACAACCCGGAAAGGGTGAGCAACATATGCTGCTCATGCTACCCTGATTACCATGTGAACGTGCATGGATGTTGTATGGCCCAGGAGGGGGTGGGAGGTGAAGGGGGTTCAACACAGGTAAAAGCACTAGATGGGTATATACAATACTATTTCTAGAACAGCAAGAATATAAATACACTGATATGTTATGGTGAAGTCCCTCAACCCTGTTCATATGATTTATTATTCACCTACAGTGCTTATAATTACATTGTAGACATACGGTCTATTTGGTGTAAGGAAAGACATAGTGAATTGTATGAGCTGAACATACTTGCCCTATATTCTCAATATTGGATTTGAAAGAAATTCATAGATTATAGCAGCTTTGGTCAAATATTGGTTTTGGAGGAAAATTGAAAAAAAAAGAAGATAAAACAGTAACAGTATTGTATGCAACACCAGGATACGTCCTCCATGGCAGCAGTGTATATACACAGAAGCTGTTTTATTGTATATTAATATGTAGCCACAGCCTTAAAACTTGAGACATTAGTCGGAGAATGGCTATGTGGTGAATGGCACTTTTAAAATTCCCAGAAGGAACATCCACAGTACTCATTCAACACTCATTGGAGCAACGCCCTCCTTTGATAAGCCGCCTCTCGGAATGTAATTGGGACTGTCCACCTGAGGGCTCCACTAGCCCTCACGACCAACCCCCACCATCTTCCACACTCTACCTTACCCTCTTTCCAACAAGTCAAGGGTGAACACACCTTCTCAAGGTGAAGGCCCTTTTGCTTAGTATTAAGCTTGTCCTGCCTATGTTCATACAAAAAAAAACAGTGATATTTCAATTTACTGTTGATTGATAAAAAGGTTGAAGAGCCGACATATTTTCAATAGTTTAACTCAGAAGTAAAACCAATACAAAATGGTCTGATCTGATTGCTCAGCTTCTGTGGATTCCTGCTCCCCCTCCATCACCCATTTCTTCCTCTTTTCTCCTCAGTTCCTGCTAGACCTGCCCCCTTCCCCCCTCGCTGCTCACCCACCCTCTGCCCAACCCCATGGCATCAAGTCTCGAAGCACTGATGCCATTGCCTGCCACCTCTCCTGCAGGGCTGCTATGTCAATTGGTCACTCATATGGATGATCAATACGCGAGCTTAGCAACACTGGGCGCTGGTAGATCTACATGTATATTGCCTAGATGGAAAGGCTACAGGCGTTTAAGTCAAGCATAAAGTACTGAACATTATCATCACTGTTTCTTGATAATTCTGACGTGCTCTTTTCCAAAACAGAACTGGATTGGGCACACCTTTTTACCAAACCAGCCTGTGTTTTTTAATGACAATTATATATTCATGCATGATTTCATTGTAAGAGGTGGCAGGTACTAGATTTTTATGTATGGAGGAGGGGGTGGGTGGGAGATGGAAAGTTGAAGGGTAGGGACACTTGAGACCTGAAGGAGTAATAAAGCTGGCCACTGACTTTGGCCTGGCGTCCGCCTGACTGGCACATCTCTAGCCATTTCGATGCAAAGTAGGCATCAGATTTACTGACCATTACCTTGGTGACCTTTCCACAGCAATTGGGGCAAAAGTTCAGCTGCACTCTAAGTCCCAGCCTCTCACCATATAACCGACCTTCCCTGGATGGGAAGAGTACCTTAGCTTTGTAGCCTAAACATCCCCTTCTTAGGCCCTTTACAGAGTTTTATCTCCATTCTAGCACTTTGATGTCCCTGTTTATTATTTCTAACTATAGTGTGAAGGGATATGAAAGTGGGGGCCCACAAGGCTAAATGGGAGTCTGGCTCAGGGGGTTGGGGAGAGGAGATACGTTTTGCCACTATAAAATGCTTTTGAAATCAGAACTTTTTTTTATTACTCTGAGGAAATTGGCATGGTGATTAATTTGCTGCCCCTACTTTTACTCTAACGTTTCCCAAATATTTTTGACATGCCTATGTGACAAGGTAAGGTGATTACATGTACTTTCAAAACAGGTACAATGGACACATGATCTGCATTACATGAAGAAGAAGAAAGATATGAAGAAAAAAAAGAAATTGGAAGTCTGTATATTATTCCAAGGTGTTAAATGCTTGATAAACAATGATAAGGGCCAGTATGATTGAGACCTATGGATTCCACAGTGAATAAAAGGAATTTTCTCATTCGTAGTTAATGCATCCTGCTACCTACATATCTGACTGGTACTTATCCTTATACACTCTTGACAAAAGGACACCCAATAACTCAAATTAATCAAATTAATGATGTACAATGTATATTCTAAGTGGCTTACCTGCTCCGAATGTCACTGTGAATTCATACACGTCAATGACGTGGAAACCGACAGGTGTTCAAAACTTTCTGTAAGTAAAGAAATAACATACATGTATATTTTCTCTCTGAATAATGCAGATATTAATCAACTGGCACTAAGAATCAGAATACCTCACTAGCAAATCCAAAGTTGGGAGATTAGCTAAAAAAGAAACAAAAAAAAACCTCTCGCATTATATTGGCAAGGATTGGAGCAATGTTTTTTTTTCAATATTTCCTACTCAAAAATCACGAGTTTCTCTAACTTTAAAAAGTGTACCCTTAGCCAATATCGAGCTTACTATATCACACCTCTCTGAACAGCTAAATATAATTCTATAATACATGAGACTGTTGCCAGTCTATTATAGCCACACAGTGATACTAATTTTGCAAAGGTAGGCGTTTAGTCTTGCCTTAGCCTCACAATGTACAACAACAAGAACATACATGAGTAGCGATTTTTTTTTCATATAACTGAATTGCCAAACACTATGCTCATCTTAAATTCTAAATCCTTGTGTGGTGAACTAAATGTACAGATACTATAATGGTAATTGGAAAAAAAGAGAAAATAATCGGTGTCCCAATCCAATACCACCCTCATTAAAGTTGCAATATACAAGTACAAAACTTGGTAATAGCATGTTAATACAAGTAATATTAAAACCAAAATATTCTTACTCAGTTATAACCATGAAATACCTATCTTGTTTTGTATTTCATAATAATGATGAATGTAGTATAGTGTTAATCCACTTACCACCATCTAACCTGCAGCATTTATCTCTCTGTATCTCTCTCACATTTCCTCCCTCCTAGAGTCTACTCTACACCACTAGTATTAAAGTCAACCCTTCCGGGATAGCATATCAGTGCTTACACCCAGTCACATAATAGTTCCCACCTATCAGGCCACTCAGGTCATCTCTATGTATAATCTAGTTGATCCAGTTGGCACCCTACAACCATCCACCTGAACGGGTCACCACCTGCATAGATGGACCTTAGCTTGGCCTCAGGTAAAATATACCTCACCTCCAGGGTCCCAGCTACCTAAATGGGGGGTCCATATATATGGAGCTCACAAATGTCGGTGAATATTTAGTAGCTGTGTGTGTGTGAGTGTGTGTGTGTGTGTGTGGGTATGGGGTAGAGGATTATATGTTGAATTTGTAGTGTAGTACTATACATGTATACAGTACTGGAACATATGTGAGACACTTAATCCATACCTGAAAATATTATATCAATTTCTATACCCCTCTTCCATAGCACTTATTTCACTTGGAGTCGGGTGAAAAATTATTGAGGCCCTGGGCTTTTAAATCGCAAGCCAACACGCTATCATAATTTTATTGGACTGCACCCAAGGATTATTCCTCTCAGCAGACTTCTCTTTACCATTGCAATATCAGGGGTTATATGGCATTACATGTGTATTATTTCTCAGGTCATTCTATTCTGGCAAGATTTAAAAAACAGACCCATAACACTTTTAGGACATTGCCCTCTACCATACGGAATATGGAAAACATTAGCGAATCGCTGAAACCACTGCCCTTATGACTAGATGCATATCTGTTCTGCACTATAACCTTACATTAAAATTGCCTCACAGGCAACCATAGCGGTCAGCTCTATAATAGATAAGGAGAGATAAGTGAGACTTTACAGGCAGGAGGTCTGCATTTACCTGTAATCATGTTATGCACCTGCTATCAGTCAAAGGGTCCCCCCTTGACTCACATATGTCAAACTTTACCTAACTCCCCAGGCCAACCCAACATCATTCTCCACACGACCGAGTTTCCAATGAAAAGTGATCTCATGGTCCCAGCTAGTGGGTGGGGGGTTATTTAAGAGTTTCAAGTTTTACAATGATAAGGCCCTCTGTCTGGCCACATTGACATTGTATACAAACTGTTACTGTGGAGTGCATTTATACTCTTTTTTTAACTCTTTTTGTGGGTGAATTATTTGTATCCGTGGCTTAAAGATATGTAATTTTGATCTACATCTGGGAAAATCTTATAAATGACTTTTCATTTGACAAAGAGTATAATGGAACTGCTTCCTTTTCTTTTGTGAAAGAAAACTCGCAGATTGCAAATAGAACAGAGACAGATCCATTCAAGAAGGCAACAATGTCTACATTTTGGGATCTTGCACAATTGAAAGCAGAGGTAAAAGATAATTTCCTTGTCAACATCGCCGACTTGTTCAAACTTCTTGCAATTTATAACGTTTACTCGAGATAACAAAGTAATAACTAGATAACAGGTTCCCTAAGCCAACAAGTCAGTCAGTCAGTCATCAAGATTAGTTATGGGGGCTCACTCTAAAGAAGCAACATGCGGGTGCATTAGAACACTAAAAACTGACACTCTTGTCTCATAGATATCCACACCATTCACCTCATATACTTGATAGTATGTATTGTGGGTTCTCTAATAGAGATTATGTAACGTGAAAGGTCGGCTCTAGAGGCGTCATTGTTATATAGTCAGTCACACGACTGAAGATATTGTGTACAATGTATGTAATATCATGATAATAGATACTAGTATTGCAAATGGCGTTATAAACTAATAGCAAAACAGTAGTTCAATGCGTTACTGTTATTTCATTTACTTTTTCTTTTTATATATTTTACTTTATTTAAGGATTAAGGACCGATGTTCTTTCTTTTGCTATGAAATAACCGAATTTAGTAGTAAGCTTTGCATAGCTACCGCAAAGGACATACATATTTTAAATAATAAACACTAGTCAGAATACTTTTTTTGTGATATTTGGGAACAGAAATTAGATACTAAAACTCTCTATTAACTTCAAGGTGAGATAAGGTAAGCATGCTGGTGTTCCAACTTCTCATATGATCAAATGATAAATATCGAAACAAGACATCTATGAACTGGACATCCCTTTTAATAACTATCACATTTATATTTACAATAGCATCAATCAGGCCAGACTAGGGGTAGGACCATGTAAACATTCACAGACCATGAAATAGTAAACCAACATAGTGCATTTCCTCTAAATCACTGTTTTTTGTGTTTTTTTTTGTGTTTTTTTTACACCTTTTGTGTCATCAACACTTAGGTTAATCAAACTTTTCTAACAGTTGACAGACTTCAGAGATATCGGCAAAAAACACTGAAAGTGTGTAATTTGGGGAGTTTGCGTTGGTGCATCACACTGTGGATATTATTTCTTTTTTTGCTTTTTAGGGGGAATTTTGAATCATTTTGTGCAAATATTTCATGTTTGCAATGACTTTTTGAAACACTACTTGCAACTTTCTGGGCATTATTTTTCGGTTCTATAAAACGTGATTTAATCTAAAACTTTTGGATTCCCTTTCCTATCGCTCTATTTGTGATAAGCATTGATTTGGAAGGATAGACAAAAAGGGAGATAAGAAATACTTGATCAGATCTCAAGTGATTGAGACGAGTCAACCTATCGCTCTTGTTAATAGAAAAAAAAATGTACATATCATGGAGACATTGCAGAGCTTGTATGTAACATCACGAGTACAACTATTTTCATTCTTCCAATACAGCATAAAAATGAAATGGCGATTTGGAATTTGCAGCAAATACTATCTTCATCATGGCTTTGCCATTTTAGATCAGCTGAAATAGATGAAAATCCCTTTTAAAAGAACACAGGAAAATCTAGCACTCTTTGAAAAATAAAACGAGAGTTGTTCTTGACAGTAAAGGAATTAAGTCCACGTCAAAACAGAGAAAAATGAATCTAACATCAGAAAAGGTAGCCATGAGTTCGCCAATAACAAACACACCCACAAAAAGAACAAAATTAGTGTCTTAGTTTTACTTAAATGAGCTGTTAAATGGTTGGGGGAGGGAACAGGGTGGGTGGGCTGTTTTTTTTTTGTTTTTTTTTTTCTTTTGGTGTGTGGGGATTGTCTGCAGTCAATTTCCATCATTCTGTGCAGACTGGTGAAGAAAACCTGGAAATGCAATCTTAGCCAGGGAGAAAGACTCACTGTGGCTCCTCCACCCACCCCCTCCCACACTCAGCTACCTTTAGCACACACCTCCAGAGAGCACAAAACTGGGAGTGGTTCCTCCAGGTTTTAGTCTCTTCTCCAGGGTCCCAGATAACTGTTTTTGTGACCAAACTAACGCCATGGAGGTGGGATGGAAACGGTGGAGAATCAGAGTGGGTGGCAATGACAAGGAGGGGGTAGGGGACACTGGGAAGTACTAGAAATTGCCGAGTGAAGAAGTGGGGAGAAACTAGTGAAATTGAAGAGATAAATGATTGAAATTCTATAACAATGGGATCATAAAATGTAATGATATAAAACAAATATTGGATGCTTTATGTTAAAGAAAATTGATATTAGGTTGCAAAAGGGCCTATATATAATTATGGCCTGAGCTTATGCAATGCTTCTATGTTGAGAAGATTCTAGAATTCTAACAAAAGTAAAATATGAACATCTTAGTTCTTTTCAAACACCTAAACACAATCCTTTGTGTGTCTGATAAAAAAAGAAGAGAAGTGGCTCGAAATCCGACGCTCATTTTGTAAAACAAAATAAATGAAAATCCGCCAAAAACGTCAAATTTCAGACCCTGGCTGGTGAGATTTAGATTATTTGTATTAGGGAGGAGGGAGGCAAGGGGTAGGGGCAGGGGCAGGATCCATTGAATAGAAGAGAGAAATGGGTGGTTTTGACAGTCTCAATGAATGATTCACCAAACCATGCAACAGTGCACTCTATAAACAATCGTGAGGCCCAAATTTTGGCAAAAAAAGGTCATACAAAACAAGATAAAACCAGGCTACCCCACTCCCCCTTGCCCACACGGCCCCGGAGCTCTAATATCCGCTCGTGCGGCTAAACCCTAAAAATCCACATTTGATATGAATAATTAAAAAAACAATTCAAAAATCCAACCCCTGGAAAACCCCAACTGCACCTCACCCTAGCTTCCCCGACTACCCATCAAGCTCCAGAAACCCTAGTTTGCCACTCAAATGTGTCAAAAACAGTCACCCAAGAAAAAAAAAATTGAGGGAAATTATGAAATGTTTCTTGTTGCTGGAATTGTGAAATTTGTCTGCACTATTTTGGTCCAGGTTAACTACTGACAGGAACAATGACAACATGATTAACCCTCTGGGTGCAGCATAGTGATTTATTGCACCATATCTTTTGTCCCTCTGATACATGGAAAGATATATGAATGCAGCAATGGCTTACTGCATAACAATTATGATGCATGAATGCAGCGTTGCTAACCAGAGCTGCATCAGTGCATCATGCTGAGGGGTGGGCATGATACATCCACCGTGGAGTTGTGAGTAACTCGCTGGTGCTTCAGATTACATGCTGACAAGTAAAGAAGATATCTTGAGCTGATTAAAGTGTAGTATGTGGTCATTACAGAATTGAACAATAGCCATTAGACTACTGGCAGAAAGAGAAAGAACTGTCACTCCGATGCCTCCCCTCTTGCCAATACTCTTCATGCATGCACAGACAACGCAATCTAGCATGGAACACAGGGGAGTAGCTCTAATTAATTAATTAAGGGAATTCAGCAGAACGGGATGGGTGTGGCCCAGTCAAGAGACCATGTACCGCGGTGCTTAAAATCTATGAATAGGTGCCCATAGTCTCTGCCTAGATGAGGCCTTCTAAATAATGCTATGCTATAGGAGCTCCATATAGGTCAGCAATATTTTGGCATAAAGCCTGTGGTGTATAGAGATCAATGAGGTTGCATGTGTGTAAGGGTGAATTCGCTACATGGCTCAATTTCCATTCAGGTGGGTAAACAACCAGCTGGCCATGACTGTGGGTTGACAATGTAGATCTATTATGTGTCACCTTCCCATGGAGTGGTCATTGCTTACACAAGTTACAGCAAGAGGGTGGGTGGGTGGGTCATATTCTTCGCCAGAATATTAATTATCATTTTATTATTAGATTATTCATTATCACAATTTCTTCACTTCAGTATTCTCAGTAAATCTAGGATTAGTGAATTTTTATGATCTACTCTGCAATAGAACCTAGAAATGTCCTGGCTATCAACACAGTATCATAGAATCTTTCATTGACACTCCTAACCTTTTAAGTAGAGGAAAACTAATTATTGATAAGGGGTCCACTTTTTCCTATCTCTTTTCTGCAGCCCCCTTCCGATTTTCAATTTCAATTTTCACTTCATTTCTGTTGTCTTTTTTTATTCACAGCCTCTTCTGGGACAAAGGAAAGAGAATCAGGTGTAGCCGATAGTAACAGTCCAAAAGATAATGATCTCTCCGCTATCCCCTGTAGTACTAGCATCTAACTGATTACATAATTTAAGGTAACTGTTCATGTGCATAATATGTGGAGGAGTGGGAACTAGGAGTGACGCCATGTTAGCATATACAAATCGATAACCCATTCAGCGTTGCCAATATATATCTATATAGTGCCCCAGGAAATTGGGAGTATGTGGGAGCCTGAACTAGCATGGCTTATATCACAGAATAGTCATCGATGATATAAATCATTAAGACTGGTAGAAATGACAGTGATGCCTCTTTTACTTAGGCACTCCAACTAGGTATATCTCAATATTACCATTACCGCAATTCCTTATCATTATGTTATTTACACAATTACCAGATACCCAAACGCACGGTACACCCCAACAAAAACTACATGTTAAAGTACTCTTGCAGACTTCCTTCAAATACATCACAAGGAACACTACCGTAAACGCACCGGATACGCCGCACTTTAAGGCATATATCCTAGGTTTTAGGAAATCCTCTTTCTAAATGTACCAAGTTTGTACTGATTTAATGTAAAATATCCACACGTATACGGCGCATCTATTTACTTTGACTGTTATATAGGGGGGAATATAGAGGGATCCATCCTAACGTAAAATCCGCGCCTTATACACAGGATATTTCAGTAGGCCTAATGCTGCATAAAATTTTCTTCTATCCTTTCCCCTACTTTAGTGACCCTTTTGGTCCTAAATTTTCATTCTCGATACAATATTGTTTGTTTGGAATGCCTTCATTGTAACTATACTTCACTATACTATATTTGCAGGCTTCTGTTTGCAGTCAATTACCTTATACATTTGATATAAAATACATTGAGTATTGATAAGCAGTGAATTGATCCATAAAGGTCAAGCCAGCATTATAATAGCCTAGGTACATATTTTGTGGTTTGTTCTAAAGTATGGCCAATCATTTGGTTTGTGTGGTGACTGAAGCCACTCCCTTCTCGCCCATGGGGGTCTTGATGGGGCCCCCATGTCACCTGTCGATTTAGAGAAAGAGTCATGTCACTTAATTTGCATTTTTCTATATTGTTGTCACTTAGCTCCATGTCACATGTCAATTTTAAGAAAAGGCAATGTCACATGTCACAAATTGTCTATTTCCCCATGTCCCTGTCACTAAGCTCCATGCCCATTTTAAGAAAAGCCTATGTCACCCTGTCGATTTTAAGGGTCTAGACCCATACTAGGCACTGAAATACCTCCAGTGTGTGAGTCTGCTGCAGTAGAGGTGTGAAACTGTGATAAAGCTGAAAATGGGTAGTGTTAAACTCTCCTTACTTTGCAAGCTTATTGTGAAGCTATTTACTGGAGGATCTTTACAAACAAGGACTCATTTTAACAGGCTTGGCTAGACCTTTAAAATGAATATTTTTTTGTACAAGGTTGAATGCAGGGAATTTTGCCTTTGACCCAATTGAAGTTCAACCAAAAGTTTAGAACCATTTTATGATGAGAAGATCACTGAGCACTTAAAAATAAATGGTTCCCACCTGTTCTATGGATAAAAATCATCTAGAAAATGTCTAGCTTTTCTTTTTCTAAGGGGCTGCAGTATGTTTGACAGACCCTGCAAACTTTTTGGGCGAGATTATCTCTGGATATGTGTCCCAACCTCCCCATGTAAGGCACCTACCTATCAATAAAGACCTTATTGTATGCATTTTATATGATGGGATATTGATAGCTGTGATAAAAATAAGTTGTTTTGCTTTTTAAATGACGTTTTTATGACAATCTCAATGGAAGTTATGATCATTCAAATATCATGAGTCAGAGAAGTAAGAGTAAGTCAGAGCGCGCAGTTCAAGGGAAAAGATGACATCAAAAATTTGCTTTTACATTGTTTGATTATGATAAAATGTATCATTATTTACATTCTTGGGAGTATATCTTGCTTATCTGAAAAGAAAATTGCCCAAAATAATCATTTTAGTGATCTAGGCTACCTTAGATTTATCTTGCTTGATCACAAAATTGGATCCAAATTAAACTCTTAACTATGGCAGAATTCTGGGTCTGATTTGGTACCTTTGACCGGTCATAATTCCACTTTAAATTGACATAGAGACTTCATTTAAAAAGCAAATCCATTTCTTTTCTCAAGATCTATCCATTGCTCACTAGATAAGTTTAATGGGATAAAGTCTCGAAAAACTAGGTAAGTGCCTACCCATACCTATATACACACCTAGCAGTATCACACAGGTATAACAAGACCAGGTAAAGTCTAAAGGTGTGGCCGAGTTCCACGTATAAGGACTGAGCTGGTCAATCTCATATTGAGATAGCATTATATAGTGACATTTGTTTAATGGTAATACTACCTTTCCTATCATTATCATGGGTACCAATGCTATTTATATCAGACCCAGTGACATAGTCATTGTATAGTCTGTGCTAATGGCTATGGGAAAGGTGAGGCTTTGTTTAGTAGGCCAAGCATGTGGAGGACCCTTATAGAATGGCCCATTATGGCAACCAGGTGCATGTGTGTGTATTAGTAGTGGAGGGGGGGGGGTGTTGTGTGGGGAAGGGGGTTCAATGATGTGAAGTCTAATTACTACTGGGTTGAATTTTTATGGTGGGTGCAAGTTGTGTTGGGTTATATATTGTGTACCAACTTTGGCAGAGAGAAATCCATATATAATTTTCGCCCTCAAAAAATTGTGTATATGAGGGCAATAAAGGCAAAGGTCCCTAGAACCAAGGAATTTGTCTTATTTCATATAAAAAGAGTTCTCTTCATCACTATCTATGCTATACTAGTATACACAGTGAGTGGTAACACAATTATCAGTATGCCACTATGTCAATGAGCTTATGATTTCTTTTGTACCTGCAACGCCAACGCCTGAAATGCTGAATCTAAAAGGAAGTGGGTCCCAAATTTGGCTGGACACACAAACCCCCCTACTTTACTGGTTTAATCTAAGGTCCCACACCTTACCTAGCCCGCTGGGTCAGTCACCTGCATCCTCTATGTTAACTACCTCCCCTTCTCCGAAATCTCCTTTCCTATTAGCAAACACAGTCCAGTGTTTACCTCTGTCGGCCAGTTCGGGCCACGGTCACATTATACTACTAGCCGACCCTACTCAACGACCCCGGCCCCCCACCATACCTCCCTCTCCCTGCCCCCTCCCTCTCTGCCTTCTGGAACAACGGCATAGAGGGTGGTCATCTACAGTTGACCCAGTCCCAAGTAGCAGGGGGTGGGAGGGTGGGTGAGTAGAGTAGGGGTGTGGGTGGGGGTCAGGAGTGGCCGGAGGGAAGAGGAGGAGGTGGGAGAGGGGGAGGAGGTTACGTAAGGTGTTCTAGTGGCCCTGACCCGAGTTGGCCTGTGAGGGGACTAGGCCAGCTAGCACAAACCCACGCTACTAGATCTGGCTGGACTTGAGTAGTAGTAATAGTGGATAGAGTAATTTTAGTCACAGTACTATGAATAAAGGGGATTGAGATACACATGGGGATTTGGCAAGTCTACAGTACTACTAGTGAAGGGCTACTCATTCAATGTGCCCAGCAGTGGGCCAAATTGTTTATCATAACCAAAACACCATTATCAAAATACACCGTAACAAAAACATCATTGTCATTGTTTCTACTCTGATAGTAAAATATTCCCAAAAGAAAAGGGAATAAAAATGAATTAAAACCCTCAAAAAACGGGGGCCACTTTGAGGTCTGTTTGCCGACGCGTATTGTTGGAGGGAGTGTATGGCTGGGCAGGGGGCTGTTCCTAAAAACTAGGTTACTGTACGCGCACGAACAAAAACCCGGTTATCCCCCATCCCTTCTCACTCAAAGCCCCAGGCCAAACTGCGATAGGAGTGGGTGAACACCTATTCGGTTAAGTTCACCCATGGTTTCTATAGTATATGCTATTCATTATGATAGTGGGTTGCCAGGTGTGCCCTCAAAGACTAGTTTAGCACTAGCGTTTCTCACTGAATATCACTAATAGGTTGGGAAATTCTGCTATTGTATTTCCTCTTTTTTTGTCTGAGCACTACAGGGTTCCCCTCTACACAAGTGTACTACTATTATCATGGCTGCTACTAGTGGGAGAACCCAAGCATGGCATACATTAGACCACCACCATAAGTGAGTGGTGCTGGTGGTGGTCTTGGTGGTGGTGGTGACGCATACTGTGTAGCATACATGTCACACTAGCTAGACCTTGTCTAGACTTAAGTTACCGACCTCTATGTGAATAGAGTTTGCGGTGACATCTTTAGACAGTGGGTAGAGGGGGTCACACCACTGATACGAGACCCTCCGGTGTGACAGATGTACCTGTATTTCTCTGTGATAACTCCATGTTATATACCTAGACATGGAAATTGATAGTGCACCAAACAGTTTCTCTGTGACACTTATGACTCTATATGATAAACCTGGAAAATTGATCATAGACAAAACATTTTCTCTGTGACGCTTTAACTCTATCAGCGTTATGCTATGAACCTGGACATGAAAAATTGTTGATATACAAAACAGTTTCTCTGTGACACTAAGTAGGACTCTATCAGCATTAGGTTATACTCTGTGACACTATGAGTCTGTCCTTTGTTATAAACCTAGACATGGAAAATTGCTGATGCACAAAACTAGTTTCTCTGTAACACTATGATTCTATAAACATTGACATGGAAATTTGATGACGCACAAAACAGTGATCAGAACCCTCCATCACTGATGATGGGCCACTGATCACATTTACCCGTAATATGGGTGTGGACCACTAAATTTGACATGGTGACATGGCAATTTCTTAAAATCGACATGTGACATGAGAGGTTCTTAGAGGTGACATGGGACATGGGGATTTAAGTGACATGTGACATAACCATTTCTTAAAATCGACATGTGACATGAGAGGTTCTTAGAGGTGACATGGGACATGGGGATTTAAGTGACATGTGACATAACCATTTCTTAAAATTGACATGTGACATGGGGGACCCCCCATCCACACCCCCCGTAATATTCAACTACAAAGACATTTGAAGTTGAATATTTTAAATAGCCTATTTGACAACCCATGGGTTACATTGTACAGCCTACTAGTTCTCCTGAGATCTTGATATCTATTACAATATCAATACATTTATGGGAAATCGATAACAGGATATGGAGCATATTGTTTGACAACACTGCATTGCAACCTAGATACTGGACAGGATATATGACAGTGGCGCGGGCGGGCCTACAACCCGGGTTCACACTGGGGAAGAAATGGTTGCCCTAGCTCCCTCTGCCTCCATACCTCGGCTCAAGAGCAGCAGCCATGCTATCCATCTCCGACCAACCACCACCCCATCTCCTATATTCACGCACTGAAATCTCCCAACACTAAACAAAGCTCTAGGTATAATGCTAAAGAGCCAAAGGAAGGCATGGGTGTTTTTGTGCTGTGGTTGCTGTCATTAGCTAGAAATTAGAATATCCCCAACTCAAGGGTCGCCGCCACAGTGCTAATATGCTAATGGTGGAAGGATGTAAACACTAATCTGATTGTCACACCTAGTACCCCATACCCCTCCTCCTCCAGGGTGCCCAAAACATCACCTGCAGTAACCCCAAAAATCCCTTTAATATCGCCACCACACCTGTCATCCACACAGACTCAGAGAAAATTTCATCGATCGTTGCCGTATACCCCCTCTGCCACCCTCACCCCTCTGCACTAACCATTTTTGGGGCTTTGTTTGCAGACACGACTGACTGTGTATTGGGTTGCTGATTCCGTTTTTTTATTTGACCGAGAATCCCATGTTCTAGGTTAGAACTCAGATATAGGCCATGGCAATTATAGAAACACTGGACCAGTATGAAGCAACGCTATTGTGTATGTGGTACCGGTATATGCTGCTATTACTGGCTGTCGTCTACACTATAGCTATAGAGACGGGTTGGCAATGGTGGTGGGTGGGTTGGAGCTAGCTACTCCCGCTGCTGCTAGGTTCTAGCCAGCCCCAACGACCCCCCGCCACCACAACATGGTCTAACGTAGCCATGTTGCCTGGCCTACAAGACTATGCAGCTAGCTGCTAGCAGCTATCCATACTCGACCCCACCTTCCCCTACCTCTCTAGCCAACCATACACGTAGCTACTCCTACTATTCCTAGCCCTAGATCGACCCCTTTGCATTGAACGCCACAGGAATAGCGTCTGCATAGCGTCTAACCCTTATTGTTATGGCTCTAGTATTAGAAGCTTGACAGTAGAGTTGAAGAATGCAATACACATAAGGCGGCGTCAATGCTAGTGGTGATATAAAGCCCATCTCTCTCTCAGTCACCCTAGCTCTTGTCAGTTGGAGCATGTGAATCTAGCTTAAGCTATATTCTAGCATATAGCGTGTGGTAGTGACAATATGTGGAGCTGGTCTCTCTACCCTTCCTCTCCTCCCAGCCCCTTCCCCTAGCCTAGCCGGGGAAGGAGAGTTGCCAGTCCCTTGTCGTACGAGTACAGAGCACGGGAGACAGGGAGGGGACAGGGGCAGAGAGAAACACAGTCCTCTTTTTTCCCGGCGGTAACGCACGTGTTTCCAGTGAGAGGCGACGTCAATTCCTCCCGGGCTAGCCGTGGAGGAAGTCCGGTGAGGGTTCAGGGTGCCAGAGCGGGATAAGGGGCGGGCCGGGGCGTTGTGCACTTACCGTATGTTGTGTCCGTCCTGGCTAGAGTGTCCCGATCTAGACCTATATTCTAGCGGCCGTGCTAAGGCGTAGCGGGCACGATGTAAACACTACCGTCCCACATTCATATGACCTAGGGCCGACGACTGTGGCGCCGCGCTGTGCCGCGGAGGAGGGTTGAGCGCGCACACACACAGGGAGAGAGGGGGAGAGGAGGAGGGAGAGAGGCAGGCAAGCATAGAGGGAGAGGCAGAGCACGCAGGCAGGCGGGAGGGTGGGTGGGTGAGCGCTGCTCTATAGATTATGATAATTCCCCTCTGAGAGCAGGCTGTACCCGTTCAGGGTAGGATGAGGCGTTGGAGGAGGGTACAACGAGGAGAAGGGTGGGTTTCCCTGGGTTGGGGTGTTTCCCATGTGCTGGAGCATCCACCCCCCCCCCCACCACACCCCCATCCCTGTCACACCTCCTGCATCCCGCCTGGAGTTGTATTCATCTTCTACAGGAGAGGCACATGACAGTGGAGGACGAGGAGCGTCCAGAACCTCCCGTCTCACCTCTCCAGGACTCCACACAATCGTCCACCATTATACTTTGTTATATCTTTTTTTTTCAAATCTATTTTTAGTTTGATATTTTAATCTCTCTCTCTCTCTCTCTCTCTCTCTCTCTCTCTCTCTCTCTCTCTCTCTCTCTCTCTCTCTATCCCTCTCTCTCTCTCTCTCCCTCTGTCTCTTTAAGAATTTGTTTTGCTACATTTTCATGAACGAACGCGTATAGGGAGCCCGGATCTTAGTTTTCACTTTGGATCATTGTATTGGTTGTCGAGGGTGCATCTTCTTTTCTCTGCATATATCTCTTGTTATTTTGGTAGCATCATTTAATTATCAATATTACGCGGGTATTTGCTTTTATCTTACGTCTAACAATATATATTGTAGCTTGACATAAATCTACTTTTAGGTATTTGTGACAGCACTTACAACCATTGAATATGCATTATGATGCATGTAGTTATCTTAATATTCTAAGTTAAAACACACAATTCTCAACTAAAACCTGAAAATTCTCTTCAATTCCTTACCTCTCGCACCAATTCACCCCCCTATTAACCACCCACTCAATCACCCACTCACCTGTTTGCTCACTCCTGTGTCTCTATGTCTCTCTCTGGCTCTCTCGATCTGTCACATTCGCATAGTCACACTGTCACCACCCATATATGTACATCGTCAGTTTAATCCAAAATATCAATTGAATCAAATGTAAAATATCAATAAAAATTTCTAATCCCATGTTAATATACACCATGCGTAGATATTATGCTCCTGTTGCGTTGTCCCTGTGCTAAGTAGACTCCCTTCAGTTTCTCAGGTGTACCATAGAAAAAAAAATCCACCTAGGTCACTGCTTACGTTTTCCCCTGAATACTTTCTCCCTCCCCTATTCTCTTTCTGCTAACCCTAGACAAGCCCTATAGACTGATGCCACTCTGAATAATCCCTGCATCCTGTCTACATTGTATTATAGTTGTAAGTGCATATTCATTACACGTACAGTGTTCCCACAGGTCAGGAAAAATCAGGGAAAATAAAATGGTCAAGGAAAATCAGGGAAAGTCAGGGAATCTTAGAAGATTTTGCCGTGAGTCAGGGGAAGTCAGGGGAAATCTGCCAAAATGCATCATTTGTGTTTGATTTTAGACAAGTCTCCCCTGAGGAAAAATCAGGGAAAATAAAGTGGTCAAGGAAAATCAGGGAAAGTCAGGGAATCTTAGAAGATTTTGCCGTGAGTCAGGGGAAGTCAGGGGAAATCTGCCAAAATGCATCATTTGTGTTTGATTTTAGACAAGTCTCCCCTGAGGGCATTCAAATAATATTTTCAAAGATTTCATTTCTGAAAGTAAAGTTTTGATTCACTTTAAGAACTTAAAGTAGAATCTACTATTGTTGTTCTAAATCGCGGTTGAATGTTGGTACATGTAATTCATATTCTGTGGTACCATAATTTGGTCAGGGATAATGATAATTTTTGGTCAGGGAGACTCAGGGAAAGTCAGGGAATGTCATTTTAAGCTTCTTGGAACACTGCATGTAGGATTTTCCATTTAAGAACACGTTTATTTAAACATAAATTGATTAAGGTGAAAATTAATAACCTCTTGACGAAAAAGACTTTTTCACCTGTAGCCTACACAGATGGAAAACAATACGAAGTTCTCTCGTCAACTTGCTATATGCATTTAACTTAATTTACTAAGCTTTTTCATTTGCCTTATCTTAATCTACCTTCCATTTCAGCATTTTCACCTACGTCCATGTCACATATCAAAGAAGAAAGGTCTACTTATTTACACGTGTAATAACACCACCAACAATGTTGATATAGATTTTAATAGAAACATATTATCACAAAATGGGACCTTTCCTCTTTTTTGTTGTTTGGCACGCCTGTATACTTAAATTGTTATGCTTCTCGAATATTAAACGTAACTTGCTATTGGCAAAAGGTCAATGCTCCATAGCCACTAGTATATCGGTATTAACTGCATGTAATTGGAGGGGGGGGGGTCTACCAAAAAAAAGTCTACCTAGACATTGTTATCTAATTGCTTATAATGCAGGCTAAATGAAACTTTTGAAAATCATGAAAAGTGGATAAGTAAACTGATTATATAGTGTCCCATGTCAGTATATGTAGAACGAATAGGCCGAATAAAGCATGATGATAATAGTTTGGCAATGTAAAAAAAAAACACCTTTCTTAGGGATTACTTTTTGCCTGAAGGTTTCATGACTTATATTACAATTAGCATGACGATGCGCCAATTGCAGCACCAAGTATTAGGTTAAAGCATTGGCGCATCGTGCTAACCAGAGGGAATAATTATTTTGGAAATAAAAAGGTCACCCTGGTCCAACCCAATATAATAGGTAGAGACTCTAGCCTTCAAATGGTTAATTCTATTCATGTTGTTATAGAAAGTATCTCTATATATAGAGCGAAAAATATCATGGTATAACTTTATAGGTTAAAACTTGACCGCTGTTTGCCCTAAGAGAACACCTACAGAGATTCGATGTTACAATCAATTGTTAAAGAAAAACGATTAGGGATTGGTTTATCAGAGAGAGAAAGACAGACCGAGAAGAGAGAAAGGCAGGGAGAGAGAGAGAGAGAGAGAGAGAGAGAGAGAGAGAGAGAGAGAGAGAGAGAGAGAGGCAGAAACGTGCATATGTGGATTAATGCAAATTATTCGATTGTATAAGTATCATTATACAATGTATATCATGTAATTTCAAAATATATTATCTTTAATACACTCGTCGTATTGATATATCTATACTTCATCCATCACCTTGTACAACACCAATCATTTAACTGTGCCCCCCCTCGACCATGACACTCTCTCATCTAGACCTCAGTTAGGGTGCTGCGAAATTAAATGTCGCACCTTGTCCAAAGATGTACGTTTATGATGAATTGATGTGAAGTAGAATTTGTATTCATTTCATAGAGTACATTGTACAAAGACTTATAAATACATGGAGTGGGCTACTAAAATGTCTGTCTCTCAATTTGAATACATACGTATTGTATGTAATTCAAAAGTAGTGATTTACATTTCATTTTTATTCTCTTCGTTTGAAATATCATTCCAATAAAAGAAATATAATACATTGTAGTGAATGATTTATCTTATCCTGATGTCAATGTGAAATAGACTGACCTTCTTTCCCTCATTGATTGTATCGAAATTACACAGTCACAGGTAGAGCCAAGACTTGAAAGATGTCTGTCTACAGAGCATAATGCATTTTGTATGATTTGCTGATCTAATAGTACACATACACAGTCCTATACACACTTGCTACGTGTAGATCTACCTATAAAAGTCTGGTGAGTCACTCACAGGTACATGTTGAGCTCGTTCGTGCTCGCATGCACGCGTTTTCTGTGCAAGGCCACGGGGCCATATTGCCCAGTCATATTACCCACATAGCAAAAACACTGCAGGCCAGAGTCGGAAACACCAGTCTTCTGAGGGTGAGGTGGAACTACGAAAGGTGGGGAGGGAGGGAGGGAAGGGCGCGGGAGGGCTCGCACACGCCTGCATGAGTATTCCCAGGTAGCAGGTTGTCCCATGGGCGTGGCCATTGCTGGAGCTTGTTACCAGCGAGTTCTTCTGATAACACCTATCAGATGGGTACCAGTTGGCCCCGAGAGGACCGCAGTGAATAGTTGGTGTCATTTCATTGGCTGATAATCAAACCAGCTAAGTCTATATAGGGCTGACCCGGGATACTTTATCAAACAACGAGATAATTCCCTCCATTCACTGCAGACGTTTTTGGGTACATTATATGACAAGTGGTACCAATCATGCGGGCTGTTATCATTTCTTATCTCGCCAGGTCCCAGATCAAGCAATGGCTGAACTACTGGACCTCACATTAGTATATTAGGCTATGGAGGCTGCCATCTTGGTAAGGCCCCCGACTCCAGAGCAGGGCATTCTGGGTAAATTTCTTATCAGTCTCCAGAACAATGGTCAGGGATAAGAATGATGAGCTGCATCCTGCCGCGTATCTTAATAACCCACAGTACCCCTCCATTGTTTCAGGTGTGAATTAAGGTGATACCCCTGATAGTGAGACAAAGGCCTGATTGGCTCACCCGTGGTATTCAGCAGAAATTCCAATGATCTATTGCTCTTTCATTTTAAATATATAATCTATTTCTAGGTCATCTACTTAAACCTGTAGATATGGAGAATCCAAACATATATTTTATAGAAAAATCCCATGGATAGTAATAAATTGGCAGGTTGTCAAACTAGACAACACAAAGAGGCCAAATGATGATCTAGCCCCCGACTACATAAGCCACCTAACTGATTCCCTTAGTACTAGCAATGTGCTAGTCCCCTATACGATCCTAGCGCGTTGCTGCGTTGTCTCCGGGCGACAGAGAACGCGTACGCACGCACACGCGGACGCGCACATACGTACACCACCACACAGCGCTCGTTTACGAACACGCACATACAATATAGGCCGACATAGGCACTAAGTCTTTATCTCTGAATTATCATGACATTTAAAAAAAACAACAGTTTTTTTTAAACAAAACCGGCAATCATTTACAATTTCCTGTCAATCCCTGTCTGTACTCTCAAACGTTGGCGCTCATGGAAAACAGGCGCTTATTCAAGTACCCGGCGCTTATATAAGCCAGTACGGTATGCACACCCGGATATACCAGTTTATATCACCACCTACACCCCTCCACCCTCCCACCCAGTCCCACCTGGAGCAGGGTAGCGGCAGCACTCTAGTGTGGAATAGCAGCTACCCTGAGGCTGCCAGCAAGATCAGCTCTAATAGTAATACCCACACATACTGAACCAGTTCTAAGAAGAGGAAAACCTATGCAGTCCTGTGTTCTATCCAACCCCCAATAAAACAAGGCCAATTTACAGCCATTGGAGAATAATCACATATTCATTATGTAGCACACTATATGCATGTATTTACGTACCCACTCATAAAATACCTATCTATTCTAGGCCACTATCATATAAAAAGAATAAACACAGGACTGTCATTTTGCAATTGGTTGGTGTGCTATCAATATACATGTGATAATATTCCAAGGATTGTGTTAGTGGTGGGTTCCTAAATACAATACACATTGACGGTTGTGTGGGCTATCATCATTAGCTGCTATAGTATAGTGTGTATAGCCAGACCCCACGCCAACATGATCCAACAGGATCCAACTTGACCTGGTTTCAACTCGGCCATGTAGATCTATGGGTTGACTATACTAGTATAATTATTATATACTACTCTATGCACGGTGCCGCGACCTGTGGAAGCCAATGCTATATGGGTTAAACATGTATGTAGGTTTGGTGACGCAAGTTCCCCTAACAGCATGCTAGTAGTCTTGCCACCAGGCACGCAGTTAGAGTATATTATCAAATTATGGACTGTTATTGTTGATATACTTATATAATTATCGCGAGTGGTTGTGATGAGTGACCGCACATGGCTACAGCTGGTGGATAGTGGAATGGGGTCCGAGGGATTTGTGTTTATGTAGAATATGAAATCGGCTCAATATAATTTCTGTTTTGATGCTGTTTCCTATCAGATATTGGCGACCTTATGTCATCTCCCCCTTTTTGGTATGAAATCACACATATTATGCCAACTTCAATATAATATGAGACAAAGTTTGTCATATTTGACATAACTATAGACACTGACCAGTTGAAAAAGATTTTTGTCGTGGTCAAAGCGACAAGATTACAGCCATCTGAGCATCTTTTTTTTTTCTGTCCCACTCTAGAGATAATACGTGATAATATTGATATATCTTGTGTCATCTATAGTATAATCATTGTAAATGTTGCAATTATCATGGTTCTTAACTTGGCTTTATCTTCAGGATATAAAACTAAAAAAGACAACATAACTACGACATAATCATGTCTTATTTTACCCAATCCTGAGTCCTCTATACACTATTTTGATCTGCTGTGCCCATTTACATAATACCTATGATATTTAAGAATTATTGCCTATTGTTACAAAATTGTCTTAGTAAGACAAAGATTACTCTGAAATATCTTAGGCCAATGAGGTGGTGGTGCATGTGGCTAAGTGAAACAGCGTCAGTTTATTACCGTTAGGCCCCTGCTGCATCACTGGGTGGTTAGCTGCGGGCAAACATTGTCTACATGTGGTATATGCAGCATGGGTAGAAAATCCTCGGAACATATTTGATGGACATAATTTAGATGTCTAGGTTCATGGCATGTCAGTTAGATTTGCAACCTACTCACATTATTTCCACACTGAAAACCTGGAAGGTCAGAAACTCGTCAGTGGTGACGACTTTAGGTCCTCAGGTGTTCAAAATGACGACTCAGGTCGTCATCCTGACAAACTATTTTCTCAATTGCAGACTCTGTATCGTCAGTATTGTGGTACTGATGACTTAGGTCATCAGGATGATTACTTAAAGTCGTCATTTTGACCACCTAAAGTTGTAGTTTTAGGTATTGCCAACTTGAGGACCTAAAGTCCTCACCACTGACTAGTTTCGGATCTTCCAGGTTTTCAGTGCAATAGCCACACCCAAATGAAATATAGACTAGTAAGTAGTATACATTTCCTAGTGCCTTTATCGGTAGTGTCTCCACAGAAAGAAAAAGCTTAGTATCTTAGTATCCTATTACTTGAACTATCGGCCAGTAAAATGTGTACATGTAGGTGTACAGAATTATGTGAGTCTATCAAGAGGCTTTCCAAAAAAGGCTTAAGAGGTAAACCATATGTAGGGCCGAATTTGCATAAACCTTTACATCAATTGGTGGTAAATTCTGTTAAATTCAGTAAGCAGTGCTAAGACATTCCATGGATTCTACTCTTATGATCAATAAAAACTGACAATCTCAACTGCTGCCTATACAGGGAAATTCTAGTATAATCTCAAACCCTTGAGAAAAAAAGGAATTGATGAACTAATGTGTCAACAATGATGGTACTGTCATAATTGAATAGCTTGATATAATTATCAGTACATTGTTTTAGAACAATTAAGCCTGAAAAATTATTTTTTATCTCAATTCATATGCCCTAAGCGCAAATGATACGCTCTCCATTCCTCATGTTAGTTCAAGTGCTTTTATGGCCAGAAATTAAACACACTAGTTAACATTCCTAATCAAAATGAGATTTGAAATGAAATTAAATGAAACAACTTATAAGCAACCTGTAGACGTATAGCAATGTGACGATGATGCCATCAGGCTGATATCATTCCTAATAACCCAACTGGAACCATCTCCTTTGTTGGATAACGACACACACATAATACACTTCCTCTCCCCAAAATTATTTCTGTGGTCACTTTTTGTGTCAGACCACGCCTGAGAGTAGACTAGGTGAGTCAGAGAGTACAAAACCACTTTTTGATGATCACCCTTTTAGCACTATTTTTACTCCAAAACCTGCATTTTCATTGACAAAGCCAGAACCCTTGAATCAGGCCTAATCATCACTCAACTGTCAGAAGTTATTTTAGACAAACCTCATGACAAGGAGGGGAGGAAACCCATTAAGGGTCTGCTAGGGACGTATTAGTAATATAATAAAGTAATTCAAGAATAAACGAGGGGGGCTTGGAAACTCAAATCAAGATGGGAGTAATTGAAAGTATTGCATATAGTACAGAGGTTTGATATAATTATATTGATATTGTATGCTCAGTTAGCAACGCATTGAATAACTTAAGTTTAGAACTGTGATTTTACCTAAAACCCTGAGGGAAATTAAGAGAGTCCTCCATATAAATATCATTGTTCAGCAAAGGCTATTGCATTGTTTGTCTAGAGTGCAGATGGTATAAAAATCGGTAAAAGTCTAGCAGGAACACCATAAGCGATTATGAAGTAATATTACAGAGCAGCCAAAAAGCGCGCAAAACTGCTTCAAAGTCGTTTGCAATTTTGATAACGAAAGGTCTTTTTGTTACCTCGACTCTAAATTGGCCATATTGGACTCTATAGTTCTTAAGGTGGGTTATTGCTAATTCTCTAGAACAGTTGTGACAGAAAAACAGCTCTAAAGGGGTCGTGATGATTTCAAAATTGGTTACCAAAATAACTGCCTAGCCGCCATTTTGATCTCTGACTTGTGGGCTGGCAGGGAAAAAGGAGGGATGGGCATTGTCCGGTGGCATTCTCTATGAAGAACAGGGGGTTCGCTGCATGCTACTGAGGTCTTCTTTGCATCGAGTGAACTTCCTATTTTCTAGAGTTTGATCCCTTGCTCTTTTTGGTGGGAGCTAGACCAAAACCCGTCCTGATGGTTAAAAAAGTCACTGCACACGAGGCTAGCCTAGGGCTCGAGCGAGCAAGAGGGCAACTCGACAAGAGCAGATGGATGGAAGGATGTGAAGGGGGTTAGATGGGATGAGGAAACCGTTTCCTTTGAGATCTTTATTAAAACCTAAGTCCAAAAATAAAGATACTGACGGGTCACCATTAGCTTTCGACTGTGCAAGGAAAAAGTATTCTATTTTTGTTTTGCCATCTATTACCTTTGTCCTCTTTCCACCCACTATACTATATATTGACTCCCCCCCACCCCGCACCTAGCATTACATCCGCGATATGAAAATGATTGTATTAAGAAATCAAATTAATCATGCATCGATAATCTATGAGTGAAAACATCGAATTGTCGTTACTGATGTAAGGCACTTTAAAATGACTGCATTGTTATACAAGGATGGTTGACACGGAAAATGTTCATTTGACAACAAAAATAGTTAAAGCTTCATGATTAAAGAAAAAACATCAAATCTACGCGGAATTAATAGTTACAGCACCGGAAGTCTAGCCTTATCGATTGTCTCGCCGCGCATGCGCGTCTAGATGGCTCACCCAGAGTGTCTAAAGCCAGTGATGTGGTCTAGTTAACACCAATTATCGCCCAACATTAGTAGAGGGGGCCCTGGTAGTGCCAAGGTGCATGCCCACTGTGAAGAAAAGACTAAGCTTTTGTTTTAAACTTGTTGAATTAGCCTCGTTATATGGGCGTCAGCGGGCCATGGGCGCAGTGGAATGCTGGGGGGATGAGGCAACAACACCTTGATCATCTTCATCATCATCAGGTGTCTTAATTAACCCTTTAGGTGCAACATAATGTATCCATGCATTACTCCCTTATTGATGCAGGGATTCCACTGACACCACAGGGTTATTATAGACGCATGAAGGGTCCATAGAATGCTCCAGACCAGTGCTGCACAATGACTCATCAGAACTGCATTGATGTGTCATGCCGTGAAAGGAACATATCTTAAAGCATCATAGATCCCGTATAAACTTTAAACAATGTTATAGCCTACTAACCGTTCTTTTTTTTCCACAATCAGTACATGTAGGAGCTTAAGGCCAAATCCCACAACGCGAAAAACGTCCTAAAATGCTTGTGATTTAGGAATGGAGTGATCCTTAGCTGAGGTTGGAGGGATAATATCGTCTAAGGAAGGCCTATAAAGACTAAGCAGTCCTGCCAAAGTGCTGTTATTTGGGGAGTGGAACATATAATAAGTTTTTGATATATCTTTTACAATGGGCCTGAAATCTCTGTGATAGACTGAAAATCACTGTGATTTAGAGGAAAACAACAGTTTCTAGAAAATCACAAGAGGTGTGTTTTTGATAAATCAGGACCCAAGTTCCACATACTACAGTTATAAGAAGGGTCTACGTGTGATATATGTGTGGTACATTTGTATTAAGGGTTGTTACAGAAATAAAGTCATATGGTGTATGTCTATGCTGGAGACCATTGCACATTGAGACAACTGCGATTTTGATATCAAATACTCTATCTCTGTGGATCAAACTAGTTATTCCTCTGTACAGTAACGGAAATAACTGACATTCCCCTTCTAATATCAGCTATAGTGGGATTTTGGAGTAGGTAGAAATTGACAAGGGTCCGAGGCTGCCGACATCCAGAATCACTGACATATCAGACCCATTTATCAGTAGGAGGTTAGAAATATTGTCTTTATGAAAACCGTCTTACTTTTACAACTTACAAGCAATTATTCTGTCTGTTGAATTTATAGTATGCCCTCTAAAATTAGGCGATCGGGCATGGATCTGACAATTATGTCAAATATAAGCTAAACTTATAGAGAACGAGGGAAAACAGAGTATCCAGCGGGAAGTATGGTCTTTCTCCACACCCTAATTCATTTTCAAGAAGATTAATTTCTCCTTTTAGCTCCAATGATGATATGCCCCGGGGTACTCAATCTAAAGATGCCAGGTTTTGGTTTGAAAAATGAAAATAAAAAACCCTTACGGACAATGAAGCTTGCTTTCATTTGTACATTTCTTTTGGAGATTTTGAGCCACCAGGCCAAGTATCCTTAATTATATGCAATTGATATGAACAGTGCGTGTACTAATTTTGTAGATATTTTCGCTATGCTGAAAATGGTAAACACAAAATTAAGGGAATAATGAATCTGTTACATAGAAGCATGTTCAATGCTTCAGTATTATCAAATACCGCATTGTGAAAAGCACTATTGTACAGATATAGGACATACCGGGGTATTTTGCAGTTAAACCACACACTTAACTTTGCAAGAACATTGCCTCACACCCTAGACTATAAAGGCCAAATTCCACAACGCGAAAATGGTCAGAAAATCTTTGTGATTAAGGAACTGTGGTTGCTTAGCCGATATTAGGGTGGTAATATCGTCTAAGGAAGGCCTATAACGGCTAAGAATCCTTGCCAAAGTGCTGTTATTTGGGGAGTAAAATACATCAAAAGTTTTTGATATTTTCTTCACAAACGGCTGGAAATCTCTGTGATAGACTCAAAATCCCTGTGATTTAGAGGAAAACAATAGTTTCTAGAAAATCACATGAGGTGTATCTTTGAAAAATCATGAGCCAAGTTCCACATACTACAGTTATAAGAGGGTTCTGCTTGTGATTTATGCGAGCTACATTTGTTTTGCCGAGTTTATTTATAGATATCAGATGAGTACAACCATAGCCATAGCCACAGGTCTGGACAATTACCAAGAAGTTACCTTTGAGACTGTATAGAAACAACTGTGATTTTGATATCAGATATTCTCTGTGAATCAAAATAGCAATTCATCTGTACAGTAATCGAAATCGCAGAGATTGCCCTCCTAAAATCAACTATAGTGGGATTTGGAGTAGGAAGAAGTGGGGTGAGAACCCTTGTGATTTAGGAAATTGGCAAGAGTTCAAGGTTGCTGATATCCAGAATCACAGACCTTTTAGACCCATTTTTCAAATGCCAAATCCCACTACGTGAAAATTGTTTTCCTCTAAATCACAGGGATTTTGAGTCTATCACAGAGATTTCCAGCCATTTGTGAAGAAAATATCAAAAACTTTTGATGTATTTTACTCCCCAAATAACAGCACTTTGGCAAGGATTCTTAGCCGTTATGAGCCGTCCTTAGACGGTATTACCACCCCAATATTGGCTAAGCAACAACAGTTCCTAAATCACAAGGATTTTCTGACCATTTTCACGTTGTGGAATTTGGCCTTTAGAGAGAGGTCCCAATAATGTTGCTTACGCAAATCTTCCTATATCAGATGTTCCGAGAATAGACTGTTGCTTAGGGAAATCTTGATAGAAGAGCAACTATGTTCTGAAAAGCTTTGAAAAACGCTGTAATCTACTGTGAAGGAAAGAAAATATATTACACGGAGAACATTCCCGTTTTCAAAGGCCTCAAAATAGCTCCCGAAGAACCCTCTATATATATATTTATATGCATTAGCCCAGCTAGCACCTTACTTAAAATAGACATCCATTACTCGTCATATTCATGTTATTACCTGAAACTGACCAGATAATTATGTCATTAGGAGGTGAAGATTTTTACGTGATGAATTTACTAGATGTTGATGTAAAAGATACGTCCTATATGGAATGTAAAAAAGACATGTCCTATTTGACGTCATAATCATGTCTTGATCTGGTGCAATCATACACATCATATGCTGTCATACATATGCTATGATATTAGAAGTGTTAAAAAGATGTGCACCAATTGATATCAACAATACATCTCATAGTAGTTATTTTGCAATGTAATATAGTGACACATGAGTGTTGTCAAAATTACATCTTGATCTGGTTAAACTTGGGACATTACAAAATTACATCTTTTTCATTTTTCTATGCTCTTAAGAAAGATTATGTTTTACCAGCAATACTACAAATACTTGTTTATTGAAGAAATCAAGCATAGTAAATATTACATGAGATATTTATGTCATTATGATGTGAATTCAAAGCTGTTGTATTCTTGTAACAATATAATGTCAGTGATATGTCACGATTATATCCCCTAGATAGTTCTGGTATCAGACACAAGGGGTCTCATCTAGCACTTTACTCACTACCTGATCTGCATTGCCACATTCCCCAATTAATAGTTGGATCACAGTGAACCAACCGCCTGCAGTTATTAGAATAAACTGAAAGAAAGGTCTTCTTCAATATGTACTCTGTTGTTTCTGTGACATTCAAAGGAGAAATAATGACTAAACAAACAATACACATGATGGACACCTCTTTTAGGCCTTAAGAAAATATATAAGAACCAATATTGACTTCAAGTAGACATCACAACCCGGCCTCTGGGCTAGGTTAAGTGTGCAGTGCCCTCTGTATGGATATAGAATACCTGTGAATACCTTTCACTAAACAGGTATTTTATGCATATCCTGTGCAGAGTGTCCATGCAGGATGCGATATTCGCATCTAATAGACATAATATTCTTATGTCTTAGGATATCCCTCATTGAGGTATCCTATCTGACTATGAATTGTGGTCAGTATTCCCATTTCAATAGTATCTTTTATGTAATGATACCATCTTTATATCACGTCACATTTGCATAGTTGCACTGATGTGGAAATTACATCTATGAGTAACATCTTATTTATGACATAAACCATAGTCAGCTTTCATGTCAAGATTAACATCATTTTAATGAGTTTCAAGTACATCATATTGATGTATGATATATACATGCAAAGACATCTCATAGTGATGTGAAAAAGTCTTGCACATACGATGGGTTTTTCCACAAAATTTGCGCGATAATATGATGTATGTGAGGATCAGCACAAGATGTAAAAATGACGTGATTTACTATGAGTTTTGCTAGCTGGGTATGACGTCTCTCAACCAACTAGAAATATTCAACTCAAGTAAACTCTCTTTATTTCGTCTAGGTTCCTCCTTCTCTATATTGCCTTTAGCCTAGTTTAGCGGATAAAGACACAAAAAGTTCAATTTGCTGTGCTTGTGATGACATTTTAGCTAAAATCTCTACAATGATGAACTTTAAAAAAAAAACTGTAAACACTTATTTAGAAACACACCGTTTGACCCACATTCCAAAAACCTAGAAGGAATGATGTTCACACACTGTCTAATTGATAAAAAGTGTAACTGAGTGTCGCTGTTCTAATCTAAAATTACCTCTGTGGCGTTAGATAGATAGTGACCAAAGCCACACACAGCAATCTGGGAGTTTTCCTGATTCATAAAGACAGCCCATCCTAAAAATTCTCTGATTATATATTATTGTAAAGCAATTATTGTTAGTTATTTTAAAGGTCTATGTTGGTTGATATTGGGATCTTTTCCATTGCTACTAAACATGAGAAGCTATTGGTTCTATGATAGATCTTTTTATACGTATTCAGCTTTACACTAAAGATTCGGTACTCTATAAAGACCATGCTTTTACGATCATATAATACTATGCTTGTGAGCCATTATAACATTATTCCATCGTAGTATAGTGATCTTATGACAATTGAAATTCATATATACTCCGATACAGTTTATGTAATATGAAAAACATAAATTTCCTACCTAGGTAAGATGTCGTTCGTTATCCGTATTGGAATCGCAGAAAAAAACAACTTTTAATGCAACTCAGTATAAAGCCTACTAGCAGATATGAGCAAAACACAGTCTACTGCATGAAGGTTTGCAATGTGTTATTTAACCCATACAGAGAGGGAATCTAGGAGTAGTGCATTGCTGAATTGTAGGAACTTATACTAAAGGTGAATTGCCATTGATATTATCATACACATCATCAAATATAATGTAGGCGGGTTTTCATGGTAATCTAAGAAAAGAGCTCTATTTTTCTCCTCTTTTGATGCACTCTCTGATTCCTTCTGACTAAATTTCTCTGTGTAGGTCTCAGTCTGTGCAAAGATATAGCGTCTCATATGTACATAGGACTCAATTTCCACATCATTTTGCTCCGCTAGAGGATCACCCTGAATTTAATTATGATCAATAACGGTCTTCCATAAAGGCTATACTCTAAATGAGGGATTCTTTTAATTATTACGTGCCTGTTGACAAGGTAACAGCATTACCTTTTCATTTCTTTTTGTTTAAAGAGGATCTATGGTGTGTATTTTGATCTAGTTTAACGGGAATGCAAGTGTAATAGCCCTCTAGCGGATTTATATGCCGCATGATCATACTGCCCAGTAAAATCCACTTTAGCACTTTTAAATATATAACTTTTGAGTTTGAGTTTAACAAGTTTATTGGCCAAATAACATCATACAACACGAAGCTTTTCAGGATCAGCCAGGAAATGACAATAATTATAACCATACACAAAGGAAAAATTATTTCACAATGCATTGCATATGGGAATACAATAGGCACTTACTAGGTGATTCCAGGTTATGCCAGCAATTAGTCTTCATAATAAAATACATTGATATCGGAGTGGGCTCCCAACAGACACATTCTTATATTCAGTGACATACTAATACTCAATTACTAACTAATTTTCAACATAAATTACTTTTTGGATTCCAATTTCTGAACATCAGCATCCAGTTTATCCCAAAGCACCTTGCCTCTGACAAGTGGACTCATATCATATACAAGGCACGTAGATTGGCTAACATTTAGTTGCACTTTAACATTGCCGCGGAGTGCACGTGGTGGAACATATACATTATCTGAGTCCTTAGAGGCATCGAACATAATGCCAAGGAGACATTTATTCCATCTTACCTGTAATAGCTTACATCTCGACCTTACATATAATTCATGTACCATTATATCACGAGGGTCCCTAATCCGATAACATAATTGCAGGCAATGATTCTGCATGGTCTGCAGTTTATTCACCACAGAGTTAGGACCACATTCGTGTATAAAATTGGCATGTTCAATAGCAGGTAGCACCATTTGTTTATACAATTTTACAGCGAGGTTTGTGTAAGGTTATATTATGGGCTACTGAGCTGCTCATAATTATGCTAATTATTACCCTATGTGGACCCTCTGTGGTGTTTAATACAGTGGCGGATCCAGGATTGTCTAGAAAGGAGGGCCCAAGACTTGGTGAAAGCTGATGAGGTACTATGTGTGGTCTGAGCTGTGCAAGCCCCCTGTTTGGGGCCCCATCTACACCTTTCTTATCCCTCTTTTCCCCTCTTTCTCCCTTTTCTCTCTCCCTTTTGTGTGTGTGTGTGTGTGTGTGTGGGGGGGGGGGGGGGGTGCCCAGGCCCCCTGGGCCACCCCCTGGATCCGCCACTGTAATTTAACATAAGCCTAAATTTAGTGATCCTAGTGATCTTGTTGGACCAGCCTTAGTTAGGGCCAACATGAAAATGCGAATTTATGCCATTCTACTAAAAGATCTGTCTCTCTATGTCTGGACATCCACATTATGTCCTGGCCCATAAATCTATTTAAACCCATGGTATGGCTTAGTAGGAAAATGGCTCGAATCTTCATATTGCCACCTATGGATAGGATTCTTTTGGTTGTTTGGTGAAAAACATCCTGTTGCTACCACCATTTATGGCTCTAGACCCCTAAAATTGACATGGCGACATAAGCATTTTTTGGCCTAGTGACATGTGACATGGCCACTTCATTAAAATCGACACAGTGACATGGCAATTTCTTAAAATCAACATGGTGACATGGAAATTTCTGAAAATCGACATGGGCACATGGCAATTTCTTAAAATGGGACATGGGGACCCCCCATCAAGGGCCCCCCATTTGTCACTGACTGAGAGCAACCTGAACGAAATTGATTAATTGAAGCAATTTCTAATGGTTTATCGTTCTTATATGTGCAGGCCTTTTCAAACTGAGCTCTTCAAACTATAAACCGATAAAATTCTCTGAAGGGACATGTCCCTTCTATATAAACGGATGGGGGGGGGGGTCACTGACTTTGAATTTTACTGATTGCAATGGGATGAGGATCCAGCATATCAATGGTAACGCATGGTCCTAAAGAAAAACAGTTACTTAGAAATTGAGTAGACGCACATTTAATGAAAAGTAAATCTGATTTGATACATGTAGACATATACACTTCATACATTCATGTGGCCATGAGAAAAATATGACAGCCCTGGCGCCATCTATGTATGTAGAGCCAAACTACCCACACCGCATAGAACAGACGCCCAGGACCGCTGCGGTTCCCAACACAGAATAAGTACATAAGCTTCGGGGCTTACTCGTTAATTTGTGTTCCCAATCTCGTCTGCTTTTTTCGCGCCAGAACTTTTTGCCTTCCTCTCTCCCTCTGAAAGATTGTCTGCAGTCACAAAGGATGGGAACCTAACACAGATCGATCTGCTAACACTTAGACCTCGACCCTAACCAGTCATATTGATAAACACAGAACAATAAGATCAGGAACAAGAATTGAAAGACAGGACCGACAAATAGTAGCCTCTAGATTGTCATTAGCAAAGGAGCTGTCCCTTTATTTGGTCATCAAAATGGAAGTGTGGAGTGGGGGGCATAGGCTAGTGCGACTTGACATTTTCACTGTTTATTTCAGGTAGTGATATTGACGAGACTGCTGTCGCCCATCCCTGACTAATTTGATAGGCAGCCTAGCCGAGTGTAGTCATACCTGATTATTTTCAAAACAAGAAGGTACATGCCTCTAGGACTATCGGCGGGGCTATTTCGAGCCATTTCCGTGAGGGGATTCAAAACAAAATGATCGTGCTATGGTTGTGATTTTAGACGCAGAACAAAAGACTTGATTAGAAGTCCTGTGTCGAGGATGCTGTCGGTAAATTGGATATTGTTCCTTTTCTCATAAATAGAGAAGATTGTGTAAACTGCTTTGAATCAATTATTTTACTGGTTTGTTATGCATATCCTGGCTTCAGGCAAAATCCCACTACGTGAAAAATGGGTCTAAAATGTTTGTGATTTTGGATATCGGCAGCCTTGTACTCTTGTCAATATCCCAAGGTTTGCCCTACCACCCATACCTTTGCCAAATCCCACTGTTAGCCAGTATTGGAGGGGAAATCTCTGTGAAATTCATTACTCTACTGACTAGTTGCTACTTTAATTCACAGAGAGGGAGAGTTTGATATCAAAAACACTGTCATATATCACTGAATTCTTATGTTTGCAATAGTCTAGATATTTAGATTTATAAATAGACTGTGCAATACATGTAATGAAGCATGCACAAACCACAAGAAGAACATTCTTATGACTATAGTGTGTGGAACTTGGGTCCTGATTTATCCAAAACAGACCTCTTGTGATGTACTAGAAATTCTTGTTTTCCTCTAAATCACAAGGGATTTCAATATATCACAAAGATTTCTGGCCTTTAGCCTTTATAGGTCTTCCCTAGATGATATTACCACCCCAATATCGGCTAAGCACCCACATATCCTATTTCACAACGATTTCCCAACTTTTCACGTTGTGGGATTTGGCCTTAACGCTAAGCCGTGATCCCCCACTGGTGATATATTCATAGGTAAGGACAGATCACTGGCACTATAGGAGAACATGTTAAACCCATGGCACGAAGAGGATATCAAGTTGCTTCTGAATATTTCATAAAATATTAGCGAAGTCACCAACCTCAAGGATTCAACAATTACAATCCCCACCAACATTAGTTTGACAAGTTGTCCCACCCTTAAGTGGGTATTCCATTGCCGTCGGTCGGCCAAGATTTTGCTTATCTGAATATTTTTGATTAAAGCGCTGGTTCCACAGGCGTAGAATCGGTCGGGAAAGCCCTAATTCGACGATTTATAATATATCAAAAGTATAGAAAAAATCGGTCGGATCAATGCTAATCCGACCGATTTAAGCCTGTGGAACCAGTGCTTAAACAAAAGTATAGAAAAAATCGGTCGGATTAGTAAAAATACGGCCGACCGACGGCGGTGGAATACCCGCGTTACACAAAGTTCCAAAGAAAACTTTCTTGGAATAGTGAAATAAAACCAGACCAATTATGTGCGTAATAGGAGAGGAGTTTGTGAACTTGCAAGGCTTCTACTATCTCATTGATATAAAAAGAGCCCCCCCCCACCCTTCCCTTAATGTGGGTGGTAGCAGTGTTTGGACCAAGGCAAGCTATTTTCTGCATCAAAATATAAATGTGTCTGCAAAAACCTACCCTATCATAATGTTAATCAAAAGTAAAAGTCATCTGGGTCCGCCCCTGCATTCATTGCGATTAGGAATGTGCGTGGCAACCTTACAACTCACCCACAGGGTCATGTATATCACCCACGTCAAGGGGACTTAGAAAAGAGCAAATTTAATCTTTTAATTTTGATAAGAGGGAAACATAAATGACCATCGTATTTCTTTTCATTGAAACCGACTGTCTACATAAAGAAAACACGTTTTCTTCCATTCATAGAGCTACGGTATTTAATCTACAACATGAAATTAGCTTGCTCCGATACAATAAATAAACAGGCTATTCACATGTTACTTTTTAATATTACTTAATACAATTTACATAGTTTTTTTAATGCATTGATATGAAATCGATGCAAGCACCAAAATCCAAATGCAGGTGTTGTTACTAACTTAGCTCACAAGTGGCGCTGCAGTATGTAGGTATGCAGCAGTCTCACCCACACATGTACTCTAGTGGGTAAAACCGTAGTTACTTATAATATAGTAAACGCGACACCACGCCACCTAGCGATCTATGGGTGAACTACAATAATTTATCATGTAGGCATACAGCCACGGTCCACAAGTCTGTCTAACCTGGAAACCTTGGTCGTCTCGCAGAGCGTGTAGTGTAGGTACAAACACAGGCAGCTAGTCAGCCTACGCTTCTACCCTGTAGACACACGGTGCGGAGAGGTGTCGGGTGGGGGTCAGACCCTGGTAGGCATATTGATGGTACTATGGCCATGACTAGCTTTGTGGGATATAGCGCCTGAGTACTAACTTTGCCTTAATGCCCACCTCACTAACATCCCCCTATCTATATACACTCACATGGCAGGGGGCTATTTCACAAGATTCAGATTTTTTTACTGTACATCTTTTGACGACATGGTGATTTCTTATGAGGCGTGAGATATTGAACCAATTGACATCCAGAGTCTCCAGTTACATTAGAATTATTATCACTATTATAGGCCTAGAGCTTTCACAAATTAATAATTTAGACACCCAAAGACGTTGGAAACAATACTTTCAAGTATTTAGCACATTATCTTTATCTTATTGGTGAATAACTTACTTTTACTACATGTATTGAGGACGCATTTACAGGTCTCCCAAATTAGGAATATTTGAAAATATAGAATGTCATCGGTAATTCTCCTGATGCAGAAAGTACATAATGAGTAATGTTGGATGTTGGTGAATCTGATAACTACCCTTCACCATACTCTCATTTCTATGTACTTCTCGTTATTTCAAACATCATTAGTTATATATAAGCTTGACATCCTTCGTTCGAAACTATGCTTATCAGCATACGGGAGGCCAAAGCTAAAGGAGTTGTTTAATTTTGATTCTCAATAAATGATTGTGTTAATTGAGAAAATGTACCTCTATTATTATTATGCTTGTAGCAAAACAGCTCAGTGCCTTCCCAAATGTTGTTTTTCCTTATACTCCCAATCCCAATAGTGATTAGCTCGATACTCTTGATGTCTACCCATCATCGTCAATTTAAACATTCTATACATTAATTACTAAGGACTGAACTTACTCATTTATAAAGAGGAATCCTTCTAGATGTGGTAGATAATTGGTAGAGCCCCATCCCCTCTTCCCACTTCCCCTTCCTCCAAACCTTATAAGGAAACTACGACAAACAGTGAAAACAGTAAATTCTGTCAGCTGCCATCTGCAGGTCGCAATTTTCATATACTACTTCCACAATCTTTTGGAGGATGAGCTCACTCCTCCTCTACAAAGGTCGATCTTTACTTAGCAATCTCTATTCCCTCCTCCAAACCACCTAAAGAAACTAAGTCTTTTAAGGATACACGACACATTTGCTGGAATCGCGATAGTATGAGTCAATTGATAAATCAGCAATGTTTTAAATTCTGTCAGATGGCATCTGCAGGCTGCCATTTTCATATACATGTACTTTTCCTGCAGCCATTTGGAGGATGAGCCCACTCTGCAAAGGTCAACCTTTAGCAATTTCTATTGCCGACACCTCCCTCCTCCAAACCTCCTAAAGTAACTCAGGGATACACTACAAATTTGGTGGATTTTGTAAATTCGACTTCCACAAGCTGCTATTCATATACTACTTCCACAGCCATTTAGAGGATGTCCTCACTCTACAAAGGTCTTTAGCAATTTCTGTCACCATAATTATTATAGTGGTAAGTATTTTAATGATACATGCCAAATTTGCTGGAATCATGATATTCGAGCCAACAATGAATTTATAACCAATGTTATACATTCTGTCAGCTGCCGTCTGCAGTCCGCCATTTTCATATACTACTTCCCCTCTACAAGGGTCGACATTTAGCCATTTTTATTCCCATTTAGTGCTACGAAGGTAAACTGGCATATTCAATTATTCGATCTTGTTCTCGAGAGCATAATCCCAGAATAATGCTCAGCCCTCAGGCATGGTCGGGTAGGCTGAGTAGCGTGACTCGAACACACCCAAGAAGAACTTTAATCAATTATGTCTGTCAAACCAGCCATACCTTCACATGTCAAAATTCCTGTTCAACTCCAGGTGACATATCATTTTAAAGAATATCAAACCAGGTTTAAAGTATAGTGCGTCAAAGATTCTTTTCATTGATGGTAGCTCCTTTGCATATACTATATCATAATCTAAACAATGTCTCTAAATAATTTAGAAGTTACATCGTACCAGTTACTGAACTGTGTAATGTAAGTATGTACCCATTGTGTGGCATGGGAAAAAACAATATATAAATTGAATGTGAGCCATGTTAATGACGATGTCAGTAATCTTACGAAACCAACACAGGGCGAACAGGCCACTGGAGGACATTTCAATATGATAGCTATTGATACAATTTTGAAATGCTCTGCTGATGTCCCAAGGGTAGCGAGCGGCATTATTGGATAGACCTGAAGCCCAAAATGTAATGCAACCCTCTTGTGAATATGAGAAAGGTGCTATGGAATACACTAGCTATCATGTACGGCGCTTGAATTGACTCCTTGATGATAGTCATATTATATACTCAAGATCAATTCCAAAGTTGTGCGAGGAGATCTTAATTCAATACCTCCACCCCTTTGTAAATTCTAAATGACTATTGTATGTCCTTAGTCTAGATCATGTAGGTTGGCATAGTACATGTATATATGATATTCTGGAGGTGCCAGATTAAGCCGAATCCAACATTTTCTATTCTTTAGATATAGATGTACATCCTCATGCTATCATTAGCAGTGGCGGATTTAGAGGGGGGGGGGGCGCCCTACCCTTTTTCCCTGTACTTAAGAGTTTACCTAACTTTTTTTACCCTAGAATTTAGCCAAAATTAGGGTCATATCCATGGCGGTTATTAACAACTCTTTCTGTGTGATATTAGTATGGATATCCAATTTCTGCCATCACTTTTGGAGATCTTCACAAAGATACCGAATATACATTTAATATATGGTTTTTACATATGGTCGTGTGAATTTAGTGCATACATCCACACTGGCTACACATAAGATATGCGGAGCCATTCCATAATTTTGATTGCTTTAAATGACCTCTTTTCTCACATTTAGAATAATGCAATGAGATAACTATGGAGATAATACGGCTGTTCTTCCGGTTATGTCACGGTGTGAACGGTCTCCTATCAAATCTTCCCACTCCCTAGCCATCATTCATGACCACATAGTCAAACCAATACCAAACAACCACAGCCTCTATATAAATACTTACTTGCATGACACATAAAGTCAAAGCAGGCCCATTGGAGATAAATCTGGTGCACATTAAGTGGCTATAGAGTCTAGGTGAATTGCTCATGGAGCGGTTGGTGGTGAGGACTTGCTCGTTAACTGCTAACACGGGGACACTGGAGGCGGCGAGCTGCTCACAGGTGTGGGCGGCTCTCCTGTGCCTCCTAGCCCGTCCGGCAATGGCACCTGGAGGCCGGCTGACCAGGAGGTTAGTCAGGCCATAGAGTCGGCCAACCTGGGCAGTAGGTGGAGGGATGGGTCAAGCCTGCTCCTCCAACATGTCCTAACTGTTAATTGGTACCATGGCATTTTCAGCTCAAATGGCAGGTTAATGTTTGATTATAGAAATGTTGAGTGATCGCTAAGTGAGGTGTTAGATGAGAATGTCATGTGTGGTTGCACAGCTTTTTGTTTGTTATATGTATTTTTCATTTTCTAAAGCACCTTGCATGTGTCTGTTGTTGTTGTTGATGTAGTTGTTGTTGTGGTTGTTGTTGGACGCAGATGCATAATACTATATGGGACCATACAGCATATATACATAAATCCTTTATTTCCGATAGTTGTTCTGTCCTCAAGACAACAACTCCTTTAGTATATGTATGTATGCAGTTTGATTAGGTTCTTGACTAAGCATGTCCTGTGAATAGTGGTCGGATCTATTCAAATTTTACAGTGGAAATGAATGTCAGAGTAGGCCGATTGTTCTTAGTTCAATGTAATAGTTAACTTGCCAATATATCTTATTCAGAACGTATGTAATTTTGTTTGTTTGTCTTTATTATTTCTAATGTGTGGTAACTCAAACTAACATCTTAATTATTTGCCTATGAACTATGAACGTATATTATATTCACTCATGAAAAGATTGATTAGTGTATTTGGTCACATATTGTTTTATGATTAAAACTACAAAGGCAAAGGAGGAATCGTGGTGGAAATTCCATATAGTGATGTATATTCTTCACTTATGATACTACAATATAATACCAAAATTGAACTCATATGCATATACTTAATACTGTTCAGGACTGAAATATTGCTGGAGATTTCCTTTCCTCGATACAAGTAGAAATTGATAGGGGATTGCAATGCAAAATCATTATTTTCAATGATATGAAGAATCTCTTAGATACATAATTATCTAGCCGTTTGAAATAGTAGTGCTTAGAGGCTGAAACAGGTCGGTTTTACTTAAATGTGTCTTTTATGAGGCTATACATTTACTTTGTCAACATCAACTTTCTTCTGACTTTAGAAACTTTATAATTATTAACACGCACTTAAGGGGATGAAATAACTGGATAATACCAGGAGGTGAAAAAAACAACACTGAATACTAAAGATCTGAGCATTATAGTTAAGATTTCTGTCAAATGGCGTCTTCTTTAGCCCTTGCAATATATTTCGCCGAAGTAAATTTATGCTATAGCCCCTTATTTCAGCATACATTAATTACCATATATACCCCGCTTATAAGGCGCACCCAGACTTTGTGGACATGAGCAAGGATAGTACTATAGTTTCTAAGCTTCTTGACATGAGAGGGAAAATAAAAATTGACATAACTCCTGTTCTAATCAATGGATTCTCGAAATTCAAAGACTTATGACCATCTATGAGCTCCGCTAATCCCCACTACACTGGTAAAGCAGGATGGGATAATCAGAAAGATAGTAACTTATATCTTTCTGGGGGATATTGGGACATTCTATAGAACACTCTATAAGCTGTATTGGGCCTTATCCTCACGTATAAGACGCGCCTAATACATACGGTATTACGGTATTCTATAGTATGCAAATTGTTTGACGATATTTTCTGGAAATATGTTAGGTTGTTGTCATTATTCCCTTCCTATCTTTCCGATTAGAGAATATCCCCATATCACATAATCACATATTACACAACTCAGCATAGAGCAGTGCACTGCATTGAGAATCTTAGTTATCCTGATTGATATAACTGGTATATTATCTTTATAACCACGTCAAAATTCTCATCTAAATCCACACACTGATACCATATACTCAGGAGTAATTTATTTAAGCGTAGATCGTCCAAATAAGTGTTGATATAAAAAAAGTAGACTTAGAAAGAGGCAATATCAAAGTGCTCATATTAAAGATAAATGTCACGTGGCTTATGAAGTTATCCCATGTAAAATTGATTTCTACATTTAACGCCATTCAGATACCACGTCTTCTATCACACGATTGCTATCAGAGTATTATTTCATATTAGGAAGAAGAGACAATTTAAATGCAGACTCACACTATAAGGTATTTCTTTCAACATCTAATGGATGTAGAGTATACAGGGCCCGTCAATAGTGAAGCCGATGAACCCTGGGGTTATTTCAAACGAATGAAAAAAAAAAATAGTATTGCATTGAAATAACCTCCAGACCATGGGTTCAGAAAATATCATCATAATATAATCACTGATCTGTGTTATATATACAGTCAATATCATATTCACCCGTTTACGTTCTTTCTTTACAAATGCATTATATAAATGAACGCATGCAGAAATAGATATAACGTCTATTGATTACCAAGTAACATTACTAAGGTAAGTTGTGGTTCAATTGAGATATCAAACATCTGATCTTTATCATTAAAAGGAGACTAGCCATATTTGTATAGCTGCTATAATGATGGGACATGAAGCTTGTCAGGTAAATAATGATATATTCAGAGTTGGGATTCATTTTACCTTTAATTCCGATGTAAAACTTTAGGTTAAATTCTATTGTATTTTATGCATTCTATCACTTGTCCAGAGTGATATATAAAGTATCAAGGGCAGTTTAGGGCGTAAGCAAATACCCTCATAGTGGTGACCGTATTGATAGCCGTCTTTATCAATGATAAGATTTCTTCGTGCTCAAAATTTTGCTGATTCTGTATATTTCATCCCTATTCTGCTGTTACATTCTGTATGGGACCTTTCAATTTGCATCGCTCTAAAAGTAACAAATCATTACCAAGATCAAACAATTAAAATGATACAAATAAAGTGTACAGATTCTGAAAGAAATACCACCTCTCCTCCTAACAATGGCTATTATGTTTGTATTAATAATTAGTCTGCTAAAATGCTGTAACCCTCGGAACAAGACTTTGTATGGATCAATGTGTGTGGTTAAACCAACAAAAAACAACAAATATTATTCTAGATTAAAACCTTTCCATCCCTTTTCCAAATCCACAGATTTAAGCTGAATAAAGGGCAAAAGGGAAATGATATTGTGTGATGATGCGCATGAGGCTTAATTGCCAAATCAGTGTGACTTCTAACAGTGTGCTGTTATCCAGGAAATGACTCAGCAAATTTGCTTTCACTTCCCACAGCACATACCAGCATAGTGACTAGTAACCGCATGGCTGAGATTTAGGCTTGAGGGAGTTGTTTAAGGTAGGGGGAGGGGGGACTTGTTGCTCCCCCAGCCTCCCCCTAACAACCCATGAGCAACTCACACGTCTGACACGCAACACTAACCACACACCATGAGCTGTTCCTCGTCCTGCTCAGGTCGTGAGCAGGAAACTAGGGCTAGCTGAAATGGGAGGGGAGGGGGGATCATAGTATGCTTACTACTAAATTTTCAAAGGGCAACCTGGAAATAATGAATCAGCCAAAAATACGTCTGGAATATATTTGCCATTTCCTCAAGTCAATACATATGGTTTGTTTGTTCGCTTTATATGGCTCTAGTGCGGTGGGTCTGACAATGTGTCCTTTTCAGATTCAATTTACCAACTGTTCACAAAATAGTTGCTCACTTTAAACCTGTGCCAACTGCATATAGATTCTCTTGTGGTTATATCTTATACCTGTCTGATAACATTATGTAGATATGTAGTCCATTAAGGTCCAGTGTGACCTTTCTAAGCTTATCTCTACCTCAGAAACTTTAACACAAACGTGGGTGTGGTATACAACACATATATTATATATGTCAGAGGAAGAAGAGTTGATGGGGACGGCTTCTTGTAAAGTTTCTCATAATACCCATTGAAAATTGTGATTATAGGCTTTGGATACTATTGTTATACAATGGATATTGAGTGCCTTTGCGATTCATCGTCTGCAGATTCAAACTAGGGACCTAGATGAAACTTAGATTTTTTGATTCTGCAACATGTTGCATGCGTATCCAACTTTAATCCCATTAATAGAGCTATTTCGATGTGAGATGTACGTTTTTCAGATCGGCCAAAACATCGGCTAAAGATGACATTGTGTCTATCCGTTTTATGTATAGCTTTAAATATGATATTCAAAGTCGAAGTCAGGAAAGTTGACTCAACCTGGAATCAACCACAGGTTAACAACTGATAAACCGTTAAGGTAGAATACAGGTAAATGATAAGTAAATTTAATGTACTCACCTTGGTTTCACAAGACGGTGGCCCGACGAGTTTTCACCTGTCCTGAAGTTTGCTGAGGCAACGGCGGCGGCGCGGTGGTGGTTGTGGTAGCGGTCAGTATACCGGGGCCCCAGTATTAAGACCTCAACGTCTACTTCGTATATACTACTTATAAAGTAGTTCTAGTCCCCTAGCTCCCCTCTCCCACTGTCTAAGGTAGATTATATAGGTCTATATATGGGTGGGGGTACAGGTGCCATGGTTATATGTGTTATATCTATCTAATCCTTGCTAATAATTGTATAACATGAAGAAGTTATAATGAAAGAAGGATATTATGGTTTTGTATATGTGGAGTAATGTAGATTCGCTCCAATAGTTGTAGAGTATATGTACAAGGTTAGATAACAAGTTATCAAGGTTAGATAAGGTTCTAGCTAACTAGGATGCCCCCCTCCACTGTACCCCCATTCTATACAGCACACCCCCAGATATAGACTATATCTTATCTGTAGACCAGTGCCTATATATATATTATAGTACACCTATATTATAGTATAGCCTATAGGCCACCCCTCTCCTCCTATAGCAGCCTATACAGCTAGGACCACCTAGTTTCTACTTGGCCCACCTCCAGTACTTCCTCCTGGGTTTTCCTCCAGGGTGTTTCCTATAGGATTCCTCAACCCAGAGGAGTTGGTCTTGGGGCCGTTGGCCTCACTGCCCCGCCCATGCCAGCCAGCCTACCGCCCGTTTCGCCGTGCCTAGCCTCTCCGAGGTCTCTCCCTCTCCCCCTCCTACTCCTCCTCTCCGGCCCCTCCTGGTTGCTCGCCGAGCAGGTCGGGCACTAATGACACCGTGGTGAGCAGCTCTTTGGCCGAGTTGCTCGTGGATCGTCACTCACCGTGCGTAGTGTTAGTGGAGAAGGTTTTGTCTTCGGTCCACCAACCCCCCCCCCCCTCCCTGACTGGCACCTCTCCCTCCCTCCCTTACCTTCCACCACCACCCTGTAAACCCCCCTACCTACCTCCAACCTCAGCTACACCCCTCCCCACCTCCAACCCTCACTGTCACTGCCAAACTCAGAACCAAACCCACCCCTGAAGGAAAGATGAACACCCTCCTAGTGAAAAAAAAAGTTGAATGAAAAAGAAACTAGAAAAGTTCACAAAACAAAATGTCGCTCCCTCCCAGGCTTTACTACCAAAAACACAAACGGCACAAGGCCGGGCGGGTCCTAGTTGTGGGAAGGCAGTGTGGGGTGAGGGAGGGCTTGGTATATTCTATCAGTGAATATCCAACAGGGGAGTTCAGAGAAGGATAGGAGATTCAATATAATGTGGTTCGAATCTGGGTAGATTGGGAAAAGGTGGAAAATGATTAAGCCAATGAATCTAGGGGTGGCTAAAGGATGACCTTGTATGAACACTAGAGGAGATTTCCCACTGGTCTAAACCTGGAGGAGACCAAATCACTCACTCCTAGCCTTAGGAACTCAATACTAAGCTGAGTTGCTCCAAGCTGCTCATGAATGGATGGACCTAGGCCTGATACCAAAGGTGGTCCCTATACTATGCTGCTCTTCCCACTGGCCAATATATAATATCTAAGAGTTACCCAATGCCCTCAGCCTCCACTACACCAGCTCACCTTGCCATAACCGAGCTCTAGCCCCTTCTGTCCAGTTCTCGCAGGTTCTCGCCAACCAAATCCCGTCCCAGTGAGAGTAATAGGAGAAAAATAGATGCTTTTGAGCTAGTCGTAAATCGGACCGAGCAGCTCGCATCATCGTCAAATGCTGAATTCTCATTGGTCGCCGCTGCCATCCACTGAATTGGTCGACTCTCCAGGAGAAGGAAAAAGCATACCTCTACACACAGGGCCATCCAGCGTGGTCACACACCCCTCCCTCCCACTTAGCTAACCATCCACCCACCCTCCCTCACCCCCTCCCCTCACCTTCCCAAACCTCCCGCCTTCTAACCTGCCACTCCTATCCACCCCTGAAAAATCTAAACTACGTGAGAAATTAGGTAAAAGTGAAGGAAAAGGCGACGAGATGTTCTTTTTGTTTCTCTCTCGAACTCATTTCTTTCGACCACTCTCACTCAGCCGCAGCGGCAGCGTTTTTGATTTTTCTTTGACGGGGCAGCGTTTTGGTAAGTTTTTAAGCCCCCCACCTCCGGCTGCACCGCCGCCCGTGTGTGATAATGTAGCGTCGTGATGTGACGTCATAATGACGTGGATAATTGGACTTTGGTGGGAATGGGGAGGGAGGACGATCTGGCGTGGTGCAAGGTGATGATAACGAATAGCTGCCCAATCCAGGCAAGTTTAACACTAAAACTGCCTCATTGCCTCTCCATCCAGCGACAGCAGCAGCAGCAGAAGCAGAGATTGCCATTAAGAACATCTCATTTTCACCGCCCACCCACCTTCCTACCCCTACATCCCTCTTCTCCCAACTTTAGAAGTCCCCGCCCCCTTACCTATCAACCACCCCACCCCTCCCTCCCCATATCACGTTCTCCCCGACAGGCACCGCCTATTCTACCAATCACCAACCGACTGTTGCTACCCTACCACGGAACTCCAGCCCCTCCTTCAAAGTTCTGGCTCCCTCCTCCATATGGCTCAATAAGAGATAGCTTACCTATATCTAGACAACAAGTGTTCATATCAATTGTCAAAAACCTGTATAATGAGTTATTACTGCCCTGAATAGATGATATATCAAGGGTTCCACATTCCATGGAATGGCTGACTGCTGCTGCCCATCATTGTCCATTCCTTGATCCATCCTCCGGCACACCTTTATCCCCTTATTCCCTCTGCCTCTCTAAAGCTGTCTCCCTGTCTGTCTCTGTCCGTTTCGCCATCTGCCTCTATCTGTCTGTGTCTGTTTGTCTGTCTGTCTCTGCCTCTTATATTTTACCAGATGGATTACTTGTCTTCCCACGCCACATTAACTGGCTGCCCACCTCTTTCCCTCTAGCCCCCTCCGTCCAAAAGTTCCCGTCCCGAGACCCCTTCTTCCAATTCCTAACCCCCACCTGTCATTGCCTTTCCTCCAGTTAGCAGTAGTGTAAAAGCTATAGACACCTACACACAGGCCGTCAAACGCCCCACCATCTCTTCACAACCCACCCTCTCCCTGTCTGCCATTTAGCCGGGGATCATTTGCCCAACTAATTCAAGTCTACACAAGACCCCCCATCACTCAGCCTTTCAAACTTTCTATAAAACCTTCTCCTTGCAAGATGAGGCGGAGAGGGAGGGAGGGAGGGTAGGTGGGGGCTGGGGAGGAAGGAGGGATGGAAGGCTGCACAACAAGCAGGGTCTTCTTGCATTGCCGGTGTTCGAGGGGCAGATGGCGCTATCATCTACTGCGCCCTCTGCCGTGAGCATAAAGAAGCACAAAAAGAAACAAAAATCAAAATTTACAAAAGAAAACACCCTGGAAATTGATAAAATAGAAATAGAATAAAATGGAAATGAGACAGCGAAAATGATTTTAGTTCATGGCTGCTCCGATAGGGGGACGTAAGGCTGGTGCCGTGTGGCAGCCAGGGACATGCAGCGTCTGTTTCTGTGAGATTTGGCGAGATTTGAACAGGAGTTGGCGCAGGCTTGAGAACTGAAGTTAACAATGTATAGTTGTCGAGGTAGCAAAATGATGCTGGTATATCTATATGGTCCTGCAATATATTTCACCAAATCCATCAGCGTTTTACCCCTTTTAATTGTTGGTCAGTCGGTTCCATCTATCTAGAATAACGTGAGTTACAGGTAAGCCCCTGTTAATGCTACGTCACAGAGTTCTTAGCTGCGGACAAACATTGCCTATATGTGGTATTTTTAATATACATCAGAGAACAGTCATCAAATGCAATTTCACAATTTCACATTCACATTAGGAACTAGACATGTGTTATTATTCTCTCTGTATAGGCTGAAAGTAAGTGAGAAATCGTCACCTTACCGTAAATGCACCCAGAGGTCAAATCAGTACATTGGGCTGTTTGCCGGCAGAGAATCATAAATAGAAACGGTTAGTAACTGTAACTCACGCTACAATTCTGTACCATGCGTTGGAGTGGACCAGCCGCTTATATTTGATTGCTCCTCTAAGTAGACTGCAGGTAAACAACCCTATGTCATAGGTAGATGTAGGGTGTGATTACCAAGTCTTACTCACTTTCGGGCAATACCGATATACGATTTTATTTTATGTTAATAACTTCTTCCCATAGGTTTAACATAGAACCGCCGATTGCCACACCCCCAGTGGCGTAACGTGTGCCGATCTACCACAGCGGCCGATCCAGTACCGTAGCCTCGTTCCGGGCTCATGTAAACGTTCAAAATGACGGACCCCCGCTCATACGGGGAACTATGGTAATGGATTTTGATAATTTTTGCTTATTTAAACCCTCTAAAAACATAAAATAAATATAGAACTAAACTCCCCTGGTGTCCTCGGTGGCCGATCCACCCCTCGTGGTGGATTGGCCACCTCGTACACCACGGTCGTTTAGTTCTATCTATGTATGCATACTTACTAAGTGCTTGATAACTTTCTGTTACTAATCACTTACTATTTACTCAGTGCATCATGGGTAGCTAACCCATAACGATTAATTAGATGCATAGATCACTGTACAGCACTGGCCTAGATAATACAGGTGTGTGGTTAGGCTACGAAGGTAGTCCCCCCAGTCACAATACCATAACAACCTACCACTAACACCCAACCACCAGGCACACAACTCTACACTGTCATGTGAATAGCCACTCCAATCATGTTCACCCCACACCCCAATCGCTGATGCCTACACTCAGTTCTGTACATAATCACAAGCCACTGTACAAAAGCAAAGGCTATCAATTGGGTGCCTAGCCTATGAGTTGGTTTAGGATCACCTCTGTAATTAACTTCTGTTGATAGTGGGTGTTCCATACCCCCTGCCTACGCTCATGTACAATTGACTATTCAAATTCAAGGCACTACTTTCAGGTGTCTACCCATGATGCACTGAGTAAGTAGTAAGTGATTTGTAACAGAAAGTTATCAAGCACCTTGTAAGTATGCGATCGTATGCGGAGGCCATGTCCTGTAGATCAAATCATAGAATTGTCTTAACAAGATGATAGAATACTAACACTTTCTAGATTCATTGCAGGGCATCTCCAACCCATCTTAAAATAAAATGGCATTTATCGCCTCTTTTCTATCCCCTCTGTCTAAAACCAAAATAAATAAAAGAAAAAAAAATTGCTCACTCGCTCAGTTACTCGCTCATTCAATCAGTTGTTTATTAATCGATCATTCACTCACTCACTAACACACTCACTCACTCTAACAGTGTTAAAATCTTTAAAGAAGTAGAATATATAAGGTGCTAAGACCCAATGTACAAATACCTGATAATGTCAAGTACTTGACCTTGTATTTGTAGTTGTGCAGTGCTTGTTTGCCCGCAACCAATCACCCTCTGATTGGGCAGTAAGGTAAATGACACTGAGGATGTAATTGCTCCTTGTAGCTTTGGAGTGTTTACCATAACTGGGTTTTTGTGTCTAGACATATCGTCAAGATACAGTTGTCTGGGCAGTCGGTATAACACAAGTGGTACTTGCTGGGTTGTTTCTAATTATATATGCCTCTGTGGGCAATCTAAATGCACTGCATCACTGAAAACTAAGCCTACAAAAAAGTCTGTACGGACTAGGCTTACTGTCACGAATTTGAAGACCTGGCCACCATTTTAGATACAATACATTTAGTCACCAGGGGGCCCTACTATGTTTTATTCTGGTATTTTTGCAAACTGTATGTTAAGCAAAAAAAAAAACAGAAGGTGTGTTTCCAATAACATGAACTGAAATGCTAGGATCGGTAGGTCGGATTTTTTTTTTGTAAGCTTGCCCCTTTCCCTTACCTCAGAGGAATCTTCCTCCTGTCCAACATGGGCATGTTATATATCAAAAGAAAGGTAATTTCAAGGTGGTTTTGAAGAGGATCTGGACCAGGTTTAGTGTCAAAATAATTTCACCTGTTTAAGCGAAAAAGCCCATGTGTTACTATAGGGTAAATGGGCTCGTTCGCACAAATTTTGTCCACCAGACCCCTGTTGTTAAAAAATGATTACTTCCTTTGGGACAAGTCATTTATTGCAAGCTGGGGAGTAGATGGATTTTTGTGTTCCAACAACTCTTTTCCACAAACCCCGCCAATATGATAAGAAATTATCACGACCCCCCCCCATCGACTACTGAGAACCGATGCGGGCCTCCCTAGCCCACTTAAAAGGGTCTATTTCTCCTCTTTCCTATCCCCTCAGGATGTGTGTGGTGCACATATGCGCGGGCACTGACACATTCCTCTGTGAAATTGTGTAATATAGTTCCCGCCATGAATATGACCTTAGCTGTCGAAATGGCGTTAAACCTCTATTACTCACTCACTGAGAACCGATTATGGGATGTGACCCACCCCACCCCCCTCCCGCCCGGGCCCCACAAACAAATGTATGCACTTGTGGAATGACATGTAATGTATAGTTGCTAAATCGACCATATTTAGTTTTGACCCCTGCCTCTACTGTCAAGCTTTTTTGGGTTCTGCCCTCCTACCAAGGGACTCTTAAAATTTGCCAGGCCAGGAGAAACTAGATGTAAGCATTAAAAACGCTGATAACTCGGAAAGGCTTTCTCCTGCATGGATCCATCTTTCATTACCCCTTCCCCATCACATACACATACAAATAATGATAGGCATTAGCTTCAAAAGCTGACAAACAAGCATGGTCTACCTTTTGATCTCAATAGTAATGTAAACATGGAAGGGGTGGTGCCAGCTTGGGTACTCATTCCAGAAGTATGACATCAGCATTGTGTGGTAACACAGTCACAATAAGAGCAGAAAAAAGGGGTTTCTAAAAGGTATCCATATACTATAGCATTGGGACCATGAAGGGTTGCCCCGAGGCTGAGTTAGACTACATTGTGCATATCACATCATTTATTAAATGTATTTGCTACCTATATGATCTATAGTTTATACACTACACACAGAACATAAACATTTGACATTTACAGGATGTTTTCATAGGGTATTTTGAGAACATTTCCACAATTTCCTCTCATTTTCAGGTAGGCGTAAAAGTCTTAATCCCTGGTGGCGCCTATACCTCTTTCCAAGTTAATGATAAGCAGACTGCTAGACAGAATTTCTGCCTGCAACCTTGGGACCCTGACCTGGGCTATAATTTTGTTTTTTACAGCTTACAAATCGGAAAATTATAAAAGAATTTAAAACCTAAAACATGAGGCTACTATCATTGCACTTGACTGATATAATGTTAAGGAATCTATGCATGGGCTACCTGTTTGCATTGGCACCTTTTTGAGTATCTGAAGTTACAATTAGAAGTCAATGGATTGTCTATTGACTGTCATGCATTCATGAACATATGCCTCATAGGGCTTGACATAAAGACAACACCTTTAACAAAGCCCTCACAGTGGTAGGGGGAATCTATAACTAATGAAATTACTGTTACATAATAAATAAAGATAAGTTGACTTTGATCAAATAGATTACGCAAACTTGTCATATTGGCGACCCAGCCTTCTCAATTCAACAACCTGTAGTCAAATTGGGGACGTAAAACCGTCTACATAGACTATTTTTTCTTACCGTCAGGTTTTCAGTGATTGACCTTGGCTGTTTGTAGGGTAAAGTGACTATGTCTTATCAATTTGGAATTGAGCAGACCACCACCCTGAGACACTGTGAACGGCCACATTTAACTCTCGCTATACTGAGGGTTAAAAGTAAAACACCAAATGTCAGTTGAAAACTGAGTTGACGGTATATTTTAGTTACCAGTAGAGGATTGAGCTACTCAGACATATGTCTGAGCTACATTCCATATGCGACTAGATATACATACCTGGAACAGTCGTGGAACATTGTCATCAGCCGGAGTATAATCTATAGCAGCAGTTTTGAGGATCTCAGTGATACTGTCGTAAACACCGCTGAGTAAGGAACTTGTGTGAAATACTTCTCACTGACTCAAAGCAATACATACCTCCCTCCCTCAAGGAGAGGAACAAAGGATCTTCACTGTTAGTGCGTGGGATACAGAAGAATAGAGTAAAGTTTGATAGCAATGATGTATTGTAGTTTGATAGCAATGAACAATCCCCAGACAATGGGTGGCTTTTAAATAAAGTAGCTACTGGCAACTTGGCAAGGCTCATCCAGCAAGTGGGCCTTTCTGATAAAATTGTGATCAAGTTGACCCTATTGACGCAAGTCCATAGCACTGAAAAGGGAACAGCCATCATGGTTCCCTCAACATCCAGGACATAATGGCAATTATCTGATTATCCCATTGACATGATTTTGAATATCGATACACCGAATATTTAGGAGTCAAAGTAACACTTATGGTCCTAAGACACATGTAAGCGGTTATGAAAAAGAAGGCAACATTTAGGAACATTTAGTTGATCTGGAGGGTACTTTTCAATAGCGCTATTAACACCACTGGTATTTCTCACGATTATTTTGAAAAGAAATGAGGGACAAAAAACCGACCAAGTGAACAATTTGCTCATCATTTTACTGAAAGGAAATAAAGAGTGATGGAGCACATAGTCGACAACAGATTCACTTAATAAGATCTGCCCTTGATCTATCTCAGATGGATGACAGTGCCGTCGAACCGGCTAAAGCTAAGATATTCTACTTACTTTTGTTGCACAACTAATACTTAAGCTAATTAGTATCAAGGTAACTATCCCATCAGAACCTATTGTTGCCTCTGAAATCTACATTTTCGATAACACCCTGAATAGATGTTTCATATATAGTTGGCATCTTGGCGGAAAGACCCCACATAGGCATTAAACGTCAATAATTCCTCATTCCAAACTTGTGGCCTTAGTGATGCCCCCACCATTGTGAATTTATACTAACAATTATATAAGAGAATTATAAGACAAGGCAAGAATGATTCTCCTGCTCTACAGTTTCGCCTTTGGAGTACAGGTAAGTGCAATCATCTATTCCCCTAAATCACTTGTGATTGCATATCTCTATAATATCGTTGTTATACCCACTAACCTCTCAAATTTGGGAAATGATGTATTAATATGAGGGATACTTATTTATCATTTATATCACGACCAAATGACAGAAAGTTATAGCATTGATACCATACTTGGGGACTGTGATAACTTCCTTAATTGTATGAACAGAAAGGGCCAACTCTTATGGCAGTTTCTATTAAAAAGGACACTGAGTCATAATACTATATATCTTAGTATAGCACGAGTTACAGTTGGGCTATGTCACAGGGTGGTTAGCTGTGGGTAAACATTGCCTACGCATGGTCAGGTAGATGCAACTTGCGTAAGAAGCCCTCAAAACGTGCAATTGATTAAATTTCAACCATAGATCCGCTATAAAATACCCATACCAACATTACCTATACCCTTAATAAGGCAGCCATTATGCCCTTTTCTCAGGGCCTAAGTAAGGACATGGTTACCATGTGTCACTGAATTAAAAAAATGATTGAGACATAGTCACCTCACCACCTACATGTCAATGCAGTCAGTTGGTTTGATTGCCCACAGAGGGATATAATTAGAAACAATCAATTAGTACAACGGGGTGATTAGGCACATTGTAGAATAATCATAGCTGTTATCTTGGACATATTTTATAGGGCACTTTCTTTCATTATATTGTAGAGGCACACTTATAGTGACGAGGATCCTGTTAATTGATCACCAATGGTTTATTAAGATTTGAGGGTATATGCCTGTTAACATTATGATGATTATGGGAGACATTCTTTAATTGTATTCTATGTCCACTTTAGAGGATTTTAGAGTATCTACCGGGAGTAGCTATAGGTTTCTTTATCAAAATTGGCCTTATTCATGGATATTGCTTGACCCAGATCTCGAGCCGACTAGAGTAATATTCGCTGACATCCAAAAGGACACAAGAGAGCACAAGTAACCCTCCCTGTAAATATACTTCACGGTAGGCTTTGAATAATTCAAAATGATACGACTTATTTCAAGGTGTTCTTATGTCAGTTTTTAACCCTCAGTATCTGTATAATGCGATAGGAGCTAGTGTTATTTTGAAGCACAAATGCAAAGAAGGCGGGTACCTAAAATAATTAGGGCCACATTCATGCTTCAATCTAACCCTCACTGCTTCTAAGTGAGCAGCTTAAAATGAATGAGTAAAAAATAGTCAAATTTAACTTTTCAAGCCTAGCACAGACTCTGCATCTTCATGACTCAAGTTTGCCCAGGCAGATGACCCTACCTGATTACCCTTGTCCGTGAAGCCCTGAAGTAGGCATAGAATTTTCCAACGTGAGGAGTCTGTGCCATGTATGACAAGTTGAACTCAACAAACTTTGCCTCATTTGTTTTATGCTGCTCATTTAGAGCACAAATTTTTCAGTGTGCAGATTTTGCGATGCATTACTGGTAAAGCATTCCATGTGGGTGCATTGGTCCATCATGAAGACAAATTGGCATTAACCTTGAGACGTCATGCCTTTCCTAAAGGACTTAGAAGATAGATGTATAAGTTACACTTGTATCATCTCAAATCTCATCCTCATCTTGGGACTTAGAACTATAAGGTGAAATTTTGAACTCCACAGGTTTGTAATATCACCAGCCTTGCTAGTGTCTTCTATATCAATTAGAACCGAAATCCGACTAACTGATACCCAGTAGATAGCTTTCCAACCAGTAAATCATAATCTACTGCAATATCAGGTATTGTATCAGCTATGAACATGATATCACCAAAGTTCTCAAATATTGATGTCAACCTAGTCTGGTAGAATTTCAAAATTGTTTATGCTTCTATCATAGTAATCTGGTACACCCAAGCTCCATGTTTAAGTTTGAAATGTAAAAACAATATTTACCACTGTCCTACCTTAGCACACTGGAAAAGGGTGATGAAAAGAACACAAAAAAACAATAACAAAAATATATAAAAATCACATCATACCCAGGTACATTTGAAAAAGGAAGGCAATACTCCCTTCGGCTATTCTTGAAATGAAATAGCAGCGCATATATTTTACTCATATGGACTATCATAGATGTTGAGAGCTCAAAATCCCATTAATCATATGGATGGTATATATTCAAAACAATAACAATGAATCTGTTATATCAAAAGCTACCATTTAAGACAATACGTGTAAAGAAAGACTTCCAAATGTCAGACAAACCAACCCACAGCCTATTATACTATTACTAGTATACTTAAAGTATTTCATGTGCTTCTATGTTATTTGCTATGGTGGGCGGTTAAAGGAGGGGGGGGGGGCAAAAAGGTTACAGCTGTTCCTCCCCCATGGGAACTGTTCAAACACTTTTAGAAAAAGGCCTCATAGACAATACTCTCTCCAGAGAGGCTTTGGATAATTTCACAAAGTAGAAACATTTAAGACTGCACTCTACAAATACTGAAAATACATTTGCATGGCGGAAAAAAGGGAGATTCTAGTACTTTGTTTCAGTGAATGTGATTATGGTTCTTACTCCCTGTATAGTGAAACACTCATACCCGATAGGTTTTGAAGATAATTTTGTTATGCACGTTGAACAATCATGCCATTACGATTTGGGCCAAATTAAAGTTCCCATAGCAGTGACGTAGTTGTTGAACGTTCCCTTAAGCTTATGGCATTCATGATTTCTACATTATATCAAAATCAGGACACAATGCAGATGATCTGAGGGGGTACATACTGCAGCAATTCTCGATTATTCACAAAATTATGCCTTACAATACAAAAGGAGAGAGTGGGATTTCACTTTGAGCAGTTCACCGAGCTGCTCTTTTCTAAGTTCAAACCTAGTGGCTACAATTGAGCTGCCCGAGAGACATGCATGCAGCCCCAGAGCATAACCCTGGGACGCAGGACAGGCCCTGGTGCTGATATTAATATTAAAACTGTGATTACAAGACTTGCCCATTAAATCAAATTTAATTGTCCAAATGAGCGACAGATCATCTCAGCCCAGCGCCGCCTCCGGTGATTGAAACTGCTAGAATTCTTGATGTTCCTTAGGAAAAATCAGGGAAAATCTAGCTCATTCTTAGATTTTACTAAAGTTCGCTGAAAAAGGGTTGAACATTGCCTCATTGGGCATGCATGCTTCCAAGCCCCGCGAGGTTAATTTTGCAGGATTAGTCCATTGAGGATTTTGGTTGATTCAGGAACTAACAGCATTCTCTCTGAATTTGATCCCAATCCCCCTGTCATTCAGCAGGCTAGTCGACTATTGATGTCACCTAGTAATACCATTTTTTTTCTTTTAAAACCTTTTGATATAAATGTAAGAATAAATTATTGACATCTTTGGAAGGTCTTTTTCAAATGGATCAGTTTAGCTCAGGGCTATCGAACATGCTTTGAATGACTTGACCAAGGGATAGTGCGGCAAACACTTATTGCAAAGAGGACGAATATTATGTCATGCTTTCTGTTATTGTCCTAGGTTTAGTAGGGTATAAGAGAGGGAAGTTTTTGGTCTTCTCTTTGAACATAACCAGCTTTTGACAACTGTAAGGTATTAAGTGTCTTTGGTTAGAGTACATCACAACATCAGGCTCTTTAGATTAATATCATATGATGATACTTGAATTCTAAATTTCACGTACTGGCATTGAATTTAAGTTGAGGTACAAAATACGTTTCGATTCGAAAGAAGACCATATGTTATATGATACAGTATCTGGCAGATTGAAGGACCAGAGAGGTAATTTTACAATTCATTTATACAGTTATAAAGCACATGCCCTCATACTAACTATGGAATTCCTTTCATATACATAATAGTGTAATGCAAGTATTGTGAAAATGGTGTGTAGTGCATGCTATCTATACAACAGTGATAACTCGAGACTTTGCTTGCACTCAAACCCACCCCACTGCGGTTGATGGAGGAATTTGAAAAGAGGGGGATGCTATTAAAAGACTTTCTCATTGGCCAGGGACTTTAAGCATTGGCAGAATAAAAAGAGAAAACATTCCTCTAAAAAAAAGGGGGGGGGTACCCCTCTATACAGCAGCCGCTGAAATTGACGCTGTTCCTGTAGACTGGTTTCCAGGAATGATATGAGAATGCACAAAATCATAATATAACCCCTTGAAGATTGAATGGAGTTCAATGCACACTGTCCTCCTGTTATGATGCAGAAACCAAGACCTGGCGAGAAACTCACCAGGGTAATATTAAATCAATTTACCAACGAAACCCTAGCGGAGGGCGATTCACAGAAACTGAAGACTTGAAAACTATCTTTCCCAATTTCACAGATGAATGTATCGGTGACCGCGCATGTTATGTTCACCATACACAGAGGGGGTACAAAGGAGGAGATATAGACCCTCTTAATTAGGTTACAGTATCCCTCAGTAGTATTGACTTACTTGTCGGATGGATTAGTGGATCATACAGAGATATGACTATAGTTGTAGGTATCATGCCGCCTATTAAGGCTTTCATGGCGATTTGTGGCACATGGCCTTGAAATAAAATCTAAAACAAAGAATTGTAGCAGACTGGTGCATTCTCATGTCCTCCTCTTTTGTCACATCTATAGAAAATGGAGACAAAATAAACCAAAGGCAGCTATTGACATTACAATAATGGAGATGCATAGAAGATAAATAGGCATTTTACATTGAATCATGATAATCGCACCGCTTCGAACTAAGTAAGATCAAATGCATTTGAAGAAACTGGAGAAAATCCCAAAAGTCAACAGAGGAAAATCTAGACTTTGGGCGGCCTGGGCGGGGATCCCTTGTCACTGCATGCCGTTCATCACTCTTAGAGTCAATTACAGGGTTTTTGATCTATCAATTATCAAATCACTAATTAACTTCCAAGGCCCTTCTTCTCACTCCTGTTTTGGTTCAACCTTTCCCTCTTTGCCATCTCGAGCTGCAGCAAATAAAACCAAAATTGCCTTCCCCGAGCCCAATCGCAATTAAGACGAAGCAATGTTCGACTTGGTCTAGAATTATTCAGGAGAAAAGAAGACAACAGGGTTCTTCAACTTTTCTGAACTAGAACAAATGTAATATTTGAGCTTTTGGCCCAGGGATCACATGCGTGTGCACTCATGCCTCCTGTGACAATAATGTGCAATTTACATCTTATTTGAGTAAGGTCTTAATCAAAACATGAATTTTGCATAGGATATAAATAACTATGCTTAATATCGAGAGCACATAATGGTGCATTTGAAGTTGCATCTGGTCAGGAAATATATTCTGAATTCAAGATCAATACATTAAAGGAAATACCAGTTTATTGCCTGCAAAATATTGCACATATATTCTGAATGATACTTCTGGTCTACTTTTATTTTGATCATTATAGTTGGACTTTTCTTTTACATGGAGGCCATCTTGAATTTAGAAAGTTTTAAACAAGTGAAGCATGGCGATATTAAAAGTCCTTACTATGATAGGCCCACTATTGCTCAGCCTCACTCACCCCCACTTATCTATTGGCCACTAGCTGGTGTGGACCTGGTTCCGGGGACACACACTGATAAGATGGGACCAGCATGTCCCTGGAAGTTGGTGTTAACCAGGGACAAGGTACCCATCGTGGTATATCACAATGGGTTTACCCGGGTAGCATTATTGTCCAATCAGATAAGTCCCTGTATTCACTGCAGAATTTTTTGGGTACATTATGTAATACCTGGTACCCATCATGCTGGTTGTTATCAATGCTTATCTCGCCCAGTGCCGGATCAAGCAATGGCGGACCCACTAGGCCTCAGTACTGAGCCCTATAACCTTATCACAATGTCTCCATGTCCAACTCCTGGCCAATATACATGCACAATGATACCGTAGGTACCGGTAATTAACCCTTTGATGATAAGAGAGTGCTTTTATGCTCTGTGCTTTTTTTGCCATTGTGATACGTGAAATAGCTCATAGGCGTCTCGCTATGCATTAGATGTTATGCCGTCTTTATGAGGTTGATATGATGCTTTGAATTTTATGAGTTACATCATGAAAACACGACTCATATTTGGTAATTTCCTAGAAATGCAAGTAGAGAGTAGACATTATTCTTATTTCATAGATCCATGCAAATGTCTAATGTGAACGCAAGGTCACATTATGATACATTTGTTTGATGATGTGTCAAATGGCAACTCGACCGTCTTTCTTCTAAAGGGGTCAATTCAGCAATATTTATTGTGACTGACGTCAGTGATAAAAAAAAAAAAAAAAAAAAAAAACGACAGTAGATTACCGCTTAAAGGGCCAAATCTACCAAGTCCTTCTGGCAAATCACTGCTGTCTCGTGCGTGAGTCTCGTTCTCATGCCCAGCTGTGTCGAATCATGAGCCGTCTGCACAAGCCCAAGTGAGGGAGATCTCCCTCACGGAAATTCCCCCTGTCGCTGAAGTTTTCCCTTTAGATGTATCCCCCTCACAGTTCAGCCAAAGGTAATAATAAAAGATAGGGCTAGGTGAGAAAGGGAACGGTTTAGGACTAGGTTTAGGGTTTTGGTTAGGGATGGGCCCATAGGTTTTGTGCATTTCATGCTTAATGGTTACATGTGTTACATAATTCTATACTACTTACTAGATATATCTTTACATCTATGCTCTAATTTAGGACATCTATGCTCGTCCCCCCATCTCCCATCCTCACATCTTCAGTCACGCCCAAACTCTATTATATCGTAACGACACCAGCGCCCTCTGGTTTGTGCAGGCCACAACAAAGACTCCTTAAACCTTTACAGATTGGGTGATGCCTCAAAGCTTGATATCAATGTGTCGTCATGATGGACAGGTGCTGGAGATTGGGGTGTAGGAAATTCAGAAATATGTTATGGACCCTGTGTAGTTAGCATGATGCATGAATGCATCACTGGTGATTTAACCACTGATGCTGCATTCATGCATCATGCAGATAAAGAGTGTTATGTCTTACACCTCTCTGCCCCCGTTAGCAATGCGCCGTGCATCAATGCATCATGTTGTATCTAGGGGAGGGGGTTGAGGTACTTACTCCCCAGGGAAGGCGTTTTGCAATATAGCGTTGGCCCGGAGACCCACAGAACACTGTATTGGTGTGGTCTTTGCAGGATTGATACATTTAAAAAGAAAATAATTCACCCCCTGGAGCAGCTCCGAGCAGCTCGTCTCTAAGGTCTCACTGACCATTAATGTGTCCCCCTCCACCCCTCAAAAACTAGACCCCAGTTGTGGTCGGCAGCGTTAGAGAAATAACCATCACCAGGCCATCCTCAAAACTCAGCACAGTTCTTATGCACCAGATAGTTTTGAAAGGATTGCACTTGTCCCTTTCTTACTTCTCCCTACCAACATGTCTTTTTGAGCTACCATGCTCCCTCTCGCCCTCCCCCCGATGTTCAGTTTATCTGTTGCGGGGTTTTCCTCCTAATTTTGGTGTTGCATAGTGTCTACTTTTTTAATCGTTCTTGGGACTATAGTGGGTTTGGTGTCCATTTATCTGCTTGTATCAGGTGTCATTTAACATACTTAATTAGCACTGGTCTCTAGCAGGGGCGTAGGAAAGGGGGGGGCAGGGGGACCTGGACTCCCCCCCCCAATCCCAAAATGTGTCAAGTCCCATTATAAAATGTACTTGTAAGATTCCCACAGATCACCACTCAAATTGGACAACTATGTCATTAAGATAGGGAAAATGGCAGCGCTGTTTTAAGATAAGTCATCAAGGAATAATCTTTTATATAAAACCCATACAGCGATGCATCAACACCAGCGCGCTCAAGGCGATTATTTATTATAGCTGGGGTGCAGGCCCCCAATGAAGATTTGCTTCCTACGCCTCTGTCTAGTTACCAACCAATTCCTTAAACCAATTGTATTAAGATGATTTACGCCTAAAAAGAAAAGAAAAGTGCATGAATCAGGATTTCACTATGTAGTCAACTAAAATTGTGCATTTCTGACATATTATTAAAATACATTTGTGGTACAAAATTTCCAAAACCCCATACGACAGCAAACACATGGTAAAAGTACCCTAACCACCTCTACTCACCACAACATCACCAAAACCCCTACCTCCGCACCACCCACACCCCCACCGCCACCATTTCAACCCACCCAACACCATCCATCACAACTAGCACTTCCCTCTCTGGTAATAATACTTTCAGAGGAAGCACCCCGAAAAATTACCCCCAAAAGCGGCACCAGCACAGGGAGGTCCACAAAAAGTCAGAATGACGGATTCATTTCCCCGATGGTACATTTCCTCTCTCTAGTGTTTTCAGTGGTGGATTTTTAGAGGAACTCCTTTCGTGGAGGCAAGTTCTCAGGCCCCTGGTTAGGGAGCTGCTGAGGCTAACTCTGCCGCTACCCACTAGGTGGCAGGGCAGACTGGTGGTCCCTGGGAGCAGCTCTATTGCATTGGAATGGGTGTGTGAGTGCCGATAGTGAGCTGAATGAAAAAGCGCGAGTTGCTCACTCCTGGGCTTATAAATGCATACTCGTAGAGGGCTGTTTCAGTATAGCTCCTGTATAGTATGTAACGCATATAAAAATACTAAAGCAGCACATGCATTATGAGTCTATATTGGTTTCACAAAAAGACCCAAATGGTTGAATTTAGCCTTTGTACTGAGTCTTGTATTATTCCCTTCCCATAGCACCATGAAATCCCGCAATATATCATGCAGAAAGTTCCTTAATGAAATATACCCTGTCGATGGCTTTATATAATTCTAATATAGATATCAACAGAGAGGTTTAAACGCAAATCATATTCCGTAACTACCAAGGAAAACAGGAAATCAGATAAGAAGATGGGTGAGAGCATACTGGGTACAGGTTTAAGGAATTTAATACTTTGGGGTTAATCAAATAGGTGGAGACTGAAGAACATGTTATTTACCTGCTTGTGTCCCTCAGGTACTTCCAGTTCCAGCTTCTAAATCGGTTTTGCATTGAGAGAGGTAGTACCTGTAGGCATTACTCCACTATGACTTGTCACGATCTACACTCAGTTTCGAAGACAGCCTGCACAACACATCCCAAACTCCCTGCAAACTGACTACACAGTTCATGCAGAATGTGTATACCTTTTGTTAATCAGTTTACTTGATTTGTATAGATATTAGTAGAAACAATAGGGAAAAATCAAACATCTTTGCCTTGACATGTCATGTCAAATCGGCTTGTCAAGCATTGCATGATGACATGCCTCCACCACTTTAACCTCACACCTTAAGGCCTCCAGGGAGACAAGGAAGGCAGGAGCATCACTCTGCCCTTAGTCCAGCCTCTTGTCCACCTGTCACTTCAAAACTGACATTAATAAAGTTTGGAAGCCACTTCAAATGACAGATTTTGGCCCCCATTTTCGCACCTTCTGAGTTGACATCAATGTTTTTTTTTCTTTGTCAGGGTTGTGTAATGTGGGAAGTTGAGAAGGATGGACTTCAGGGGTTATTTGCACAATGCAAATGCATTGGCCTTAGGGAGAGGGGTTTGAATGTTCCTTCTGTGAAGCTGGAGCATTATGATGTTATCCATTGTGTTGTTTTTAATAACTAATTTGCAGAACTTGCACTCCTAATTTTCACACAAAGAATATTACATTTCTACTAGAACAAATACAATTGATATGACTGTCTTTTGTTATAAGATTCTTGTTCTCCCTCAGCCTATAGATACCTTCTGGGTTTATTATAGCTATGATGTTTGATGAGAAAAAACAAACACTCCTACTTGCAATGTAGTATCTCAGTCCGATTGGGTAGGTTCTGTTCGCTTTTGCTACAAGTACTGAATATTGAAATTTTGTTTTCCACCATAGCCTCTGATACTGGGTAGAAAATACATGTAGCTGCCATATGCACTGACATAATTATGTATGTAGATCTACTCTTATCAATGCCCATGCATTAAGGCATAACTCTAGTGACACTTGCGAGCTTGCTCTTACCCAATTATTGATACAGATGGTACCACCCTACCCGCACGTCTTATTTTTTTTTTCAGATCTATCATTCTGAATGTCTTAGTATCTTTTTAATAGTTTTGTCACAATTTGTAAGGACTAGAAATGAAACTTCATGTATTATCAACAAGAAAGGGTTTTATGCCTACCCATTTCCTTATATACTAAGATATTACCATCTTTCACACAACTACCCCCAAACACTATCACCTATCAAATCAGACCTCTGACACTGATGCACAGGGAGAGATATCAATTACATGACTTTGTGGATAATTGTTGCTTCATGGACTTAGACAGAATATTACCCTTTCCCCTGAAGGCCAAGATGTCTTTATATTAAATACAAAAACCCTCCCACTAAGACACCAGTGAACATCTGGCAATGCATAATAGCTAATGCAGTTCAAAGCTGTAGGTTTTGAGGTCAGGGCACTGTACTCTAATTGCTCTGTCTATTTGAGAGCACTATCTCTTTTCAATCCTTTGATTGCTTTGTCTATGTGTTGGAATTCACACTCTGGGTTTTAATTGCTTTTGTCTACGGCCAGATAGGAGCAGATTTCGCTTTTACTTTCAATTCATGGATCACAAGGGCCAGGCAATTTGCTCTCTATTGCGGCCGGGCTGGTCACGAAACACATGATTATAATAGGCCTAGAAAAAGGCGGACAGCTTGCCAAACAGTGGTCTGGCAGTGCGCGCCGGAATGCAGGCGTTTCGTCCCTGGTGCAAGCAATGGTGAGAGGGGGAAAAAAGACCTGGGAAGCAGGAATAAGGAAAAAAATGAGAACTTTTGCAGCTCTGTGGAATTTCAGTTTTATTTCGAATGCCAGGGATTTGCTGTGCATAATATTATTGGTGAGATGGGGGAATTCACCAGCAGGGGTGGGTAGGGATTAAGTTGGGGTGGGGTTAGGGAATGAGGCAGGGGTGACCTCAGGGGTTAAGGGTGGGGTGCAGGAAGGGTGAAAGATGCGGTTAGAGATCAAAGGTGAGGGGTATAAATGCATGCATGCTTGCTTAAAGATGCATGCGTTGAAAGCATGCGTTCAAAGGTGGGTAGCATGGTGTCATAATGTGGAGAACATCTGCCTTAAGGGGAGGAAGGCTATTGCGTTCCAACCATGGAGGAGGAAAGGCATTAAGGATGAAATAAAAATAAAAAAGGGGACGGGAAGGTGGTGGATAACCAAGGGGCGGGGGACTGGATGGGTAGGTGTGGGTGGGGTCAGGGATAAGAATATAGCTCTCCAAACGTGTGCAATTAATTCCTAAAAGCCCAATTTTCAATATCATTCACTTTTATCGCAGCGCAGGGATGGGTGCATTTAGTCTGCGAGGTTCTGCCAGCAGGGGAAAGAATATGCATATTTGATCACCACTGGTCGGAAAATCAAGTCTGAATCGAAGTTATAATTCATCTTCAAAATCCGAGATAGTGATTCTCTTCCCGACCAACGTTTCTTTTGTTGGCGAGGGGCCGGCTCTTGAATCCGGGGGCATTTAAAGCGATCTCATCATTTTCTGAATCTAACAAAGATTAATCACCACCATCCAGTTTCAATTTGACTGATGTTCCAGTTGCTAAAGTTTTGGGAAATAATTCCCAACTTGCAAAGCCAGGAATCGAGGCAAAACCCCTGTCGCCTCTGCTGTGTCTTGACGTCGGAAATTTCCAAATCAGCATCCTTCTAAAAATAGCCGATTTGCCATTCCCGTTTATTGCCACATCATCAGCGCTTTTTGCCCTCCAAGATGGAGAGCTCCAACAACCAGCGGCCTGAGCAAAAACTAGCAGGTCCAAGTTTTTCTGCAATGGCTCGGCTCTGGGACCTCGAATGTTGAGATTTTGGGGGGAATGCATCATGGTAATGAGTAGGGGCTGTGAGATTTCGGTCCTATCCAGAAAATAATCAACATTTGTCAGGGGGAGGTGGTTTGAGAATGATAGACAAAAAGGAGGTTTGATAAAACTAAGGTTACATGACCTCGTTCAACGTTGGCTATAATGCGGTGGGCCAGTATCATTGTTGTGCCACCCCTAGCCACACCTATGACCACCCCTCCCTCCCCCCTTCCCCCAACACACACAGGCCCAGGAGCAAAAACGCCACCAGCACTGCAGACGTTTTATATGAAATACAATTCGTCAGCCGGAAAAATAAGGCCCAGCCAAATGTCCGCTGCGTTATGAGACAATCGAGCGAAATGAGGGAGAAAGGATTCATCTCGCATTCCACGAAAGCCATTTCTTTCCATTTCGCAATAGTTCAAATCCGATTGTTTTTAAGACTCAGGCCCATTCCTCAACTCGTGAGAGAGGATATGCTGTTATGAGTGGAGCCGAGCTGCCGGAATGCCAGCATCCCCCGCCCCCTCTAATTCTCCTACGTAGACTTAATACAGCCTTAGAAAACATTACAAATCAGTGTTTCTTTTGTCTATTTATGCCCTCTTCCCCCCATCTTTCCTCATTTGTGCAGACGACATTGTGAGCACGAGCTGACCAAGGGCGCCGCTGTGTGCGCTCTGACAAATTTGCGCGGGAAAACGTTGCAGCACAGGCAAAGCGCCCTTTCCAAGTTTAAGCCGGGGATAAAATGGCGATAAGCCTAGATGAAATACGTTAAACCCGGGATTAAATACGAGCCATCAATTTTGGTAATTTCTTCCTCGAGGCGCCGTTGTTTTAACCTGTTTGCTTTCGCGCCACGCATAAAACGGGACCGACCCCTAATGACGAAACACATTTCATCATTCGGCGAGATGGACACTGACAATGAGCAGAATCCACGAATTGTCGTCTGCGCGTAACGCGTGCTCAGAGACACTTACCAAGCTGCGCGCGCACCAGGCCAGACGCAGGCGCTGTCACATCTCGAACTCTCCCCCGAAACTTTTACTTTTCACTGAATATTATCTGCACCAAACTTGAGGTAAAATAACCCAGGACAGTTGGAGTTTGTTTAAACGTCAAAGTCATGTAGTATCCCAGCACGTCCATTCGGATTTCCAGCACTTTCCCCCAAAACCAAGCAACTACTTTTATCCTCCCTCAATGGCTGTTTCCTCCACAGGCAGTACTAGGTTAAAACTATATCTCCTGTAACCTACTCATTTAACCATTACCTTCACTCAATTTCTTTCACTCTGGTGATTTTCCTCTAAATTCCCCTTTCACGTTTAAGATAATGCTTTTTAGACAACCACCATAAAACCGTGAATTTAGAATATTTCAAGATCTCATCTTGTGGCATTTCCCAATAGAATAGTCATTTTTATACTGGAGCTCGCTAATGTTGTTCCACAGCTGTTTTAAAGTAATACATTCTGCGAGCAAAAAGAAAAAAAAACAAAAAAACACCCAAAATGAATAATTCAAATGCCGCTCGGTCCCGACAATATAACTTTGATAGGCCTCAAACTATGGGAAGAAATTGATTGCCACACAAAAGTGTTCAGGGGGGAAATTGGGCGCTACGATGAAGTAATAGCACAGCTCGGACGGGATTGGTGGGGGAAGTTCGTATAACTTAGTTTTCAAAGTTGGCCAATGAAATACATCTAAGAGTGGATTTTGCCATGCAAAATTTAGATCCGGCCGAAACTCATTCAATTAAAGTCAGTTTGAATTTGACTCAGCTCCTAGCGTTTCGCCAGCGAGCGTGTCATTATGGGATGGAATAGGAGCGTCGCCTTGATTACTAATGGCAGTTGTTAGTTACAAAGGGTTCATGGGAAAATCTACCTTCACGTGGGAAAAACACAGGATTGAGGGGGTAGTAGTTGCTGCTGCTGCAGTTGCTGCTGCTGCTGTCGCTGCAATGGCTGGGCTCCCCTGCCAGAGTGGGGGTAGTTTAAAAAGCGGACAGGGTTGTTTTAGACATGGGAGGGGACTACGAGTTGTGAGGGGCCTGGTTAACATCAGGCCTTGGTGATGGAACAATGTTCAACTGGTAGAGTGAACATTCAGGAGGTTTCTTCCTCTTTGATACCTACTTGGAATTCTGAAAGCATACTTGATGATGCTCGACAGGAACTTCTAATCTTTAAGAAGGTGAGAATCCGTCACGAATTCGCTATTTCAAAAGTTCTACATGCTTTCTTTCCTAATGCGGAGCTGTCCTATGTAATTATGACATGATATCATTTAACATTAATGGTATATTTACATGCATGTAAAAAATCATTGCATTGCTGCAACATTTTCAGGGGCGTAGGAAAAGGGGGGGCCAGGCCCCCCCAATAATGAAGAGGTTCCCTATATAAGCCTATATAAAAATATGGCGGGCCCTCCCCCCAACCGAGACCCCCGGCCCCCCCCAATAAAAATTTGCTTCCTACGCCCCTGATTTTGGGTACACACTCCTGATATTAGCCAGATAGATTGCATGCCAAGAAGATCCCTTTAAAACTGAGCATTATAAGATGCCTTTTATGTACATGTATTCTCACTCACAGATCCACGGATATTGAAGCTCAATTTGCCACTCATTCCCTAGTCTTCACTCAACCTGGTTGCATGTATAGGCCTCTTGTAAATGCAACCTTTCAGATATATGTATCAAGTGAGTAAGTGGAACAGTAAGTGTAGATGTGACTTCACAGATGCATATACCTCATAGTGCATGTCGTAGTGTCACGGGTTTGACAAGAGTTTTGACAAAAAAAAGCAGAAAGATGGTCTGGAATATGCTCCATGAGTTTCAGAAAGTTACAGGGGTGGATCCAGAATGGGTGGTCTCGGGAGGGCACACACATGAACATTTGGTCGGGGCGGGGCGGGGGTCTAGTGTACGCTGGTCCCCTGCAGGTATTTGAGGGCATGGTACCCGCGGGCCATGTCTGATGACATTTTCTTCAGATCCTGGGGAGAAGTACTTTTGAACTCCACTAGATGGGAGTATTTATATTTTCCAAGCACAGTTTGTATTGGCCATCAGCTGGTCTGGAGCTGGTTCTGGCAACATTCACTGATAAGAACTGATAAGATGGGACCAGTATATCCCTGGAAGTGGGTGTTAACCAGGGACAAGGTACCATTCATGGTATGTCTTATCAGTGGGTTTTAGCCAACCAACGAAATTCAAGATGGTGGCTCTACTAGGCCTCCATACTGAGTCATATATTTCAAATATCTGTATAGGAGAGACAGGTTGGCCATTAGGGTGCTAGGGTGCCCTCTTGGGAATAAGGGTTAAAACAAGGGATGGTTGACTGGCAACTTCTTAGACATGGCCTGCCTGTATGATGTCCCCAAATATGCAGACAGGTCGCCAGCCAAAGTCTAGTAGGGCAAGTACCCCCCCCCCCCCCCCCCCGCATTGATCGTGGACTGGGGGTTGGGGCGTGGGGGATTTATTCCCAACCAGCTGTTTCAGGCAGGACATACAAGTTATAGTTAAATTAACAAGAATCACGCACAGCTCATCCCCAACACTATTTTGCCTGCTTGGTCCCTATAGGATAGACTAACTTTAAAACATCCAGATAACTTGAGAGGTCCACCCGACTAATTGGATATAGAAACCATTTGAGTGCTGAATTAACTCTAAAATATGGTTGATCAATGTTGATCCAATCTCTTTGAAATGATGACAAAGTGTCCTTTCGATTTCTATGTCCAATAAGGGGAATGGACGTCTCAAGATATGTGGGCGTCTGTATTTATGTTACACATATAATACAAATGAATTTTGACTCGGGTGTTTTTCCTAAAAAGTGGGCCTCAGCTTTAGTCAAACCACTACCCAAAGATGGTGACCTTTTTTTGGTTAAGAACTGGAGACCTATCTCTCTCTTGCCCATGCCCTCGAAGATTATTTAAAAAGATCATGTACTATTACCTGAATGATGCAATGAAAAAGCATGGCATGTTTTCAGATAAACACTATGGTAACAAGAAAGGTAGTGGTACTGGGGATGCCACATTTGATTTAGTTAATGAGCTATATGAATATAGAAATAATGGTTTAATAACAGGTGCCCTATTTAAAGATTTTACTAAGGCTTTTGATGGTGTAATACATTCAAAACTATTAGAAAAATTAGTAAATTTGAGCAAACATAATTTCAGATGGTTTAAGAGCTATTTAGAAAACAGAACACAGAGAACCAGCTATGGTAATAACATATCTGATGAACAACAAATGAAATATGGAGTACCTCAAGAGTCAGTTTTAGGTCCCCTGTTATTTGTATTATATATTGATGATGTTGTAAGAGAACTCAAACATTGTAATATAAAGTTATATGCAGATGACATTGTCATTTATTATGCTGCTAAGGAGGGAAATGATATTAATAGGGCTCTTACAGCAGATGTTGAGTTGTTCAAATCGTGGGCACTCAAAACAGGCTTACAGTCAACCCTAATAAGACCAAATTTATGTGGTTTTTGTAGTGCACACAAGTTGAAAAGGGTTCCATGTCTGTTAGCCCCTCAGTCATATGGCCACATGTTACTTGGCCCCCTGTCATTCGGCTGCAATGCATTTAGCCACACAACAATTTGGCCCCCATGTCTTTTGGCCAAGATACTGTAGTCCACCCGATTTTTCCTAACCATACATCATCCATACATCATCACACATCATCCATAAGTCATCAGTGCATCATCATATATGTTATCATACATCATCAGTATGTCATCATACGTCATCATGCATCACCATACATAATCAGTGTGTACATCACCAAGTTCAAGTTCAATAGGGTTTTATTGCCAACATTCAACATCATGTTCTTCAGTCACAATAATGGGCCGTCCACATCCTGATGGATAGAATAAATAGCATTTTTAAGTATATAAATAAACAATTGAGAATACATGCCCCAAAATATGTTGCACGGTAATGTACTTTACATTTAATAAGATGTACTGGTAGGACAGCATGATATTGATAAGATACTGCTGGGGCATGTTGTTCTGCGGCGACTACAACTAGTATTTCTATAAATCACATCAGTTAATATATACATACAACACATACAATAGGTATGCACATGCTTAGTTCTAAACAGCTTAGGATTATTGAATATTCCTCACAGATTGGCATGCTATAATACTAGAGCGGTCTGTATTTACTTATAATAAGTGACGATATCACAGTGCCCGTCATCATATAATAATATCAAACTCAATCAGTACATGTGACACATGTGTGCTGATTAACCAGTCCCTGTAAATTTATACAGCATATTTGAGTGCAAGACAGCTGATTAACCAGTCTGCCTACAATGTTTATTCCAACCATATGTGAATTAATCACCTGGAAATGTTTGTGATCACTTTGGCGTACCTTACCATGGAAAACCCTCCCATGTGTCCCTAACAGGGTCCAGCTAATCACCTTAATTGGTTCCAGATAAAAAAATCAGTGAGTCTTTGTGCAGGTAAATGAGGCGAGATCAAGGTAAAGCTTGGTTCTCTTAAATGGCTCATACAGTAATGTTTTGACATTTATTAAGTGGGGGACTATATGGTGAAATTGGTGTCCTACACTGGCCATTACAAGTTGTTCTAAGCAGTGGGTGGCTGTATAACCAGACCCACCCATTCATTCAGCTCCCAGCTATCATCATGACTTAGCCAAAAGACTTGACAACTTAGGTTTAGGTACAAGGAATATACATGACTGCGATACTTTGTGCAGCTGGGATGGCTGACTAACCAGTCCATCTGTTCTTACACCTTGGGTCTGTGTTTAACATCATTTAACAATTTTTAGAATGCAGGCCTCTTTTCCTGGGTTTGTGTACTGGCTGGGAGTGCATCCCATTCCCAGACCCCTCTCTAGTAAGGATTCCTCTGCATGGTTTTGAGATTGTACCTCTTTTAAAGGCAACTTGATTTTATGGTTTGCCCTCGTGCGTCTCTGCTCTTCAGGTAACACGATGATGATGTACATTAACGGGTGGAATAAAGTGATGATGTATAATGATGTATGATCACGTATGATCACATAGGATGATGTACATTAAAAAGAGGAATAAAGTGCTGAGGTAGAATGAGATATACGGATGTATAAAATGACGTTCAATGAGAAGAAGACAAGAGTTTGAATAAGGGTGAAATGATGGGGTACTATGACGTATGATGATGTACTGTAATTTAAACAAATGCAAAGGTTCACTCTTAGTGATGTTGCTCAGAATGTTGTAAGTATGATGATAATGGATGAAGTATGAGACTGCAGGAAGAAAAGAAAATTCAAAATTCATGGGAAAGTGGTAAATTGTGGCCTGGTGCCAGGGGGCCTAATGACGTAGGAGCCAGTTGACATTGGGGCCAAATGACAGGGGGCTAAAGGGAAGAGGGGCCAAATGACTGGAACCCGTAGGTGTCCAGATACGGATATTACTTTCTATAATACTGTTCAGGGGCGTAGGAAAAGGGGGGGGGGGCAGGGGGGCCTGGGCCCCCCAATCATGAAGGAGGTGGGGCCTGAATATGTCTGCCCCCCCAAAATTTACCAAGAACTGATACACAAAATGGAAAAGAAGCTAAAACTTTGGGATAGGGAAAGTGGGTGTCTGAGCCTAAAGTCAGATCCAAAATTCACCAAAAACACTTTTCTATACAAATTCTATATACGTATGTAAAGACCTCATTGCGCTTCAGCCGACAATTCAAGGTGGTTGCGATGGGACCCTTGCTGGCCCCCCTCAATGAAGATTTGCTTCCTACGCCTCTGGACTGTTGTAGTCTTTCCATACTTAGGTGTGAGCATAGACAACAAATTAAGCTTTGATAAACAAATAATTGATAAAGAATGATTTGTAACAAGCTATTTAGGTTTGCCAAATTAAGGAAATATCTGACACAGGAACAAAGTATAAAAATATACTGTTGCACTATAATTATTGAATATTGTTCCTTCATTAGTACAAGTTGTAATGAGGATGGTCTAAAGGCATTGCAAAGATTACAAAATCGCGCACTACGTATCTGTTTGAAATGTAACATAAGAAGGTATAATGTAGAAGAGCTACATACTATATGTAAAGTTCAATTATTGGAACAAAGGTTTGATATGCTTTTGCTATGTTTAATGTACAAAAAATTGAAGTTGGTTGAAGGCCATAATAATGTCCACAATACTAGGTCCCAAAGCAAAATCAAATTTGTACTACCGCGTGTTATATCTAGGCATTATCAGAGATTACCATGGTACAGAGGTGTAGTTCTCTGGGACATCTTACCTGAAGAAGTTCAGCGAGGTACAACTAAGGTTAAATTCAAAGAAGCAGAACAAAATAAAAATAACTGAGGTCTGGTCTTAAACTTGGTTACAATTAAAATATTTGTTCACTTTGAAACAGCTGGAGCAGGTGTAGCTACCAAATACGTTTTTTTACTTATGTATTGTACTGAATAAAATGTATGAATTCACAGGTATTTTGGTCATCAGCTGTTATGTACAGACCTCTGTTGCTATTACTATCACTATAAGTTATGGGACTATATACACCCGTGTATATATATATAATTAATATGTGCAGCGGCTGGTACTACTTTACTCCAGGGCGCGCATTGGTATGGATGACGTCATGGAAAACAATTAGCGCCTATATAAACTGCGGGATCCAAATTAACCGTCAGTTGACGTATATCCTTCGAGCGGCACACACCACGCTGGGTGGTGCTGGAAATTTTAACTTATTCTTTGTGTTTTTTCGTATAACTATGGTATTATACCCTGCAATATGGGTAGGAAATCGACGGGTGGTGTTAATGCCAAGCCTGGTACTAAGAAAACTACAAAGAATACGAGGAATAAGGTCAACTCTAGGACTTCGAGCAGCTCTGATCCAAATATGGTTGACCCGGTGTCACCTATTCCAAAAGCTTCAGGAGTTAATTTGGGCTTATCTGCTGACCAGACATTCATCAATCTAGAGGAAAGGACTACGGTAATGGAGGACCAGCTTGCTGATATCAAAGATCTTCTCGAGACCATAGCAGCTAAACAGAGCAATCCGGTAGAAGGGGCGTGTCGAGCGGATTCACGTGGTGATGTTTTGACGCAGGATTCCAAAGGCGCTGTAACCAAGCAACGGGGGAGACGTAGGCAGTGCTCGCCTAGTGACCGGAGGGGCCATGATGACAGGAATCCAAGATGGCGACGGGACCGTTCTCCTTCGTCGGATTCGGATAAGTTCCTCTACTGATACTACCCATTCTACACGGAAAAGACATCGGGGTGAGTTAGATCAGAAGAATTTTCTAGAGAAAAATTCCAAGATTGATTGTATTGAACGTTTAATGCTGGTGAATGTACGTCTTGCTAAGGACAAGTATGAGGAAGGCGAGGATATTTTCCATTTGCTTGGCCATCTTGAAATGTTAGTCGGAAAGTCGAGTACAAAAATTTATACAGTGGCGGCTTTATCCAGGTATGATAAGTCTGTAAAAGATAGGGCGAACAAGAACGGGTTGAAAGCATTCGAAAGGGTAGACAATTCTGATATCCTTAGATATTTATCTTACGACGGGACCGTTCAGGCCCAGAAAGGACAGGTGGCAAAGCCCAAATCTTTCAAATCTAGGTCAGCTCGTACTTGTTTTGCTTTTAATAGAGCTGAGGGTTGTAGGGAAGATCCCTGTAAATACCGTCATGTTAGTGATGTGTGTGGTTCCCCTAGCCATGGCAAGGATAAATGCCAAAAGAACAAAAAGGATTAGTGTGTTGCTCTTAGGCAGGGTCCTACTTTAAAATCTGAAAATTTGATGCCTGATTTTAATTTAGTATGTACGGTAGACCCTCCTAAGCCTCCCGTTTCTATCATTCCGGGTGATAATGTTAATAATGATAATGTAAATACTTATAATTCTTGTGATTTGTCAAAGAATTTATTTATTTCTCATAGTTACCCGGTACAGGGCGAGATTGAACCACTTTTTGCGGTGGAATGTTTAAATAGACCCAGCATCAGGGTCTATGACAGTTGTGTAAATGGGGTATGTATGTGTGAACACTTCATTTATGGTAGGAGGGCTCAGATACTCCCGTGTCGACTAGCTAGTTTTCTTAGGCAGTCAGACCTAATTAATATCAATCAGGTTGAATCTGATTTTCTATGGTGTGGTTTTACCGAGGGGTTCAAAATAGTTGACCCAGGGTGTGATACTACTTATGATTGTAAAAATTATAAGTCTGTTTTGGAAGATAGGTTTTATAACGAGATGTGTGGTATTATTGAGGAGGAGCTAGTCCAGGGCTTGGTTACAAAGTCAGTTGTCAAGCCCAGATGCATACATTCACTAGGCGGTGTAGAAAAATCAAATGGTAAATTAAGACCTATCACTGACTGTAGTATGCCAGCGGATATTTCTATTAATAACTTTATGAGCACAACGTCCAAAAGCTTCTCGTATAACTCTATTAACACTGTTACTTGCCAACTTGATAGAAATGACTTTATGTGTGTGGTGGATTTGAAATCTGCTTATAGAAGTATTAATGTTTATGGCCCACATGTGGGCTATCAAGGTTTCAGGTGGAATTTTGGTAATGGAGATGAGTTTTTTGAGAGTAACCGTTTGACATTTGGTCTAAAGTGTGCCCCATATATATTTAGTAGAATATCTGATTTTTTGACTAGTATTACTAAATTTTATGGTGTAGATAGGATAGTAAACTACCTAGACGATTTTATTATCATAGCACAGCCTGAAGAGGAATGTTTACGTAAGAGGAACATCCTCATTGAGTGTATGGAATATTTAGGGTTCGTTGTGTCGAAAGAGAAGGTGACTGAGCCCAGCCAGGTGTGTATTTTTCTGGGTATAACCATTGATTCTAGGTGTATGGAGTTGTCACTGCCACAGAAGAAGCTAGATAAAATGAGCCTAGCAATAGACGAATGCTTGGGTAAAAAATTTGTATCTAAAAAGATGTTACAAAAAATTGGTGGTTTAATGTCTTTTTGTTCCCAAGTGGTACGTGGTGGTAGAACTTTCAGCAGGAGATTGTTCGATCTTTGTGCAAAAGCCAGGAATAAGGGTGTTATTAAACTTAATGAGGAAACCCAGAATGACCTATTGTGGTGGAGGGATTTTTGTAGGATTTTTAATTGTAAAAATATCATTTTGAATGATAATGAATGTACTCCTATGTATTCTGATTCCTCTATACAGGGCTTTGGGGCCTGGTGTGATAAAGACTATTTTTATGGTACTTGGGTTGACTCTAATCCTATGTTGGACTGTGTGGGTCATTTCGTTCAGGCCCCTAAACTTGATAGCCTCAAAATTCACCACAGGAACATAAATGTGTATGAACTCTACCCGGTAATGGTAGGTCTTAAACGCTGGGTGAAGAAGTTTTCTAACACTAGGGTTCATTGTATTACGGACAACATGCAGGTCTTGGCCATGTTAAATACAGGTAGATCCAAGAATAAATTGTGTATGTCCTGGTTGAGAGAAATTTTTTGGCTATGTTTTATACATAATATTGAAATATATTCAACATATATTAAATCTGAGGAAAATATTCTAGCTGATCATTTGTCTAGACTGAATTACAAGGGTGTTCCTCAGAAATGTAAAAATGTTTTAACTATGTATAACATGTGTTGCTATGCTTCCAGATCTGAGGGAGCTGGAGCGGAGAATGAGGAGGTTTTTGTACAGGGGCGTGGCTGAGTCCACACGTAAGGTTCGCAAACAGCAGTTTGGCAGGTACAAAAAATTTTGTAAGAAATTTAATTTCGATCCCCTACCTTGTTCTCCTTCTCAGGCTTCGTTGTATAGTGTGTATTTATCAGATAAAATGAAACCTATATCTGTTAGGAACTATTTGTCTGCAGTGTGGTATTATCAGAAATTAAAAGGTTATTCTGATTGTAGTAGTAATTTTATTGTAAAAAAGACACTGGATGGTATTGAATGTAGTTATAAATGTTCTTCTATTAAAACATATCCTTTAACTCCCAGTGATATGTTAAATATCAAGTCTAATCTGGATTTGTCCGTGTATGAGGATGTAATCTTCTGGTCAGCTATCTTAGTGTGTTACCGAGGTGTATTTAGGGTGGGTCATGTAGTGGACTCCCCCCATAACCTTAAATCTAAAAATGTGTCTTTGTCTGTTGACTGTATTCGCATTGATGTTAAATCTTCTAAAACTGACCAATTTGGTAGGGAGCCTTACGTGGTATATTTAAAGCGTAATGACTATTCTGGTCTTTGTCCAGCTAGGTATTTGGAAATTTGTAAAGGTTCCAAAAATAGATTATTGTTCACTATATGTAACAAACCATTGACTTATAGCTATGTTAATACCAGGTTGAAGGCTATTGCTATAAAATGTGATATTTCCCACAAAGTTTCAACTCATTCACTCCGTCATGGTGGGGCGACTCTGTTAAAAGATTCTGGTTTGAAGGTCGATGATATTAAAAAGAGAGCAAATTGGAAATCTAATGTTGTATATAATTATTTACATGACTCAAAGCAGGATTTATTAGCCCTAGATGTGATGTTATAGTGTGGAATGGTGTATCCATTGTGTTTGGCGGTTTTTGGCATGTACAGAATTGATATTGACTAAGTCAATTCTCACCAAACCCATTGTCTCCTTCCTTATTCCACTTGTGATATTATTATATATTATTATAATATTTATTATTATTATTATTATATTCCCTAGCGAACATAATTAACTTATACTATTATTAATACTACTACTATCAATACTATTACATGTTGAACACACTGTGTAATTTCTTATGGTGTTGTGTGTGCAGTATGGGTATTCTTACATACAATCTGTAAGCATATAATTGTAAGCTTCATTCTTCATTGACTGCCTCGTATTATTGAGATGTTGAAAATCAGCCCCTATGTCAAGGTGTATATATTCTGACCATTTGTGGAGCTTTGTATTTGCTTCTTCATGTGATTTGTGAAAAGAAATAATAAATCTTGGTCTGCCCTATAGCATTATTTAAATGAACCTAATCGTTCATTAATGCAATGAGTAAGTCCAAAAAACGGCCACCCACTTTATAGGCCACCTTGCTTTGGATCCCCTCCTTCATCCAACAACCCCCAAATGAAGTTCAGATTAAAAAGATCTTCTTTGTAAATTTCCGCCACAGAGTAAACTTGTAGGGTGATGAAATGACGTCATACAATGAGTAGGTGTGTATGAAATGTGAGGAATACTCAAGTGATGTTGATCCATTGTTTTAAGATTAATTTGATATGGTTGAGTGACACAACAAAATGAATGGATATTAAGAAGTTTAGTCTCAACATGTCTGAATCTGACAAAATCCCAGGAAAGATCCATCTTCAATTATAACATCAGGTTCCCTTGTCCGAGGAAACCCGAGGCGCAAATGAAAAGTGTGACTGCTAATAATACTAGAAAATGCAAACTGAAGAAACAAGTTTGGAAGAATTCATCTTTATTATCTCCAGGTTTGATAGAATGATAGGATTTCGGCAGCCGACTGCTTTTTCAAGGCATACTTTTCTGCATGTCAAGCAACGAATCTTCCTGTAACTTTGGAAAAAAAGTATCTCGAAAAATGAAGGAAATAATTAATTAAATAACCAATAAAATTGTTGAATTATTTAGCTGTTGTGGGGTTGGCGCTGTCTTTGTTATTAGGCCCTTAGCTAGGACAATGAGGGGAGCATTCTTTAATAAATTAAGAGAAAATAATTGTCATCCTTGTTGGAATTCGGCAGCTGACATCGAAGGGGACCCTTGGTACTACCTTGGCATTTCCTGATCATTGAAAACCTAATCGAGATTCCATTTTTGCCTGAATTAACTTCAGTGTTCATGCAAAGCTCTGAAACTTTTTTTTTCAACTCAGATATGAAATAAACACATAGACTATCTAGATGTCTTTAGCATCCTCACTGTAAAATATATTTTGGATTCATAATTTGGGAATGATAAAAAGAAACAACTAAAAACCTATCATATTGATAGGTCATGGATATTATTCATTCATATAGTTTCAGCTGCAGGGGAATCATCAATAAAGGGTGCTGTAGAGAGTCCCTCCTCGAAATACATTATTTGAACAATAGTACTATGCCAACAATTGTAGGAAAGCCCATTGTATGCCCCCTTTTTTATATAGTGGATTTCAATTGTTAGATTGTGGGGTAAATTGTAAAAGTAACACTTGAAGTTACCGTCTAGATCCGATTCAAAGTGCTTATATTGCTTTGACAGAATCTTCACTGTCTTTTGAATATCTGAACCATGTATTATAAATTTTGCTTCTGTATTGGGTAAATGTCAAAATTGACATAGAAAAAAAAACGTCTGGGAAAATGATTTTAGAGCTCCCAAACAACATAGTCAATAGAGTATCAATTGCTTTGTAGTCTTTTAGGAAGGCAGGGAACAGTAGCGAGATGCTGATGTAGAGTCTTATCAAAATAATTATGCAATAAAAAGAGCAATCATATCATCAAAGACCTGGAAAAGGCACAAAAACAATGTAAAAATTGGAAATTCGATTGTACAGGTTGGATCTGATGTGGAATAAAATCTGTTCTGAGGGTTAAAATCAGGCCCTAACCGGATAAGATTTCATTTAATTCGAATGGCTGCAGACTCATGTATACTGAGATCAAATGAAGGCAAGATTTTATGCCTAGAACGTCTAAAGATTAAATCTTGGCAGTTGTCCTGGTTTTTAGAGAGTTGACATTTTATACAAAGGAGGAGGAAAGAGGAGTGGCGGTGGGAAGGGGGAGAGGGTCGGTGGGTTCCCGGGATGGGGGGTAGCCACTTCCCTTCCATCTGGCCACTTCTAGCCACGTCCCTTCCTTTTGGCCAGTGACAACTCTTCCCCACAATGACATGTATAAAGCACAGAGTAACATATACACCGATGGGAGGGGGTGGAGGGAGGCTGTTTTGATACTTCCCTCGCAATACACACTCACACACCCACCAAATCTCTACCCTATAGCTATCTCCCTTCCGCCTTTGCTTCTCTCCGCCCACCCATACACAGTGCATCTACCTGTACTTACCACCCTTTTACCCCCCCCCCCCCTCCCCGTCCGTCTACATGGCAGTCCACCCATACATTCCTACCTTCTGCACCTATTCATAGATAATATCTACCCCTTTTTCAACACCCAACCAGCTTACATCTCTCCTCTTGCCATCATATTCACCAATATTTCCCCGGCCACCTATACATTTGCCTTCTTGTACCTTCCTATCCGTTTGCACTGCATTCTCATCATTTAATGTTGTAAAATCATCAGTGGAAGCTGCAGCTATAGAAAACAACAAATCCTCAAGAAACTCACTATGTGTAAGTATCTACATTAGTGCTGCTATAACTGCTCAACCAAACCCTATGTATGAATATATAGGAACTCCATGATTCCATGCCCATCTACCATTACTTCCCGACCCTACCATCACCATCCCCTCCCTTTCCCATAGCCACCTGCCCTTATTTTACCACCTGTAGAAGAAGGAGGAATGTTCATCAGTCGCACTCCCAGCTTTTCAAACAAAACTTGGTCTTTACATTCCATGCAACACTCTGCAAATTTGTACAGGCAACATCAAGCGGGGTGTCCAGTTACAACACAAAATTGTGATATTTCCTGTCAAAAAACTGCCACCCAGGGCATCAAACATCAGGCAGCAGTAGGGGGCCCTTTTTCAGCTAGCTCCATGTTGCTTGAGAGTCTTTTAGCGCGGCAAAAATGAAAGGCAAAAATGACTTAAACTCATTTGAAACTTTCACTTTTAGTTTCCAATTCGAGCTCCCCATGTTGGCAGTTTTGTCCAGCTAGCGGCAGGAATACAAACTACACGGGTATTTCTTTTGCCATCTGAAGTAAGCCACTCTACTTTGTCCAATACGAAGAAGGATGGATGGATGAAATGAAATGGAGAAGAAATGAGATGTAATAACTTTTAATCTGGAAGCTAAGAGTATCTCTCTGTTCTCAGCCATGAGGTGCTTACTTTCCCAATCCTCATGTATCTTCAAACTTAAGTAGTTCAGATTTACTGTCCAGTATTTTAGAGGAAAAGTTAGCGAGGAAAGCTTTTCCTGTTCCAGCCGTTGATCATGTTATTTGAATAATCATTTTGAGTCAAATTCATCAAGATTCCTGATTTTAAGCCTAGCACGCTTCTACCAGAACCTGCCTAATTAAAATAATTCAAACTGCCGCAGATGCAAGATGATTGATTCATTGATTTAATAATTAACTAACCGGATCTAGTTGGCCCAGGCTGCTAGGAGCAAAATCCCAAACCAAAAATAAACTAGTTATAATAAAACAGCTCTGCGGAGTAAATCTGTCACAATTTTGATAGATTTGTCTGAAAACCTCCCCAGGCCCATCAACCTGAGGTATTTTCTGTGCTCAGTTTCTTCTACTTTTTAGGATGCTGGGTGGTTTCAGTTTTAGAGGCTTGAGGAGGTGATGGATGGTTGGAATGAGATGATGAATTGCTGCAAAGATTTAGTTCTGAACAGAATCCCTGATGGAAAAAAAAATCAGTGCCTCTAAGTCACAAAATAAACCCGATGTCAGCAACAAATGTCACCACCACATTATTCACATCGGTATTTGATTCTTTAATGTTGCTCTCAGTAAAACTTCATTATTTTGTGCAGGTTTTCGAAAATAATACAGAATAGGTAAGATGCCATCCACGCCAAAAACATATTTCATACTTAATCTTGATTTTAAACATCCACTCAGGTAGATCGTGCATTTAAAATAAGTTCAAGAATGCTTTTTAAATCAAAAAGTAAACTAGGCCTACCGGGGTACTACTTTACTCATGCAAACTTTACCTCATATCCAACATCTTAAATTTAGCATTAGACAAAATGAACGTTTTTCCCGCTGTACTAGACATAATACCCTCTCCTTATAATATAAGGAGAGGGTATTATGATATTTGGACTCATTCTTTTTCTTGACTCTTGACATAATCCTTTGTCCCTCTTTGTATATTTATGCATCTGATATAATCTGCCCTCGTATTTCTTTAGCCTCCGTGACTGTCAAGGTATGCATTAGTACGGACCCTTTGTTTCCTACCTGGATCTTACCGGCAGGACATTTCAAAACGATATCTTTAGCTATAGTTTTGAAATGCTCTCCTGGTTCTATTCCCGACCTGTCCACTGAATATGACATAATGCCTAGCTGTACAAAGTCATAATTATACCTTCCCCACCCCTTCTTTTGACCAACATTTTCTAGCACCATCTTGAAATTATGCCTCCATCGCATGCTTGGAATACTCTTTGAACACTTCCAGCTCTACATGCGCACTTGTGTACATTTTCCATAGGTGGGCAATGTGCAGCTATATGCATGTTAGCATTCAATAAAACACAATATAACCTGTTCTAAACACATTATGTAGAATGCAGAGCAATAGATTGCTGCTGACTGCCCTGGTAAGAGTCGTGGTCTGATTGGTCAGTGAGGGCCCATGTCCCAGGCACCCATCCCGGCTGCAACATTAACGTGTTGGGGAGGGCTTGGTGGAGCTAGATTGAGGCCCTTTCCAGCCTGGACAATTTCTGTTGAATAGAATATGCGCTATCTACATGTGATTATACTCAGTGGTAGGAAACAGTGGTGTAATAGAATTAGGAAAATGAGGGGCATACTCCTTTTCAAGTAGCAAGAGGGGCTATGTACACCCTTATTTTTAGGTTCATTTAAGCAGACAAAGAGAGCATGCATGGTAGAGATGTGTGCAGTAGATCTTCTAGATAGAAAACTTTGGAAACAATTGTAACTATAGTTGCAATATGACGCTGTTTTGCCTACTCCTGGAGCAGACAGGAAAGTGTTACTAACAGCTCTACCTTTGTATCCAGGAGAAGGGAGTCACAATGTGTGAGAATGGCGATCGTGATACTTAAAACACTCAGCAAAAATTATAATTGAAATTCAGATGAGAAAATATAGAAGAAACCAAAACAATCAATAATTTCCATGGTACCACACGGTGACAACACGGCTAGCCTGATGTAATACACTCTATACTTGACATTTACAATAATGAATCAATTTTGAAATTTTTTTCCAAAAAGAAGAAAGGCTCCTGGATCAGTTTCCTGTAAGTTACTGAAAGGGCACCTGGAGAACTATCCATCCTTCTAGATATTCAAGTCCCTCTTCTGAAAATAAAGAGAAAAAATACATCATGTAAAACAGGCCAATGGTGTAATTTAGAAAATAATTTGATTAGATAATAACTCAATTTTCCTGACATGAAATTGGAATTAGATTTTCATTGTAAATTGATTGCCCCATGCAGGTTTACAGCTGAAAATGACAAACATTGTAAATACCTTCCCGGAGGAGGCCGTGACTAAGGTAGTGCTGTGGATAAGGAAATAAACTAAAATACCATTTTTGCTTTCAATTTCATTCTAAATGAATAGTGTAAAAAACAAAAGTAGAAATCCACAATATTCTTGGATGAGTGATCTGCAGAGTGTTTCTACTTTCATGTGACAGTTGTTTTTGACAAAATCCTACTATCTTGAGAATTATTCGGCTGTGATGAAAAAGAATTGCAATATTCTTCATTAAAAAGGTCGCTCGATGTCTTATAATGAAACTCGGCTCGTTTTTCAAAATCAGACCCAGTGAGAGTGAATATAAGGAGAAAAAAGGACAGGAAGACAGAGAGATAGACAGACAGGCGAACTGATTGCACATTAAAACGTTTGAGAAACTGAGAAAATCTGCAAAGTGGGAGCAGGTTATTTTCCTGGGATATTTTCAGCACCTTAATTCCTTCAATTTCTTCTCATTTCTGCAAACTTCTTCTTTCGCTCCCATGGATTTTCTTGCCATTTTAATGGCTCCTGACAGAGAGGCCTACCAACTGGAGTCGCCTTGTTGAAAAGTAAATGTTTTGCCTGGTTTCACTGCTGAGTCTCCGACCTCCCCCCAAACCCCATCTGTAAGAGGACCTCCTCTAGAGAAGCTGTTTTGTGCTCAACCGTCGGGGGCCTGTTTGAAAAGGGCCTTGCAAAAAATTGGCATTAGTTTGGGCGCTCATTTGGGACTGCACTGGGGCGATCGTATTGGGGAGTAATTTTGTTACCTCGACATCGTCTCCATGAATATTCATCGCGAGGACAATTGGATTGAGGGTGGTGGTTCCTCCCTCCCAAAAATTAAAAGAAAAAGGAAGTTGATTTGGGAGTGGAGGAAGGTTGGGGTAGCTGAGCTGCTCGATGAAAAATGATACTGATGAGGCTGGGTGTTATGAAAACCAGGTGCCACCAGTCAGACAACTGAGTGGCTTGCAGGGGTGGAAAATATCTGTGCACAGTTGTGGACGATTGGATGGGGAAGAAGCCTGGGGATGGTGTGTGTGTGTGTGTGTGTGTGGGTGTGGGGGGGTATGCAGGCCCTCACTGATGGCATGCGTTCTGCACAGAAAACGTGCCGCCGCCTAAAACTCGTCAATACAGACAAGTTTAGGGTAGTCAAGGTCAAATGACCACCTAAGCGCGTCATACTGACAATAAAAAGTGGTCATACTGACGACTTAGGTGGTCGGGATGACGACCTAAAGTCGCCACTTTGACGACCTAAAGCTGTAGTTTTAGGTATCGTCAACCTGAGGACTTAACATCGTCTGCACTGACTAGTTTCATGCCTCTCAGTTTTTCAGTGTGATGCCGCAATGCACTAGAGCTATGGATATACCACTGAAAGAATCTTGATCCTCCATGGCGTGCATACATGGTACAAGTAAAATATCTTTATTGGTTCAGAAAAATAAGATAAATTACCAGGCTTAAGAAAAACAATAATCTTGAGAGTAGAGTAGGGGCTGTGTACAAATGACGTCATGCAGGAGGGGGGGAGGGGGGGTCCCACTCCCTATGACCAAGCATGACAAGGGGGGGAGGGGGGTCATGGGCTGCATGACATCATGTCATGAAAAAAAACTGCAAGTTGCTTCAGTTTTGGCAAGAAAAACATGATTTGTAAAGGTAGGGAAGTTTAATGCATTCATCTGTTATGAAATATATAACCTATGCAGGCATGCTTTCCTCAGACATCCCACTCAATGATTGTCACTGCCATCAGTGTCAGTGTTCGTCCACTACTCTATCCTACCTCTAACCCAGGCCCCATACCAGTTTGAAATGTCCTTTTAGTTGGACTCATTTAACCAAAGGACCCCATATGTAGGTTGATCTATGCGGGTAAGAAGTACCCTGGCATTGAGAGTTCAGTAGAAAGATACAAATACCCAACTTCTATTCTATTTGATAAATTTCACAATTCAAAAACCCATTGGTAATTTAGGGATTGCTCCTTACTCATCAACAGGCCTAAGGGGTGGGGTAGATTGCCATACAGACGTGCAGAAATCTGAAAATTGTATGACCCCCTCCCCCTCAGACAGATTGCCCTGGTCATCCCTCCTGTTCTACAGTAGTTCACAGAAAAGGCACAACATTTTTCTCTACCCCCTTCCCCACTTTGAGGTATCAAAATCTTTTTCCTCCCTCCCCCCTCAATCTGCATCCTTCTCTCCCTGTTGATGAATCACAAACTGTCCCTTGGGAACAAACAGCCTATTCTCTCCTTTTTCTGAATGGGACTCTAGGGGTTATGCCTTATATTATGCCTTACAGTAAAATGATTGTTTTGTAAGTGTGATCTTAATTATATATGTGTAATCATATTACCACACTTGTAATGTTACACTTGTAATTCAGTGAAGCCACTGTAACTGTCGGCTAGATCTGATTTCTTCTCTTATTTCCTTTCCTTTACCTCTCATGAGGATGTGAGGTAACAGGACCTTTACCCCCTGGACATTTGCCCCCTGACATCTACCCCCAAACCATTTACCCCCATGGACATTTACCCCCAGACATCTACCCCAAACCATTTACCCCCATGGATATAATTAAGGTCGAAAAAATTGGGGTAGGTAGTAGGTAGGGACTTTTTTTGAGGTTGGCGCTTCTAGAACTTCTAAATTTTTTTTCGACCAATTACCTGAACACAACAATGTTTTTAGGCCTTACCAATTCACACCCATTATTAGCCCAGCACTGTTTTGGACCAGGGACGGTGGAAAAAGCCCCACCTGTTTCCAGCACCATTAAGTTAACCCAATATATACATGTCCCTTTGAACCATCTCAATTTGCTATACTCTCTTCATGTACTTTGGCCGGGGGGGGGGGTATTTCTGCATGACGTCATGTTAAGGGGGGGGGGTCAAGCATTGTATGACGAAACATGACAAGGGGGGGAGGGGGGGTCAAAAATGGCCAAAAAAAGCATGACGTCATTTGTACACAGCCCCGTATTTGTCAAACATTTGTGAATATCTTAGGATTATGAGGAAATTATGTTTGACTGTGGACTCCATATAATGTGTTCCTCTTTTCGCCATATGTATCATGTGCCAATGCTTTGCCAACAGGTGTATTCACCAGTACTTATTTGGAGCATCACACTGACCCTTCAGGAGTGTGTCAATTATAGCATAGGGTGGCACGCTCTATAAAAGATGTAAAATAACGGCAAAATCCCTGTCCCAAAGTTGCCAGGGAACTGTCGTTATTTTCAGAGAGATTCCTTGTATCACTATACTGCCACCTTGGGCTTCTTGTAAAAACTACACTTGTTCACTGCAATACAATTATGGTGGTTAACTGATCAGTTTTACGAGGATTCCTGGTAGATTCAACAATTCATTTTTTTTACATGCGATGAATAAATAAGGTGAGGCTCCACTACCCAATTTTTGCCGAAAATCGGAGCCATTCTCACAAAAGCAGACACAAACACAGATTACAGAGTGGTATTTGTTATTATTTCAAGGTGTAAATAGAAGATTGAGAGAGCTTTTTGTTTATGTGGGGAAGGATTTGTGTACAATCTCAGGCACATTTTTTTGCCAAAAGATGTTTTTGATTACTAAATCAAGTTGACCTAATGTAAATATTGCAGACTTTCACACTGATAACTCTCTGCAACTCAATATCAGACAGGTTTGATTTTTACAGTACAAGACCCTGCGATCTGTGTGACTGCTGTGTTGTTATTTATATTTTGCTGTGTTGATGTTTACATATTGAACTCCCACCCAATCACAGAGTCTGTGCAGGTGCAGGTTATTTGTTAAATATGTCACAAAAGGAGAGAGATCACCCATAAAATAACCCCTGAAATCTCATGTTTACAATTTTGAATCTCATGTTTACAATATAGGAATGTCAACACCCTATACCTTAGGCACTATAGGGATAGAATTAGGTGAGAATGTACCAAAAAGTCGCGTAGTGGAGCCTCACCTATTGATTACTGTGTCTTGTGGCCATTTAACAGTGTTTAATTAGATCTATTGTGTATCTCAGCCCATAACAGATCCAAGTGCATACCAATACATGTAGAGCCAATGTCTAACAACTTCAAAGATTCGCCATCGCCATTAGATAAAAGGCACTGAATTTCATGATTTAAAATATGCTGACATCGGTAGAATAATTCTTCATGGGTGACCATCGGTCGGATGATGGTCCATGAGAGTAAGATAGACAACACACTGAATATCAGTGTATACAGTGGGTCACAATGAATTAAATAAAGCACTTCCTAAAAATCTCATACATTATCATACAAATGGCTTTTGTCTTTCTCATCAAAGAAACTCCTGGTCTGTTAGAAAACAGAATGAATCGTGAGGCTCTAATTGCCAGGAGAAAATCAAGCTTATTGGAAATGCTGAGTCAACATAATCTAAGACAATGGTTTCAGGATAAAGTTCAGTAAATAACTATTTTGTTGGTCTTAATAAATTAATGCACATCACATTTAGTTCTATAAAATCATTGTGAGGAATGCCTGCGCCTTTGTAATTTCTCTAACAATCTTTAATGTAAGAAGGATTTCTTTGGTGAGGGAAAGGAGAAAACATGAATTTACGAAAGCCTAATGATTATTAAATATTACATCAAAATGGCTGTTTTGAAGAGGAAGAGAACTATATTAAACCTATTCAATTTCGAGGAAAATGTTAGAAATTTGGCAGAGGCCCTCAAACAATACATTGAACTTGCCCCACCAGACTGGCTAAAGTCCATTTAACTTGCATGCGAGTGAGAAGTTTAAAGTTTCAATTGTCTATTATCAGGTTTTTAGACATTTTACTGAACAATGGGAAACAATATCCATAATTATGGTAACACAGAGAAAATAATTGAAGTCTTCTGCATTGAATTTGAATGAAATACCCAAGAAGTTAGCAATATTACTAGTATCTCTCTTTTAATTGGATGGAAAAAACCTTTATTGCTGACTAGAACTCTGTTATTTAGCCTAGCAAATAAAAGATCCAAATAATGATAACCTCCCGACAACTGGACATGGCAGGAACAATCCTTAATTTTGAAAACAATATCTATGAAAAGGTGCGCAGGAGCTGCAAATGTCAATATTATTGAATCCCAGCAGCATAGATATTGGTACTTTTGCTTTGCAATTACTAGATAACATTTATATCTGTAATTCTACACTCAAGTTACATTTCATAGTACATTTCAGTCACAAAACATATCTCGATGAATAATCTAAATCAGGAAATCTAAAGCAGACTTATAGCATATGCAAGTAGACCTACAACTCCTTGTCCATAAGGCAGTCCAGTATATAAGAAGCCCGCAGAGGTTGTAGATTTGTCCCAAAAATTGTTCCAATGAGTTTTCAAAATTGAAAAAGGGTATACCGGGTATGTAGCTATATCACCTCTAAGGCCACTTAAAAAGATTATCAGCTTTACAGATCCGCCCGCACCATACAAAAAGGGCCACACTGGATTTTTTTTGTTTCCTTTAAAAAAGTGTAAAAATCCCGCATCCCCTGAGATATATTCTGCCCAAAATAAAATAGGTCATATCTCAGCAATTATTTTGAATAGAAACATAATTTAAAAGGCATCTTGATCCCCATATATCCATCTACAAGGTGAGTGCGTTGTTTACATGGGGTACATCATCGATCTATTGGAGATAGAACCTAGAAATAGTATTTTAAAAATATATTTATTAAATAAAAATAAAAAAAGGTCCTCCCGCGTGGTTCTAAATCCAAATAAAAATAAATTAAAAAGCCTCCCTCCCTCACCATTTCATTTAGAAAAGTATCCGCAAAGCTGATTTTTTTTAGTGGCCTACCCATCTGTGCCCCATTATCCTCCTGTATGGGGTGGGGGTGGGTGGGTAAAAAAAGAAAATGCAATATAACAGGAAAGGTCTTGGTGTGTCCTAGGTGCGTACAGTCCCAGAGTGTTAGCTGCACCTTTATAAGAGGGAAACTTGTTGAGGTCCGGGCATACATTTCCCAAGTGTCAAAACACTACTGAAAATGATATAAGCATCTTCATGTTGTACTTGTCAACAGGCGATTGTGTAGGTTGCACTCCAAATGAACAAAGTTTAACTTGCTTCATTATTGAAACAGGCACATTCATACTGAAACATTCCAGCCCTCCTGTTTAAGCTCTGTGTAGGATGGGATGGCCTTTTCTTCAGGATGGTGGCATTGAGAAAGATAATCTGTTTCTTTACCCTTGCTACTTTGAAAAAAATAACTGATATTTGTTGTAAACATGTTATTAATTAATGGATATAAATTGACCAATCCTTCTTGATTAAACACAGTGACTGATTACATGAAAACTATTTTGCAAGGCTTGGTTTGTCATTAGCCTTGAGCATAACATCACAATGAGAACCCTTTGAGTACAGTGCAGCTCTTTATTGCGCATGTCCATCTGGCAGATAACACTGCATTACATGTTAGGTACACACTACGCTGGTTCCCTGCAGGTAATTGAGGACATAATACCCGCAGGCTATGCCTGATGACAATTCCTCCCAGATCTTGGGGAGTATGGCACTTGAGCTTCACTAAATGGGGTTTCTGATATCCAATCACAGTTTGTGTTCCAGACATCTGTATAGGAGAGACTGTAGAGCATTGGGGTGGTAGGGTGCCCCCTTTTGAGTAAGGGCGAAAATGGGGGATGATGATTGACTGGTAACTTCTTAGACATGATCTGCCTGTATAATGTCCCCAACATATATATATATATATATATATATATATATATATATATAGGCAGGTAGGCAGCCAAGGTACACACTGGCTGTGTGTAAGTATGTCATGATGACAAATTAACGTCTAACCTTGAGGTACCATACTGCTCTCAGAGTCTTCAGGAAACAGCCATGAAGCTTGATACTGTGAAACACATATACAATTGTGTACTTCTCTCCAAACACCAATTTCATCTTTGTCAAATTTATATAGACTTCACAAATCAACGTAGATTCATATTCAGTAACATTGTTACTGCTCTTACAGCAAAAAGTGCAACAAAATAACAATTTAAAAAACACATAAACTGTAAGACAGGCTATATTGTTAAGGCCTCGTATACACTATTGTCACTTTCTCATGTTAACACATGCTTTTTTTGGGGTTTAGTCTCTCTGCATGTCAAATGGATCGGCAAATAGATATAATGACAGTTCTTGACAGTCCTCATCCCCAGGCTTTTCACAGATAACACGCCAGTCTTGGTAGAGTTTTGTCCGTTGAGAAGAAACCAATCATCACACTAATAAATAACTCTCCTCCAAAAAACTAATCTGAAAATGAAGAGATAATTAATTTGGAAATAAAAAGATAAGGAAGTGGAAAGATAAGGGAATGGAAATTAAGTCTGCTAAAAAGGGAGCTCTTTTCTCAAAATTGAGGAAAGAAACTTTGGTCAAGACGATGCAATCTGGCGATATAATTAGCTTCAAGAAATCACCAGAGGATATAAAATATAAATCCTTATGGAAAAGCTATTACCTTTTTCTAGCCATGCTCTTATGGATTGTGTAATTATGAATAGATGTGAAAAAGATCAATATTCGCCTTAGCCATCATAAAGGCCTTTGCTGAACTTTGAATTCAGTAGTATTAGGAAGCTAAGTTATTAAAAAAACTTTGATCTATTATGTGAATTAAGACTTAGTCTTCCTCTCAATTATTTCTGCTCTCAAGAAGGCCTTGCCTTGGAATTGCTCTCAATGTGTCAGCCTTCTCATAGGTTTACCTCTGGACAAGCCCTTGTGATAATACTTTATGCATCATCTGCCAGTAATTATATGAATGCATTCTCATTCTGTAGCGAGGATAGTTTTACAATTGAATACTATATATATATATATATATATATATATATATATATATATATATATATTTACTCATTTCACCGGCAAACCTTGCATGTAAGATGCACTCCATATCTAAGACGCACCTAGAGTTCATGGTGATCCTATAAGTCACAGCTGCCCGACTTATCATTTCTGAGGTATATATAAGTGCCATGCTGTAATATAAAATTCTCCCCTATACGGTGCACCCTGACTTCAAGCGGTTTGTATGTGTCGCAGCAAGGGGCTATCCTTGCGTATAAGCCGCGCCATATATGTGGAGCTTTACTCTAGCAGTTCATCTTATTCATTCCTGGTTTTATAAACAAAGCGACTTGGGAGAACTCCCTCAGAACTTTGCATGTCATTTGACAAGTTCACTGTATCTAATAGATTTGAAGTAGGAATAAGAAAGCTACTGTGGAGCTTCCCCACTATTCATAAATTACCCGACATAAAATGTCTACATTTCCCACACAGCTGCCTTCTGGGAAATAAGATATCCTCCAAGTGCACGTCAGGACTAGCTTATTTGCCAATTTCTTTCATATTTTAATTCAAAAAGTTACCTTCACGAGATGAGTGAATTTTTTGAAACTACAAGTCATGTCTGATTGTATTTAGGTGAGGTAGAGCTACCTCCTAGGGATTATTACATGTCTTCTTCTGAGAGTAAGATGCGATAGAAAGCGTCCTTAAAATTATGAGAGAGCAGTATAACATTTTGGGATAAATTGTTGCTTTTCCACAGAAGTAATGCAGCTGTCGAGGGGGGGGGGGCTCCAAGCAGGCACGATGCCTATCTTCTTTTCTCTATGATAAACCAACAAGGTGTCAGTAAATAACCCACTGGCACTTGAATGAGTTAGTGAGTGAGTAATCTATGTTTAATGCCATTTCGACAGCTAAGGTCATATCTATGGCGAGAGCTACAATATACCATTTCACAGAGGAATATGTCGGTCGGTGCCCGCACATAGTTATGTGCAGCACACACATCCAAGGGGATAGGAAAGAGGAGATATATAGACCATTTTACATGGGCTAGGGAAGCCCAGGTACTTTTATAATGCAGCATGCCGACCCTTCAGTAATGTATCAACCAGTAAGGTTGTCATGATGCATTGAATTCTGTATTAGTGAGTTACTCGCTGGTGATGATTCAAGCACCATGCCAAGTAAAGGGCTCAATACCAGAGACTGCCATAGCCTTAGTGCAAGAAGTTTGTAACTGACATTTCGGCACAATCTGTTTTTCTTCTGTTTCAACATCTATGAATCTTATCTACCTACTGTGAAAGTACTGAAACTCTGTCTATAATATGTGTACCAACAGGACCCAGTGCAATATTGTTGGTGCTATAGTAATTTGAACACTTCTATTGCCTCTCTGGCAAAACTTGAAACATACAGTTACAATCTTACCGCACTAAGGATCAATAATATTGCTTGTCAGGTTGTGCCCTTCCGATCTTTCAATTTGTTGTCATTGTTGCTGCTGTTGCTCTTCTTTTTCAAGTGCGTAGTTGCCGAATGTAACGCTACTGTATAGCTAATCTATTTTGGACGTCTTTATCATTTAAAGCTTTGGTAATTAATTGATGTCATACAATTTCTATTCAACGACTCAGTTGTAATTTTGGATCTGGAATTGACTAATTTCAGTGAGTCATAGAATCACGTTGCATGATTCAGTGTTGATTTGAATTGTCAACATCTGCAATTTCTTTCGTACGCCCACGCATGTACAACATGTATAGCTAAAACAGACCCACAGGAATAGGACTGCCACATCATATAGATAACACCAGCCATTTTTAAAGAATATTGTTATTAGCCAGTGGCGGATTTAGAAGGGGGGCAGGGGCGCACGCACCTCCCTTTTTCCCAGTACTTAAGACTTAATCACATATTTTAGACCCCAAAATTTGCTCAAAAATAAAGGGTGTGCCTCCCACCTTTTGGGCCGCACCCCCTCCTTTTTCATATCCTATATCTGCCACTTGTTATATCCCAGTGCACATTGATTTCTTCCAACTTCGATGTACTAAGGGTTTCTGTGGTATTTCCACGACATAATTATGATACTTTTATGAAGTGTTTATAATGCTTTCAATGCAAGCATTCACCAACTGAGCTGTTTATGTGAACTTTGTAAATGCCAATGAAGTGAAAATACACCACACTACCATATTTATTGAAATAACTGACAATTAGTTGCCAAAAAACGTGACATGTTTATTTTTCTTCCAGTAGCACGTGCTAGGCACTTAAAAAGAATATTTGGTGTTTTTTTTCTCATGTCTTTATTGTTGATGAATATTGTCGTAATAAGCATGGTCTGACAGCACAACAATGGTAGCATCCCAGATTATAAGACTTCTCAAAAACCAACTTTAAATTGGAAATATTGAGCAAGATGTCCATGAATTATCATCATTTCAAAAAGAAGGGTTGCAAAGAAAAGCAAATGCAGATTCTGCCTTTCTTTCCATGTTTGAGGCGGGGGGAATTGGATGAAGAAAGTGGTGTTTCTGGTTTAATTAATTCCAAAGAGCAAATTCGCTGAGGCTTTCGATATGGATTATTGCTTCAGGTTTAAGGAACATTTAAACATGGCATTTTGGAAAAGATCACTTTGTAGACTCCTTGCTACCAGTTCCATGTCTATATAAAATCTACCTCATGTATGCTATGTATTCAACCTTCATTGATATGGACGTACCATATTCCCTTTAGAAAGGACTTTTTTGTCTAAATGATTATATTCATTATAAGAATATACAATAGCAATAATTTTATACCTGTCAATCTATATAGTGTTGTTGATCAGATCGAAGCCTAAGATTAGTTGTGTAATGCTAGTATCATAACATCTCGGGGGCATCATGAGTTGAAGGAGAGAATCTTAGGTGCAGCTGGATTTTGACTTTGACTCTGTTGGCACTTTCCTATTGAGGAAATCCTCAACCACTATAAGGCGCAGCCTAAATTGAGCTCCTTGGTCTGCTCCATCTGGAGTTTATGTCAATGGATACTATGACAATGCCCCTCCAAGTCGTAGCGAAAGTCACCATGATTACGAGCCTTTATTATAATGCTTAAAATGCTAGAATCGCTCTTTGTGATGATAATAGCCTGTCCAAGGCACAGAGGCTTAAAGGATCTCGCTTAAAAAAAACACTTCTTTTTCTAGTTTATCCTTTTTTGGGTAAAATTTCAACGGTATAGCCTAGCTGTAGTATGTGTCTCTTTGATCACCTCGCGGCTTAAGCACAGGCAATGAATACCTGTAGCAACAACACAGTGAATCACTAGCAACGGTGGGTGCTAGTAAATGGTGAAATCACGTTAAAAACAATGGAGAATCCCCGTAACGTGAACAGGAATTCTCCATGGTTTTCTGATGGGAATTCACCATATTTTTACAGTTATTCACCATTTCTTTTGCCTGATGATATATAAATATAGATATTTGAAAATTTCTCTACATTCAGATACTAGTATTGCTGCAGAGATTGAACATAAGCATCAAAGTGCTCATACTCATTTCCCCATAGATTGGAGTGTCCAGGAGCAAACACTGTCCATCATTCGGGAAGCATACTGACTGAGTCCTTGATCTACTGATTATAGACTGGTCTGGGTGTGTGTTCATGAATGTCAGTGGGAGAGGTGTTCAAAATTCACATTTTGAAATATTTGGTATGGCCCACTCTATAATCATATTTCCAAGTTTATACAGGCTACATGTATTAAAAAGCACCATGTATCATTGGTGAAGTTTTATCCTACTCATTTTCAATAATAGTATTGTTGCATGAATTATTATCAGAGAATTGACATATAATTCTTCTCCCTGTGGCCGTAGTGTGTCATCTAGTGACATCCAAACAAACTACACTTTAGGGGTTTTCATTGTAAACGGAGCTGATTTTTACAAAGTTGTACCGTAAAGAGATGTTAGTGGACCACATTAGAGTGAAACACCTTTATTATAGTGGATATTACTGTTGCTTCAATTGCGATGATTCACTGTAAAATTCCACGGGGGTTCATACTAAAAACAGGGAGGGGATTTCTTAACAGCAGATGAGGGGGAACTGATATTTTAAGGTTTAAGTCAAGGCTTTAATGAGATATCCTGAGCTAAAATGTCCCATGTAGTTTTGCTGTAATTGCCTGTCAAACCTAGGTTGAGCAGTGTGTACAACTGAAAATGGCAAATAAGCTCTAGATGCATTATATCCTATCATAGATACTGAAAATGCAAAAATTACAATTTAGTGGAAAAATAACCAAAGAAATGTGATGTTTTTATCATAAAAATGGTTATAGAGGGACTTTTTGAGCTGTTTCCGGTTCTGAGTTCCTGAGGTAATTTCCCAAAAAATGTGTAACAGGATTCCCCATCAGAAATTAGTCTAAAGCATATTTGAGCATATTTCTCAGTGTTTTTCCCATATACTGCCCCCTGGTGACCAAAACCAGTACTAAAAATCCTCCTGGAGGCGCGTTTCTGTTAGCCCACAATTCATGAGTAAATATAGATTATTATACTTTCACTTAAACTTGAGAATTACTCTGCTAATATTATTTTGTACATGCAAACTCATTGAAATAGCGGCCCACAATATGCATGGTATCTTAATGGAATATAGCAAAATAAAGAAGAATCCATTGATTTTCCAAACCCTTCAATACACCACCCGTGTGCTGGCATATTTATGCCATATTGCATTTATACCACCTTTTCCTCCATTTTGTATTAATTTCTTACCTGATATCCACAGAATATAGCCACTAGAAGACATTTTGTAAAAGCAAGCGATACGGCCCGGGTCTGCTCTGCACGAAGCCATTGTTTTTGTTCCTTGCCGGGAGAGGTACCGCTGTGTTTACACACACATTTCGTATTGAATCCAACCATGACATTTTGAGAAATTAACAGGTTCATATCCTTAGATAGTCTAGATGATCCCTCCATACGTATTATGTCCAATATATTCAAAATAAAGAAGAATCCATTGATTTTCCAAACCGGTCCGAAATTTTCAGCGTCTTTCTTGTACAACGAGAACTTGACCTATATCCACATCCGGGCCACTGACACACTTTCATTGGACAAGGAGGAGGGTGGGAATGGCTGCACCGCGACTCACATACGATAGAAAAATCAATGGATTCTTATCTATATTGAAGAAAATGGAGAAAATTAGCACACATTCATTATCTATGGATCGAATACTTGTTGGGATTTCGATATTTTAACATTTCAAGGTTAGAATCAAGACAAAAACTGAGTGGAAACATAGGAGTAGGACCTCAGGTTAGAACTTATTTATTTTCGCATTGAGTTTCATCACCATACAGTGTGGCGCTATGGCTAAGGCCTTCGCCGACCTCCACTGCGGCTGGGGTTCAATTCTCCTATGAGTTTGGATGATTTTTCACATTGAAACAATGGCAGACTGAATTTGTATGTCCGCCAGCATTTCCCAAAATATTCTAAGTCCAACTTGACCTTGAAAAGGTATATCCAAAAATCCCTAAAAAGCACATGTGTGTATATGCTCTCATAATGAACTGGTAGGAGAGGGCATAGCAGTAAGCCAGGTGGCCGAATAGTGGTATAATATTTCATAATAATCATCTAGTGCATACAGACCAAAAGGGAGTTTGGGACTGTATGATCTCATTGCGTGCAATTTATTGAGAAGTCTGAAGCAGACAAATTGACTGATGAGAGGAGTTGTCAAATAATACCAACAAAGTGAACTTCGGGTAATTTGTTCAAAGTAACTCAAGTAAGGTCAAGGGATGAAATGAATAGGAAAATTAAACCTCTAAAGATGACAGTAACTCGTAGATTTTGCATTGACACATCACATTATGCTCAGTCAAGGATGTATCAACCCCACTGCAGCACTGGTGATTTACTCGCCAAAAGTATTATCAAGCACCATGGTGATTCTTTTTTTTTTTTGTTTTAAATTTTGTATCATAACACTATGGTGCCCTTGAGTTGTTCACCAAAGAGATCGTTGGACGTCAGAGGATTAGTGAACAAAAATAACCAAATTTGACACGGCAGCTGCAGTGAGTGATTGGTGATTTGCGATCTACAATTTCAGATGGAATTGATGCCGTCCTAAAAATCATATCCAGCTTTATGTTTCCTCTCTGTCTGTCTCTGTCTGTCTGTCTCTGTCTGTCTGTCTCTGTCTCCCTGTCTCTGTCTCTCTCTCCCTCTCTGTCTCTCTCTGTCTCTCATACTCTCTAGATGTCTGAATTAATCAATGTACTATAATGACTGCCGTGCGTTATGACATGTTCACACACCAAGATAAGGAACTGATATAGGATCACCAACACGCATAGATAGGAATGAAAGGGAACATATATCACACTGCTCACGACGCAAGTTCACTTACTAGTTTCCATGTCAATATACCAGTCAGAAAAGAGCATAAAGTTATTATCCTAAACCTTCGCGTATATGACGCACTTCGCATATTAGTCGCACCCTGAACTGAGGGGCCTTGATTTTGGGTAGTTTGATACTGCTCTATATGATTAAAACCCAGCCTGTAGGACGCACCCTGAGGTCAGGTAAATCCGATAAAACGCAAGTGAGGCTATCCTTGTGCTTAGGCCGCGAGGATTGACAGTATGAGACAAACCCACTTTCCATAAACTTTCCATGAACTCAACCGTACTTGTCATGTGCCACATACAGCCCAATCTGAATTCTTCCATATACTGCTTACAGCACGATGCCACTTGTCATATACTACTGACAGCCCAATCTGAATTATTCCACATACTACTTACAGTACAATTCCACTTTTCATATACTACTGACAGCCCAATCTGAATTATTCCACATACTACTTACAGTACAATGCCATTCGTCATATACTACTGACAGCCCAATCTGAATTATTCCATAAACTACTTACAGCACAATGCCACTTTCCATATACTACTGACAGCCCAATCTGAATTATTCCATATACTACTTACAGCACAATGCTATACTACTGACAGCCCAATCTAAATTCTTCCATACTACTGACAGCCCACTCTGAATTCTTCCATATACTACTTACAGCACAATGCCACTTTCCATATACTACTAAAAGCCCAATCTGAATTATTCCATATACTACTTACAGCACAATGCCACTTTCCATATACTTCTAAGAGCCCAATCTGAATTATTCCATATACTACTTACAGCACAATGCCACTTTCCATATACTTCTAAGAGCCCAATCTGAATTATTCCATATACTACTTACAGCACAATGCCACTTTCCATATACTTCTAAGAGCCCAATCTGAATTCTTCCATATACTACTTACAGCACAATGCCACTTTCCATATACTTCTAAGAGCCCACTCTGAATTCTTCCATATACTACTTACAGCACAATGCCACTTTCCATATACTACTAAGAGCCCAATCTGAATTCTTCCATATACTACTTACAGCACAATGCCACTTTCCATATACTACTTACAGCTTAATCTTAATTCTTTCATATACTATTTACACCCCAATGCCTCTAATCCAACTTTACATATACTAAAACTCCATCTACTAGACCATATATAATTGCATTTTACTTACACCGTGATCGCACTTCTCATTTATCTCTTGCAACAAAATTCCTCGTTTCACATATGGCACTACTTATAAGCCAAACTTACTTTTGATATACTTATTACATTTAAAAGTGAAACAATGCGACCTTTCCATGTGCTCCTTTTTTCACAGATTTTTTTTACTATCAGTTTGAGTAAATATACAGTTATACTTTTCTTTGTTGAAATGAGATGCTCTAGGAAAGTGCATAAACGACCATTACAGTATATCAGAGTAGCTGGTAGCTCTGATCTGGAAGTCCAGCCAGCCTCCAAACCGTCTGACCGGCATCCCTGGCCCGGCCTGCCGGCTCTGACCCCTGTTAGAGACGGCCTTCTCCTGGGCAGCAGCGGCAGGTGAGGGGACGATGTACCCCTGTCTACGCCCGGAGGAAAGGGAGGGGATCGGCGCGCCGCCACTCGGGGAATGGGAGAGGCACTGGACGAGGAGTGCTTATCTGGACGAGGGGGCTAGATGGAGGAGGTTTGCTATATAAGTTCTAAAGTTAGATTTATGGCTAGGTGTTATAATAAACGTGCCCATAGAGTTTGTTATAGAGCATGTTAGAGAGATACAAACCGACATAGATCGGTTATCACCTCTCCCTGAATGGCAGCCCTTATCAGTGTAACTGTAAGGTATACTACTGACCTCTCTGTAGTGACTAACTGCCTATGTGGCTGTATAAGTATCGTATATAGGTACTGGTAGTGGATCCAGGATCAATACCATACAAGTTCTATATACCTTTATGTGGTTACACTATTTTGCTGTGTAGTTTTGGTCTTTGCCCTTCATCCCATAAGAATCTACAGTTCTCCAGAGTGTGCTCTATAGTAACGGGGAGGGTGTGTGGACCCCCCCCCCCCCAGAGCCCCGCTCAACATCCAACTCCTGGAGGAGACAGTAATATACCCCCTACCCATATCTATACATGTACAGCCCACAAATGTCCGTCTTCTACTTATTTCTTCATCCATCCAGTTCCCATGCCCCCACACTCTTGGTGCCTAGCTGGTGGTTGGTATGCAACCACCTTCTCCAGGGCGGGCCTGGAGGGAGCAGCGGACTGCTGTAGGACTGAAGGTGGTGCACAAGGACCAGAGTCCGGCTGCAGGAGGAGCAGACAGCGGGGATCACCTGGAGGACTACCGGCCAACAGGTGTAGGATCCCCTCCTCTAGGGCGGCACAGCGCTGACTGGGTTGCTGGTCAACAGCCACTAGGGTCTGCAGAAAAGAGATGCTGCAGCTGCTGGAGCTAGTATTAGGTAGCGGCTGGAACTACAGCCCGCCTGCCGCCTCTCTCCAGGCGGCAATAGCTTATTCAGGGTCTCCCGCCTCATCCTCCTGGTCCACCAACCTACGGTTGTCGCTGATGCCTTAGCTATACCGCCGCCGCTAAGTCACTTCCCGGGTGCTGCTAGAGGGCCCGACCGCTGTCCCAACCTTTCTCCACGGTCTTCTCCAGGGCCGTCCGCCGATCCTGTAGCCCCCTCCCTCCCACCTGCCTCTGCTCCAGGCAGGTGAGGCATGTTCCCAGGGTGGAGGCTGTTTGAGGAGGGAGGAGACCTGCTGAAGAAGGAAGAGGGATGGAGAGGGAAGAAGGGCCGAAAGAAATGTGTGTTGAATGAGTTGGGAGGAGGAGGGGGGCAGTTAAAAGAAATTGGGATGCAGACATGCAGGTGACGTTTGAGAAGAGAAAGATATGTGGGTTGTGGGGTAAGGGTAGCGGTAGGGATAGCGGAATGCATGCCATAATAGTTAGCGTCCCAATGAGAGAGCAGGGTGGGAGGAAGAGTCCCAAATCCTTCACTAAAGTCTGAGATGTACGTCTATTTTTGTCCCTCAGCCACCCCTAAAGCGTAGAACTATTTATATTCAAAAGGAAACAATGACAGAAATGAAAAGGAACTATGCTCCTGCTTGCCCTTCTGTTATGTTACATTCCCCATTTATACCCGTGCATCCCCAGGGTTCCATACCCCCCTCCCCCAGGTCGCTCCCTCCTATATAGCCTTAGTCCTAGCAGGTCCGTAAGCAAAGCCATTTCAATACACCTAGGTCTAACTCTAAAGGAAATTAGCTTCTGTGTGCCTTTCTCAATATTTGGACAACAACTCAGCAATGCGATATAGCATCGCCAGTGAACACAATTTCCCAGACACTTTTATCCTGGGATAATTATCATCCTCTCGCCCCTCCCTTTTTATACTGACATAATCAGAAAAATGTCACCTCTCTTCCCTTGCCGCGGGTTAAATTACTAGGCAGGGGAAACACAATCGTTGAAATCAATCGATCAGGGAGGAAGTTTGTTTTGTAATCAGGGGGATAAATACATAAAAAATAACTCAGATTATTTGCTGAGATCAAAGATGAGTCCAATTCTCCAATCACTCACACTTTCAGACAACAAATTTGTTTCTATCCAGATATGATTGTTTGCTTTTGCTAATGTCATGTTTGAGCCTTTTTAATCTGAGTTTTCACATGTTGTTTTGTCATGTACCTTTAGTCAAATGTGTTGTACAACATGTTGGAGTATCTTTTTATTTCAAACCACTAGATTTGTAACATATATCAGTTGGCCTGTGATGACCGTCGTCCATAAGGGAATGTTCATCAATTATGTCACTGATTTTTCCACCCAAATATACCACTGCCTTTCAATATGGTACCCTACACCCTTTTCACAGGAACCCAATGACCCCCAGTTTAATCATATACATACATGTAAGGGCACATAGCTATCCCTGTATGGAGGTCGCCATTTTTGTTCTTAGCCCCCGACGCCATCTTAGATTGCATAAGGGAATCTTCACCCTCATCCACAGAACAATGGTCATTGATAAGATTGATAGGGGAGATATGCTGCACCCTGCCCTTTATCTTAATCACTCTAAGTACCCACCCATTGTTTCAGGTGTGAGGGCAGTGGAATAGCTTGACTGAGTGTACTCAATGTGGGTGACATGTGGTCTCTTATTGAAATCTTAAAGCTGTATTTCTCTTGTATTTAAAGTATTAGATTTATATAAAGCTTATCTAGTAAACATTAAAGGTTTTTGCTATCTATAGATATAATTTGTAGAGAATATCTACAGATAGTACATGAGTGTGAGACCATCAAAGTAATCTATGCAAAGAGGCTGATTGTAGGCTTAGCCAGCCCTGTGAACACAAATCACGTGCCTCTGGCATCGAGATCAGTGCTATAGCGATAGCATTGCTAGAAGCACCTGATCTCAGCGAGCCTCGTTTTCAGATAATGAGGTCATGATGTCACAGGCAGTAATGGCGGCTGGAGTTGGCCGCCAGTGAGCAGTGATAGTGGGATTAAAATCAGGGATGAATAGTGAACCAAATAATCATACTCCAAGCTCTAATAGAACTAGAAACAATTAAAGGGCTAATGATACTGTTCCTATGCCGTCCGTCAGTGACTGACGGCTGTCAGTTGGGCGTGAATCAGTGGTTTTGTTTGTGTTTACATCTCTGTGATCAGGTGCTTCTAGCAAGAAGCACTGATCTCATTTGCAATGCTATCGCTATGACACTGATCCCCACGCTAGAGGCGGGTGACAATGTGTTCAGAGGGGACGCTTAGCCCCCGACCACATGATCCACCTGGCTGATTTTCTTATCACTAGCAAAGTGTTAGTCCCGTGATAACTCGCCCCTGATTCGACCAATAGACATGTTGGTACCCTAAGTCGATCATCTAGCATTATTTCAAGTTATTTTCACAATAGATTTGGTGCCAAGTGCAAGGTATTCATGAATATTGTAGTTAATGGAGCAAAGTCAACTCGTAGTTATATGCTTTCTGAGATTAGCTAAACCAGGGTGATCGACTTAAGGTACCAACATGCCTAGTGGTCGAGTCAGGAGCAAGTTACCCTAGATCACAATGTTTTTCTAGTTGGAAGGTGGGCCATATCTCACTGGGCAAAAGATCTCCAGGGGTCTGTTACACAAATGGTGCTCGTTGATTTGTGCTCTTAACTAAAAAAATGTGCAAAATAACGAGCATGAGGGAGAGTAAGAAATAATTGTGTTTTATAATCTGTATTTGTCCAGACGAATACAAAATGCATTCATATTCGTTATTTTTCATATTCTTTAATTATTTCATGTTAGTTAATATTGATACTCATCCCGTAGTGGTCAGGTACAGGGTAAACTGCACAAATTTGTGTACTACGTCATCACAGGGCCCCATAACACCTGTATAATGAATGCAAACCCCATATGATGTTAAAAATAATTGAACTTACTAATGCAGACTTAAGCTAAATATAGATTTAAAGGCCCTCTACAACAACTAAAATCCTGTTAAATGGCCCCTATAGGCAATGAAAATATGCCCATAAAATTAACGAGTATGACATTAAACAAATATTAAAGAGCACAAAATAGTGAGCAAGATTTAGATTCTTTTATACTGCCAAAACTATTGAAATATATCTTAATCAAACATGTTGTTGACATTACATATGTATTTTTGGACCTCCTGATGTATAACTATTTAAAAATTACATTGTTTTAATTTTTTTAAAAACTTAGTACCACCATTTAAGTCAGTATAACTTTGATTCATGTAACACTGGATAAACCCCTTTACGAGCACTGGAAATAAATTAAAGAGCACCATGAAAATATTAAAGAATAGTTATGAAAAACCTACCAATTTCTATAGAAATAACTGCATCTTGCTCATCTACTACAGAGCACAGAAAATTAGTGAACACCATCCAGATTTGTACTTGTAACACATTTCTGATATATTATAATTAGCGACCACGAATTTTGATTGTGTAACAGACCCCAGGTGATGTACTCATTGAGCGAAAAGTGAAGGCTCCGCTACGCGATTTACTTTACCATGCTCACGGAAAGTTACCCAGACAGTGTCTAAGGTATAGGCTGTTGATTGTACTAAATTGTAAACATAAGATTTTAAATGATAAACATGAGATTTGAGGGATCACTTGTAACAACCATGAGCTATATAAACAACAACACTGTACAATATGAATAACAACGCAGCAGTCTGAAAACAACTGCAGGATCTTGTCCTGGAAAAATCAAACCTGTTTGATATTGAATTGCTGAGACTCCATGATTTGAAAGTCTGTAATATTTACATAACATCAGCTTGATTTAGCAAACAAAAACATCTTTTTGACAACACAAGCATGCCTGAGACTGCATGCAATGACATCCCCAGAGAAACATATATAACTCCCTCAACATACAATTTCTACCTCTCAATAATAACAAATGCCACATATGGTCTGCGTTTGTGTCCCATTTTGCGAGAATAGCTGCGATTCTCTGCAACTAGTGGAGCTTCACCTAAAGGATTTTATCTGATACCGATAATTACTGGGCCCCTCGGCTGAAGATGCCCAGTGGTAATATTGGTAATAGTGAGCCTATGGATGCATTTAAAGTATTACCATAAGAACCTTTGGATTGGAAAATAACACCTAGATACTGCCATACAATGACACACAGGCAATAATTAATGTTTTATCAATACAGCTAAATAGTATGACCTTTCAGCCTGGGTAGACACTAACGCTGGCCCGGGAGCCATTGGCCCACAGTTTGGGCTGTGGGCCCATAGATTTCTCAGGAATTACCTTCCTGTGGGCCCAGGATGGCCCACAGACGTTTACAGCGAGATATCCATTCCTATGAGTATATAAAATCAGCAGGAATCTAGCCATTTTGCTAAGTAATGGTGTCAATTAATGAGAAATACCATATAATTCATCTTTTTAAAAAGTAAACTAGTTATTCTGGGCCCGCAGTTTTAACTCCGGGCCCATAGATTTCTGAAGCTACTGGCCCGGGTGGCCAGTGGCTGGAAAAGTTAGTGTCTACCCCTGCCTTTGTTTGGTATAGGAGGCTTAACTCTATTGTACTGAAGGCCATGGAATCTCAAAGTCCAGGTATACATTTGGCATATAATCTTGCAGTAAGCATGGTAAACATTGAATTTTCATACAGATATTTGATTTACCATCAACTTTGTTTCAAATCTTATCTTCATCTTGGCCAGCCTTTCTGGGCATCTGGAGCATTGTCCTGTAATGTTACAAAGTAACCTTTGGTGTCATGTGTTCCTGGTTGATTCATCACGATGGGACTGTATAAATTTTAGGATATGAGAATGGCGATTCAAAGTTTTCAGCAAATGCATATATTATGAGAGTCCTTCTCTTGGAAACATTGTGGCGTGTCCAAGGTTTGCCGGAATCTTCTTTTTCTTCTGTGCCTTTCACAACTCAAATGCCCATTAAAACTAGAGAATCGCTTATCATATCATAGAGATGCCGTTTCTACTTTTATCAGTATCGTGTGACTGATACCTTTTCAAATAGGTAGGTGTCTCTAGGGTGCCTTACACGAGTCCCAATTTTTTTATCCTCTCAGGGATGGATACCCTACAAATGTGAGTTTTACTTCCCCAAGTCTTGCTTATCTCTGATGCGCCAGATATAACATTACATGTGGAAAGAGTAGGGACAGGCAGGGTTTCTACCTTTTTTATCTGGTAGATCCTACCACACAACACAAAACATGCATCTATTATCAAAGCATCTTAAAGCCAAAGTTAGAAATAAATGAAATAACAACAGCTTGGGGGAAAAAAACTCAACTGGATCTTCATACACTTCCCTATGAATTCTGCCTGCATACGAAATGCTCAGCATCAGAGCAGGACGTCCAACATGTTTGTTTTTGGTAATTAGCATAGAACATTATTTTATACATCCTTTTTGGGGTGAATTGTATTAGATTTGATTTTGGTGTTTCGCCTCAATTCTCTGGCAGGGTCCAGTACATTGCGCATGTCCTTCTGCACCACGCCGCAGGCATACGCCAATAGACGACGTTTCCTTCTCTTTTCAAGTGTTTCTAGTGAATAAAGTTCATTATAGGTCTTCGCATCCCGCCTGTCCATCACATGCTCACACACCCACAATCCATCAATCTGGATCACCTGAACTTCTTTCTTGCTATCTTGGGGCCACTGTCAATGAGCTCAGGACAGTATTCCCTCCAGGGTCGGGAGTACCATTTGCCCGGTCCCTGCACTCAGTATCCAAAGGGGACGTCACCTGCGTTTTCCATTTTGGAAAACAGCCCCTAATCCACTGATTTTTAGGCCTGAAAACCCCCCTTTTTTGTGAAAACAGTGGACTTTTGTGGTTTCAAAAACAACCCTATTTCCTCTACTTTCTCCATCAGCACAGACATCCTTGGTAACTTTCTGAATTTATAGTTGACACATGTCCATATTATTATGGTTCATGCTCAAAGGAGTAAAAAGAACTTAATTTATTCATTGTATCAGAATATCTAATTAGATAGTGAAGGTGTCTCCAAGGTCATGCACCCATCAAACAAGCCCCATTTTCTTGAAATGCATGGACTCTTCTTTGCCAAAATACCCCTTTTCTTGAATTCCACAGAGTTAATTGAAGAAAAAGACCCCTTTTTCTGAAATCAGAGGACATAGGATGTGTGAGAAAACGCACCGTTTTTCCACGTTTTTAGAACGCAGGTGACGTACCCTCTGTGATGTAAGTGCGGGGGCCGGGACAATTTGCCTATGCACGTGTCTACATACCTCAGTTCTTGCGTGTGTCATTACCCTTCTTACCTGGGACACTTTGTGGTGTCTAGTTCTATCACTTTCCTGAGATGGTCGTTCAGGGCCATGTGCTGGTCTAAGCTCACACCCAGATAGTTGTATGTGTAGAGCTCTCTTAAGCAATGTACCTTTCATTTTAGTGCTGTTAATTCCTAGTTCTGGAGGACATCGCTTAATAATATTAGTCAGCATTATTGTGAGTCTGTTTGCCTTGTACCAGACTGCTTTTGCTGCAAAAGGATCTCTTTCATTTGTGCACTCATTATCGTACCTAGGGTAACTATTATAACATAACTTTGACTTATGTGATAGCAACCAAACAGAAAACATTCTCAGGCAGTCCTGAGTTCAATTAATGAGGTTTCCAGAGGTTTGTAAAGTTAAATGTTTTCTAAAAATGGTATGGTTCACTCCCTATCTGTTATAAAAATGCAAAATAGAAGCATTTCCTTAACATAGTGCTGTTAAAATGGAAATCCTTTTTATTACTTTCATATATCATTCCATGAAAAATAATGAATCTAAATACAGTTAGATCAATGCATAATTTGCATAGTTTTACCAAAATAAAATATGCAGAATTATAAATGATCAAGTAATTCCAGAATGAAAGTAAGAACATCCTCAAGAATTCTAGACATTTAGAACAATAACTTCATGTGCACATCATGTTAGGCATCAGCTACTGACCAATCCAAGGGACCCTAATTAATTTCTAGAATCTGCCTGCTGTCATTTCCAAGGTCCAAATCTGGAGCTCCTAATGACCAGTGACCAGAGTGATTAACAGCCACTATTTTAAGGTATTGACATCTTTTTCAAATACAATTTTTACTTGAATGTGTAGGGTTTTATGGCAGAGTTCAGATTTTGAATAAGCGATGAGTGTGATAGTTCCTTTTCATATCTAATGTTTGCTCTCTTTGACTAGGAAAATAAAGCATTCAGTCAGAAAATAGATAAAGTGTGTGTTTCATGTAATGTTGCCAAAGGTTAAGGACAGCACATGAGAATATATGCATAGATTTCTTGCATGGAATGTATGAGAAGATAACTATTGCTGTTAGATATCTATACAGTTGGTGGTCAGTCGGGAGGAGTTGTTAGAAGATCGGAGATAGGAGATAAGATAAGGTTCCAACTGAGGCCTTCTACTACTGAACCCTGGTTTACAAATCTCTCTATTTTTCTTAAAGAGGTAATTTCTATTATGAAGTAGGCTGATTTTTGTCTTCTACATTTCCGTAAAGTTTAAATTCCTGATTTGTTTTCGATTTTTTATAAATTTTTCTTCCAACTTATCAATGATTTTGTGACTTTGAAAAATTACTCTGTCATTTTATATTACCCAGAGGTTTAGAGCCCCACTGCCTCTGTCCACATTACCCTCCCACCAGGGGAGGTTTCAGAAATGACTGACCTAGGCCTGTATAAACGACAGGGGTGCTCTCTTGTTACGAGGAAAAAAAAACACTTTTTAAACTAGGAAAATCTATATTGAATTGTAATATCAATATCATTGTTATATCCGTCAGATCATTTCTGATGGTTAAATTTAGGTGACTTGCAAATCAAGGTGGATGGTTGGGTTGCCAAAGACGTTTATTGCACACCTTTCTGCGCAGGTATAGAATGTAGTTCATCCTTTAACACCAGGGGGCTTGTGCGTGTTAGATATGCATATATGTAATGTAGATATGGGATTCGAAACTGGGACCTTCTGCATGCTAAGTAAACATATTACCACTCTACTAAAGATGCTGATGGAGCTAAAGCACCCAAAGACTAAAGTGATCTGGTGATTGATGCATTCATTCTATCTTAATTTTTTTTATTTCAATCTTGAATCATCTTAAACTTGAGAAATATGCCTGAGATCAAATAATATTATGCCTGTTCAAATTATGTATTTTGGATAGAACACTTCATATACAATATTGTGGTAGTGTTACAAGGAAATCTAACCACTTCTCATTTGTGGAATAACACTATGTAATCCCACCATGAAGTGGTGATTCCATCAAAGATGATTGTTGGTCAATTTCGCCATCGGTTTGCCTCGGCGACGCATCAGTTTGTATCGGCGACGATTTTGGACCATCTGCCAGCTATCGACCAGAAATTGTTCAGTAATTGGGTTATGTGGAACAGCTCAAAGTTATCCATCATTTTGCATTGGCAATGCATCACGATGCTTCACGATGCTTCATGATAGGTGGCCGATAATATCAGTTTGATATTATCGTCCACCTATTCACCTCTATGAAAATCGGTCCGACAATAGTAACTGATTTTTTTTCTTTGGTGGAAGAGGTCAAAATGGTGATGTATTCTCACTGAAATTCCTCCTATCAAGCGCCTATCGGCCCGACTTTTCATCGGGTCAGTGGGAGAAATTTCAGAGATCCCCCCACTATCAGCCCGATAAAATCAGTTTTGGTGGAATCACCAATCAATAGCATTGATTCCACCAAAACCCTCAATTTTGTCGGGCCGATAGTGGGCCGATAGCATCGTTTTAGGGTATCGGCTCCCTATCGGCCTGATTTTTTGTCAGGCCGATGGCAGCCCGATAGGAGAATTTTCAACCTCAAATCTCACTCTTTTGACCTCTTCCACCAAGGAAAAAATGAAATCGTTCACGATTATCGGGCCGATTTTGCATAGAGGCCGATGGGTACCCGATTTTTTCTAATCAGTTAGAAAAAATTGGGTACCTGTCAGGACCATCCCCGACATCTTTCCGATGGTTCCCGATGGTTTCCGATGCTTAAAATAGAGCTGTTCCACAGAACCCGATTTGAGCCCGATTGTTGCCCGACAGTTGTCTGATAGTGCCCGATAGCTGGCCGATAGTTCCCGATGCTGCCCGATGCATCCCCGATGCAACCCGCTGACAAAATCGGACAACTATCGGCTTCAGTGGAATCCATGCTAATGGACCTTATATCTTATCGAAGAATATCTCAGAAATATGCCTGGGACCCCCATTTTCTTTTGACATTTAAAAAATACATACCCTTTAGGTATTATGATGAAAATATAGGGAAATTCCAACTATATTTAGACTATCCCTGCAATCCACCTTAACATAATAATTTCTGGCTTTTGACTTGAAGACCCTTTTTTGTACCTCCCACACCTGTCTGTGTATTTACTTAGTACCTGGGTGCTCTTTGAAGAGGCCTCAACTACCTGTTAACAGTTGAAAATACCACAAGTGTGCAGTGGAGCATTGGTGCCATGTTATTAACCAACTATAGGCCGCCGAATGCTTTACTGCACTTTTTCGCATTGATGCACAAATGTGACTCGAGTGAGTAACTCGCCTGTCCTACTTTATGCATCATGACGATTCCATTGGATTGATGCACTCGCATGGGATCGGCATGATGCACCAATGAAGTACCGGCGAGATAATTGTCACAATGATTATGGAGCTTTGAGGCATTATCTGACCCTTGACTAGTTAACAGGTGAAAATACTGCAAGACATGTTATTATTGAATTCATTGAATCATGTGTTGTTGACATGGTCCCACTCTATATTCGTACGTTAGTCCACAGAGGGACTGCAGAAAGGTGTTGAAGTAGTCCTTAATTGTTACTGGTATAAATATAGTTGTTTACTCTGAGGTTTCTCTGCACTTTGTGAATTGCAGTATGGCATTTGAGTGATTGCATATTGTAGCGAAATCCAATTTGTACCCAATAGCAAACACCACAAGACTCATACTATGGTTTAACACTGTTTATTGATCTGGCATCTGGCCACACCATCTACGTGGAGCTCACTGGTCTTCGGATATAACTTGTATAACTGTAATGACATGTTCTCAATGAACGCTAGGGCCAAACTGAAACTACCTTGACTTCAGACTTTATATAGTAGTGATTGTCCACCCCAGCGTCGGAGACTCATCTTACATTTACCCCGACCTGGCTCAGGCCCCGGGAGGACGAGGCTCCCCTGTCCCCATCTGCGATGGTTTCAGCTTCGCCCGCCTCCCTCGGCCTTACCGCCACAATATAATTGGACACTGCCCCTTGGACCTAGTAGGCTGGGACAATAGAGTGTCATTTGCACGTTGTGTTTTCTTCAGGTTTTCAGTATTTTCTTCAGGATTATGAACTTCTTTCCTGATGTAAAGAGTCTTAAACCAACTTATAGTATAACTTATCATACATTCACCTCATAGCTTAAATAGATATATATTTTTTTTAATTATTGAATGATGCCACCCTAACTAGGACGACCTCATATATATCATTTTATCATGCAGGAATAGAAATTCATATATGAGGTATAAACAAAATGAAGTGATGGTTTATGAGATGTCATGGGTGGGTGAAGTTGAGCTAGTACTGATGAAGTTTGTGTAAGTCAGTGGGTCAGGGCTGTTCTGCACTGTAAAAAAAAAATGCCGTTGAAATATCGAAGGATTCCTCGTCCCAATGTTGCCAGAGATCCATTGTCATTTTCACAGAGATGTCGTTTTTTCACAGAACTTCCTTTTTATCACCATGCTGCCACCTGGGGGATCTTGTAAAAACTACACTGGCCTCCTGCTATGTAATTGCAGTGGTTCACTGTTCAGGTTGACATGGATCCCTGGTAGATTCAACAGTGCAGATGAGGGGAAAGGGCCCTCCCTGCGGGATTTTTAGTACTGGATTTGGCCACTAGGGGAGCTACAAAGGCTAAAAATGTGAAAAATAGACCAAAATTAGCTTTTATGTACTTTTTTACACAGAAAAAGATTGTTTTCTCAAAAACGTTCTATTTCCTGGCACTTCCTGTATATTTGGAATGTAAATGGAATGTTTTGAATCCAAAACAAGGCCTAAATAACGGGTTTCAGAGAAATGTGTTGCCATGGCAACCAAAATTTTATTCCAAATAGAAAAAATAATAATGTCGACTGATGGAATGATTCATGGAGATTCATATGCTGAAAAAAAACATAAAGATACCATTTCTAGATCCAAAACTATGCCCAAATGTATGGAAAGAGATGGACATCTTTTAATTGACTATTAAATTATTATGCTAATTACATGCCCAATTTGATTAAAACAATGAATAATAGACCTTATTGGCTGTATTGATACAGTCATGTCATTATATTTTCGTGAAGCAATATCTCTAAGACTAGAAGGGCTGTGTACAAGTGTAATACCTCATTTTAAAGCTGATAATATCAATTTTAAATTTCATATTAACCTCAGAGGACCCTTTCCCCTCATCTGTCCACAGTTATTTTTTACAGTGTGTTTGATTGAAGGTTAGTGTCACCGTGGAACTTTACTTTTCACCCTGGACATGAAGGTGTCAGTATAACCTATTCATATTTAGGTATATGGTATAATGATGTATCAACTGTATCTAATTCCGCTGACTAACACAAGGACACTGAAGTTCAGATCTGGCAGCTCAGATCACATCTCAACTTTTCTCTCCAATGAATATAACGGTATTTGATATATAGAACAGCGAGGTCGACAAAGTATCTGAAGGGTGCTGGAAACGGACACTGACCGGGGGGGGGGCAATTTATAGGGTCCTTAAAGATGTACAAGGAAACAATAATAATGAAGAAAAGAAATAGCGTCATTTAATGCCTCTTGTGTCAAGATGAATTTGTGTGCATGTTTTTATTTTAGTCACGTATCTAGTTTCCAAGTAAACATGTGGAACTTGGAAGGGAAGACATTGTTATGACATCTACACAATACGGATATAATATTATGTGATCAGGCAAGCAGGTAAGGATACTCAGTGCGCTGTCCAATGAATTATTCTGCTTGGCTGCTCATAAACTCTAAGAAATAACTGTTGAATCCACCAGGTATCTTAGTAAAACTGAACAGTGAACCACCGTACCGTAATGACCAGTTTAACCCATTGAGGGCTAGCATCGACTATAGTCGACACCATGGTAGGCCTAGCATCGACTATAGTCGACACCATGGCAGGCCTAGCGTCGACTATAGTCGACGCCCGTTATATAGGATTAGTATAGGAATTGAAAATAGGCTCGTCCTCTAGGAACTAAACTTTTTTCAGAGGCCGTCCCCATGGCCAGGGCAACAATTTTTGCTCTGCCCTTAAAGGGTTAAGCGCCGGGGTATGAAATAAGCGCCAGTCTTGAACAACTTGTGGGGTTAGGAGGATATTGGACTTAGCCTTGAGCACTAAAACTGTATTTCAAATGAGCGCCTGTCTCGTTAGAGCTACGGGGTACAGTGGGATTGTAATCTATGAGTGTCCGGACACTTATACAGGTCACTTTTATAATTAAATTGCAGTGAAGCAGTGCAGTTTGTGTGGTACAATGACTCTCTGAAAATATCAATGGATCCCTGGCAACTTTGACCCAAGGAGTTGTTTCATTTTTTTTATATTCTATGCAACATTTTATCATTTAGGCAATCAGAAACCACAACAGAAAACCTTTTAGTCACCCAGGGTGTTTATTCCACAGTTGTATGATAATAAAAAAATAATCATTTTGCAAGAGTGTGGCAATTGACTCAATTTCCCATTCAGTTGTTCAATAATTATTCCATCGTCTCTGGTTTTTACATAGGTGCATAATTAATATGAATACAGCATTCACGAGCTGCAAAACCCTCGTATTCCACCAAAACACAATACTACTCTTTAGTGGTTAGTTTAACATGCATGCTACATGGCAAATCCCAACCCTCCGCCCACCCTACAATTTCTTATCTATTCTCTTTTCAAGTTCTACTAATTTCTTTCTCATTTGACCCGGCACAAAATAATCGTGGGTATCCTGGTCGTTTCTTTGACCTGTATTAATTAAACTTTCCCCTTTTTGCACCCTCGTTTCAAAAATTTGCAATTAAAATTGAAGAAATGAGGATTTCTTAGGGCCTGAGAGACAAATCTCCAACTATGGATCAGGCCCTAAATTACACCCTGGGCAAAATGGAGAGAGCCAGATAAATTAGGAACTGGCTATTTTTAGGGCAATAATTCTTCCAATGATAATTCATGTTCCCAGTAAATATCAACCACTCTGCGCAGCCTGAGGGCAATTTCAGACCCTGATATAAATCCAGAAATATAACAATCAAAAAATGGGAAGGTATGGTTATTTCCAACGCCGTGGCTTTTTCAGATAAATATTTTGTGTGACTCACCGGGTCATGATCTTGGTTGACCTTCCACCTCTTCATGTTTTGCGTGGCATCTTTAAATGTTTTGCATTAGTTAATATTGTTCAGTCAATCAATTATGAGTGTGACGATCTGTACCAAAGTCATGATTTCTGGATAGGAATAATAGGTAAATAACATCCATGAATGTCTCAACTAGGACGTACCTCATCCCTTAACCGTAATTGCACAAAGATAAGATACCGAACTTTATGATAATCATCTTAAATGGTCCTGGCAGCCAGCAGAAGGCCCAAGTAGCTGATATCAAAGATACCACATGTACAAAATCCATGCATCAAGATATGCTTAGATGTTGACGTGGATAGCCCCAGAGCAATAATTTCAGTTTTCATTTATGTTCTCGCTTTTCCTTTTGCCTTTTCTGTTTGGTCAAAGTTCTCGTCCAGAGCCTTCATTTGCGCTGCATTAATGAACACCAAAAAGAGTACATCTTATCCTTGGGTAGAGATATTTTCTCATTAGTGAGATTGGGGAAATTAAACATAAAGCAATCTAAAGTCAGCAAGTCTGGCTTAGACAAGTTAAATCTACATTACATGATATCAATCAGCATTATATGGGCAGGGAGTCCTTAAATTAAAAGATACTGTGACCTTACTTTTTGCAATTCGAATTAAAAGACACTCTATAGTCCTACAATTATCCAATCAATCTATGATGGAAAGAAATTTTATATACACAACTATCAGTCGTTTGATAGAGATTGGAATTCCCCAATGGCAGACAGGAGAGTATTATTTACTTGCAAAAATCAATGCAGAATCGTATTGCAAATCTACTTCAGTGTCGACTCAACAATTGGCCTTTTTGTATTGAAAGTTCACATTTCTCATGTTCCATAGACACTTCTTTTTAGAAATCTTTTTTTCTGTGTAAATGAAACTGTATTCTTCACAAGGTTACCCACGCCTAGAACAAGATTGAAGTTGTAGTGTTAGTTTGTAAACCCCTATGTGAATGGGCTTTGACATCTTTTCGCGTATACTGATATAAACCATTAGTGCAAACGATATTCTTAGAGACAAAACGTCATATGATATGAGACAAAAGAAAACAGATTCGACTCAGTGTGTTCAAAATTCTTAAATTTGACAATATAATTTTCCTGTAGACTGATATCAACCATTAGTGCAAATAATATGAGAACAGTTTTCCTGTGCCATGGCAGAGGCGTAGGAAGCAAATCGTCAGAGGGGCCCCAGAAAAACCACGTTGAATTGTCGGATCAAGCGCGATGAGGCATATATACATCTGTATATAGAATTTTTATAGAAAAGTAATTTTTGGTGAATTTTGGATAGGATTTTAGCCCAAGGCCTCCACGAACCCTATTCCACTACCATATTGATCTAAACTGAGATGCAACGTTTAAGCTTCTTTTCCATTTTGTTATGAGTTTTTGGCAATTTTTCTTTGGGGGGGGGCAGACATACTCAGACCTCACCTCCTTTATAATTGGGGGAAGACCCCCCCCCGTCTTTTTTTCCTACGCCCCTGCATGCTGCCTGCCTGTAGAGGGAGAAAACCGTGTGTACAGTCACTCAGATATAGGGCCTCCGATCCAGAGGTAGTGGACGGCAAGTTAGAAAAGGGACCATGGTGCAGTGGTTGGCATGCCCACTTTAGAGTTTAAAGACTCGGATTCGATTCCCAATAGTTCTAAGAAACATTTCCTCTGACATTACAATATAATTTAGAGAAAATCCTATGACAGGAGACAGGAGAAAGTGGATGCAAGGGTCCACGGCGCGGTATTGCACTCAACTAAATGCCTTTACCTTTCATGAGAATTAAACCAACCTACTGAAAATCTGATTTATAACATTATACATGTTTGAATCTCCTATTTATCTATTAGAATAGAGTATAGTTCATTTCATATTCACTATCGCATGGTGGTCATGCACATGGCACAAGCATCACACGTTTTCAAAACAATGTATTTTTGTGGTAATGAATGGGCCAGGAGCGGTTATGGATATCTGTTCTTGTTTTGTTTTAAGTAAGGATGTGCATATACTGGCAAGCATATCGTTAATGCCAAACATGTAAATGTACACAACATGTAAATAACAACTGTCATTTTAGAACATTGATGCGAAGAGGCGGATTCAGCTATGAATGTTCTTTCATTTTATTTTTCTCATGTAAAAAATGACACAAAAAGCGTATTGCCCTCCCACTCAAAATCCTGGATCCGCCAAAAAGGCCTTGTCATCGGGTGACCATCATGACTGTATTCATCTTGTCACCATTGTGTGTCAATCATGGATGAATTAAAAAAGAGAAGCTAAAAAGTATATAGTGGCCGGAGGGAGGGAGTAGACCCGGGGGTTCGATGACAAGGGGAGTGTAAAAAGCAATTTATTTGGGAAGAGAACACAGTTGATCCAATGGGACTTGCCTACGTACCTCATTTTCTTTTATTTCCTTTTTTAGACTGGCATGAAAAGCTTAATGTACTGTTATGACTGTTGGTAAAAAAATTCAATTCAATGTTATACCATAGACTCATATAATATCCATGAATCGTTGCACAAAGATGACGACAATGAGTAGTCGTCAAGAAAGCTCTACAACAGAAATAACTGGCATTCCAAAGGGAGATCTAAAATAACGCCATTTTAAGGTCTAGGGTACACGGCAGCCGTCAGTCTTGGATGCAACTATCTGCCAACGGTGCCCAAGCCTTGTGGTAAACATCTCTAGGCTAGATAAGCTTGCCCAATGCTTATATTAGGCTTTAATGTATGCCTTTATCTATAGTTCTGACACAAGTTACACAACAGCGACTGATTCTTACCCAGGCCTAAAGGGCCAAACAATATTGCACCCACTGTCAGGCCGACATGGTTGCCTTTTTTCATGGGCTTCCCCCTCAGTGAAACACGTCTGAGTGACCAAAGGTCATGGTTTGTCTGGCCCTGCCTATGGGAGCAGGCAAATAAAAAACACTTGCTATGCTTCAAGAATTCGAAGAGTAGGGGAATGAAACTCTGGTAGCGGTTTTCTCCCTCACCCCACCTCATAGATTCAATCGTTCATCTCATAGATACGGTCATTGCTGTGATGGACAAGCAGCGTATTTAATACCTGTCTAGTTGTATTTTTAGACAGAAAGTGAGAAAGAAAGAACCTAATGTCCATGAACTAATTAGGAAGTCCCATGAAGTGGGGATCCCGCTTTTGGATGTTAATCAAATCAACCAATCACGTAATATTCTTTGAAAGATACATGTAGATTATCCCCTCCCCCGCCCCAGTCCATGTCTTGTTCGTGTCGGTGAAACCCAATTCCTCTCAGTTTGCCAGGTGCCGTGCAATTTGTTTTCAAACTTTGCTAAAGACACCGATTTAATTAGGTCTTCAATTGGGACATTTTCCCAATTCTTCCCAGGCCCCGTCGATGATTCCACCTAACCAATTAGAATGGTGACGACCAGTTGCCTTCTTTTTTCATCATCATTTATTTTCTAATAACTCAGATCACAATTTTCAAATTGATCCAATTTGTTAGACCAAAAGTCTTGTAGAATCCTGTGTCAGCATATTGTTCATTACATACACTTTCTTTTTAAATTAACGTGCATAGGCCTAGGTGCATGTTGATAGCTACCCCTCCATATTTATCCAGCTGAGGATGTCGAACATCACTGCATGAAAGGGAACATGTATTATGACTCTATTATGGACTGGTTATTTGATTTGGACAAATTGTAACAGTGGTTTCAGATTTATTTTTGAATAAAGTAGAAATCTGTTTATGCGGTCTGCAGGACATTTCAGCATGATATCTAGCTATCATTTTGAAATGCCCTCCTGGTGTAAGGAAGCGAAGAGGGGAAATCTCCCGGCGGAAATCTATCTACGTACTTTGAGGCTCAGAAAATTGTGCAAATTTCTCCTGTTAACACTGCAGCTGCCCTATCCAAAATTTACTTTGAAGGGAAGGGAGCAAGGACTATAACTATTTGAATTTAGAAATTAGTGCGTGGTAATGCAGGGGGGATGTAACACATTCGAGAACGGTTTCACATGCATTGCCATGGCTAATCGCATTCCGAGTCATTTGAAGTATATTCTTTGTCAGAAATATCATGGATGTTAAGTAAGTACTTCATATCTCTGGAAATATTAAAGAAAATGATGGCGAATATGGTCAACAGAAAAAAATGTGGGAGTTGAACTTCCTGTTATTTTTGTGTATGCTGAAAATAAAATAATAGGATTCCTTAGTGTAAACTTGACTGAGCGAAAGCACATACATGTGCCCATCTGATAGACCGGCAATAGTAATATGAACACAGGCCGTCGCTGGTTAACACTGCTCACTGGGTTTAACGCCTGCTAGTGGCACCATCTTCCGCTTTCTACATGAACTTACTTTTGCTTAGATGAGTACTGTTAGTGTTAGGCAAATATTATCTACTGCTATTTTCACTTTCAACCATATATCAAAATCCCTTAGCATTCTCTCTCCTTTGATAATACCCTGCGGTCCCAACAACCTCACGATGAAATTATTTCTATTGACATCCAAGCACGACAGGAGACAGGTCAATAGGTGAGACTCCACTACGCGATTTTTGCATAGAATCACAGCAATTCTCAGAAAATGGGAGACAAACATGGATTAAAGAGTAGTATTTGTTACCATTACAAGGTAGAATGTGTATATTGAGGGAGCTATCTGTTTATCTGGGCATGTGATTGTGTGCGATCTCAAGCATGCTTGTGTTGTCAAAAAGATGTTTTTGTTTACTAAATCAAGCTGAGGTTATGTAAACATTGCATCACATTAGGGAGTCTCTGCAACTCAATATCAGATAGGCTTGATTTTTACAGTACAAGACCCTGCGATCTGTGTGACTGCTGTGTTGTTATTTATATTTTGCTGTGTTGATGTTTATATATTGAACTCCCACCCAATCACAGAGTCTATGCAGGTGCATATTAGTTTGTAAATATGGCACACAAGGAGAGAGATCACCCATGAAATGACCCCTGAAATCTCATGTTTACAATTTTGAATCTCATGTTTACAATGAAGGAATGTCAACACCCTATACCTTAGGCACTATACGGACTTAGCAGGTTTAATTATTAGCCAATGAGAGAACTCCAATCTATTTTCTGCGGTCCTTTGGGGGCCAACTGGTACCCATCTTATAGGTCTTATCAGTAGAACTTGCTGGTAACAAGCTCCAGCAATGGCCACGTCCATGGGACAACCTGCTACCTCAGAATAGGGATAGCAGTTAGTGAGAATGTACCAAAAAATCGCGTGCCTCCACTTATGGTACAAATTTAGATGAGAATGGATTGGACAGTGCTCTTGTCCTGGGCTTTGGGTGATTAGAATTTCGATTCTTCGAAGCCTTATTGCATAAGGTGAGGCTCCACTATGCGATTTTTTGGTACAGTCTCACCTAATTTTATCCCTATAGTGCCTAAGGTATAGGGTGTTGACATTCCTATATTGTAAACATGAGATTCAAAATTGTAAACATGAGATTTTAGTTTTTTTATGGGTGATCTCTCTCCTTGTGTACCATATTTACCAACTATCCTGCACCTGCATAGACTCTGTGATTAGGTGGGAGTTCAATATATAAAAATCAACACAGCTGGGCTTCCCTAGCCCACTTAAAAGGGTCTATATCTCCTCTTTCCTCTCCCCTCAGGATGTGTGTGGTGCACATATGCGCGGGCACTGACACATTCCTCTGTTAGATTATCAACTTGTGAAGCATGGGATAGCCACTTAGTGCCGCTAAAGTGCTGTAAAACATGAATCAATAAATCAACATCAACACAGCAAAATATAAATAACAACACAGCAGTCACACAGATCGCAGGGTCTTGTACTGCAAAAATCAAACCTGTCTGATATTGAGTTGCAGAGAGTCATCAGTGTGAAAGTCTGCAATATTTACATTAGGTCAACTTGATTTAGTAAACAAAAACATCTTTTTGCAACAAAAATGTGCCTGAGATTGTACACAAAGCCTTCTTTACATAAACAGAAAGCTCTCTCAATCTTCTATTTACACCTTGAAATAATAACAAATACCACTCTATAATCTGTGTTTGTGTCTGCTTAAATTGTGAGAATAGCTCCGATTTTCAGCAAAAATCTCGTAGTGGAGCCTCACCTAATTAGTCTATCAGTGCTCTGAGAAAAGTGTTGAAAACCAGCATGTTTGAAACAGCAGCAAGAAGGTTAGGTACTGTACCATCCTTGACAGCAGCAATCTATTTCCCACTCTGATATTAAACACTGAAGAAAATACAACAAAGTCCGTCTGGTTCATGGTCATACTATATCATACTGTTTTCACTCAAATCTTGGTCAGCCGTTAGATAATACATAAGTGGAAACATTATAACGATCATAATTATTATAGTATCATGATATCCAAGATATAGGAAACAGGCTTTTATAAAATACCGTCATTCCATAGGCCTATCCCTTACACATTATTATAAACTTAAGTATGGGACAAATTGTACAATATAAGCACATATTTAAATAGTACCTACAGTATGGAAGGTATTAGCTACAAAAATGACTAGAATCCCTCTACTGAATAGGTTTACAGTCGACTACAATATGATATCCTCATGAGGTCTAAGTACACTGGGAGGTTAGGCAGTGGAAATCCTTAAAGCCTTGTGAAATCAATTAGATATTTACATAATAAGTACATAGGAATAATTTTACAAATACCTAAGATACGTATAATTAGCTGACAAAGAGGTTTCACAACAATATCGATATACAGGTTCACAGCATTTAGAACAAACTTCAGTAATCAAATAATTTACAGAGATCCATTCTCCCTGCACTAGCGAATTCAACTCCATGCATATATATGTAACTGTAAACTTATAACTTGATGGTTTCAATATAGACTTACATCAATGTTCCTGTATTGATAGACGTAAATCAATTTTAGTATTAAAAAACAGATGAACAATAGCTGAACACGTGCACTACTGCTGTTCAAACTTCAATTTCATGATACTCCAGATCTTTTTATAAAAACAAATAGCACATTTACCATTTATGGATCTCTTCTGGACGTTAAGGCAATTAATCAATGTATTTGGATGCATTATAAATAGCAAAATCAATTACATTCAAACTCCATTTACCTTCAGCCTAATTCACCTGTACAAGTACAAATCTACAAAACGAATCAGCTATTTAGAAGAGCAGACCTGTATACTCAAAAGCATTTGTACTGGGCCAACCCCTCATGCTTCAGTGCTCTTGGTGCTTTCTGGCATAGATGATATCTCCCTGGCACGGCCTCTGAGTGGGGCGGCCGCTCCTGACCCATCCACCTCATCGCCATCCTTAACACCTGAGCTGCTCCAGGGAGCTGCTCCTCCAGGGCAGCCCAACCTAGCAGCCACACTCAGGAGGAACAGTCTCAGCTCCTTCCTGAACATCACCCCACTCACACAGTACAGGAGGAAATTAATGGCATGGTTAAGTCTCCTCAGAAAGTTGCAGAACCAGACTAGACCATCAGGCAGTCTTGTATCTTGGAAGAACTCGATGGCATAGATAAGGATCTCTGGGAGGGTGAGGATGACAAAGACAAAGGTGATGGTGATTAACATCGTGGTTAATCTATCCTGCTGCTTTGCGGATGATGTAGATTTGGTAGACATCCTCCTGCGGGTGACCCTGGCTTTGCGGAGGGTGACAATGATGATAACATTGCAGGTTATCATGATAACAGCAGGTATAGCACAATAGAGGCACATGAAAGCTATCAGTTCAAGAGTGGCCAGAGTCTCACTGAGGGAGCATCTCCCTTCCCACTCCCTTTTCGTCACATAGGTAAAGGTGCCAACAATCCCCCAGAACACCCACATCAAGCTAACAGCCAATATTGCCCTGCCTTTGGTGAAGAGCCGTCCCACTTGTAAGGGTCTATACACCAGGAACAGCCTCTCAAGGGTGATAAGCACCAACGTCCAGGAGCTGGCAATGCTTACCAGGGCAAAGAACCAGCCATACACCTTACAGGGTATTTCTGCTGTATTAGTCTTAAATCCAGGAATGATTAGATTCATGCTGAGGGGGTCCAGCCATGTAACAATAAAGTCAGCCACAGTTAAGGCTCTTAAAAAAATGGTGAGGCTTTTCTCTGCAAACACCGGTCTGTGTAGGACACAGAGGGTGAGGATGTTCCCAATGGTACTGAGGATGAGGATGGGGATGGTGGCCCCTAACTCCAGGGCGGTAGCCATGGTGAAGTTGTGTGTCCCTCTGCTTAAGTATTTGCGGATGATATCTCTGGTCAGATCTTTACTGAAATGAAATAAGCATTACACATAGTAAGTAAATGCACACATCAATGGAGATCCATTTAATTGGTTCAAATGAATTTTCTATATCAGATAGCAATGTAGTCTATTCTACAGCTCATGTGGTTGGTAATTTAACACATAGTCTGAAGATGAGCAAGCCTTGTCATTATCCAGTTCATGTTTCTATATTGACAGAGATTCTGTCCATTTACTATATTATCGTTCACTTATCGGTCCCATTTTCAGGGCCATGTTGACTCCCAGACTAATGTCTGAGATGGCCCATTTCCTATGGCATATTGATATTGTCATATCTAAAGTCCTTTTTATCTGAATACTTGACCTAGAATGAATGACTCACAGAATTGTGATAAATGTAGATCCCGTTCTGGACTTGTGAGATGTAGACGTTCCTGTTTAGTGCTATACCATAGGGAAGTTAGTGGGCAGCTCTATGGTAATACATAACTGTCAATTAATAATCTATAACTAAGTAAGCTCTAATCAAGCGGGCACATGTCGAGGGCGTTGTGGCGTCATGTTCCCTTAGCAATATTACCTCCACACCACCTCCACAATTGGCCGATTATTTTTTACCGTAGAACGCTGCATATAAGGCTATCGACTTTTATTACTATAGGCGTTTATTATTTTTGAAAGGAGAGCTCTGGATTTTTCTTCTAAAGGAACACGTGCGACGTAGGCCAATACTGAGATTATAGAAACGTGGATTCCCGAGAAAACATGCGTCAAAATAGTCTTTTGCACAACCTTCTTTTTCCACAATATACAGGGGTCGAAACTTGGGTGGTTTTGGCTTACACACATGGTTTACGGCAATCATAATATTACTACATTTACAGTAGTTATTTCAGAAGAAGGACTGTTAAAAGCCATCGTCAATATAAGTTTACTGTGTGACAAGTTATGGACATAGAACTTTGGTCCCTTAAGGCCAAATCCCACTATGTGAAAAATGGGTCTGAAAGGATTCTGGATATCGGCAACATTGGACTCTTGCCAATTTCCTAAATCACAAGGGTAATCACTGCTCTTCTTAACACTCCAAATCAGACTATAGCTGATAGTAGCAGGGGAATCTCTGTGATTTTCATTACTGCACAGATGCGTTGCCAGAATGATTCATAGAGATAGAGTATTTGATATTAAAATCACAGTTGTCTCTGACTATTTTCTGTGGTTTGCAATGGTCTCCTGCATAGCATAAACACATGTAGCTTGCATAAATCAAAAGCAGAACCCTATTATGACTGTAGTATGTGGAACTTGGCTCCCGATTTATCAAAGAGACACCTCTTCTGATTTCCTAGAAACTGTTGTTTTCCTCTAAATCACAGGGATTTTGAGTCTATCACAGAGATTTCAAGCCCTTTGTGAAGAAAATATCAAAAACTTTTGATGTACTATACTCCCTAAATACCAGCACTTTGACAGGGATTCTTAGCCTTTAAGGCCAAATCCCACAACACGAAAATGACCAGGGAATCCTTGTGATTTTAACAGGTAGGGTACCTTAGCCGATATTGGGTCGCAATATCGTCTAAGGATATTGGGTTGCAATATCGTCTAAGGAAGAGCTATAATGGCTCTGTGATATACTGAAATCCTCTGTGATTTAGGGGAAAACAAGAGTACCTAGTAAATCACAAGAGGTTTGTCTTTAATAAATCAGGATCCAAGTTCCACACACAGGGGTTATAAGAAAGCTCTGCTTATGATTTATACATATGATGCCATTACATTTGTATTGCAAAACCAAATAATTAAGTCAGAGACAGCTGTGATATCAATATCAAGTACTCTATCTCTGTCAATCAAACTGGTAACTAGCCTATACAAAAATAAAATTCACAGAGATTCCCTTTGCCATATTGTCTAATAGTGAGATTTGGGGAAGGGGGACGTTGATAAGAATCTTTGTGATTTACAACATTGACTAGAGTCCAAGGCTGCCAAAATCCATAAACATAGACATTTCAGATCCATTTTTCACGTAGTGGGATTTGACCTTTATAGGTCTTCCCTAGATGATTACCACCCCAATATAGGCTAAGCACCCACATATCCTATTTCACAACGATTTCCTGACCATTTTCACGTTGTGGGATTTAGCCTTTAGGGGTCATATATATATATATATATATATATATATATATATATATATATATATACATTCATGCTTTATACACATGATATCGTCGTCATGATGCATGGATGCATCCTTGGCAAGTCTACCTGCAATTGCTTTTCATGGACCGAGCAAACCATTGTCATTCACCAGAATTCAAATGGGATATGACGACAATAAAGTAACATGAAACATGAGGAATTGTTTGGGCCTTATATAGGGTTAGGACAAAACATTATCAGAGACATACTTCGGCCGAGTAATTACATATACTTGGGGTAACAGGTATTCGGAATTTATGAAGGCAGGTGCGCTTAAACAAACAATTACTGTAATACAAGTACAAATGAGTATGCATGAGTCCCCCACTGCCACAAACCCAACCTTTCTTTGGCCTTACCCTGGATATGGCCCTTTGACCCACGTCACATGGCTAAACGGGATCCTATTGTGAGGTGACCCAAGTTTACTTTGGTCAGACATAAATAGAGACCAGTGGGAATCTATGCTTCCTGGGTAACCACAGTTACTATGCACCCCTCTGAGTCTCTCAGATATCATAACACACAAGATTGTCATAATCTTTTAAGCTACAGCTTACAACCGCATAGAATAAGGTTAAAGATACGTTGGAGGTGCTATGATAATTCAATATGGCAGTTGTGATAGTTGTGTTCAATGCAATGCTGCAGTGCAAATAGAATTAGAAATACACAATAATGATAAAGGAAACGTATAACCAAGTCCACATACATTGTCTACTTCTGATATTCCTCTATGGTATTTCTTAAGTTCTCCTCTGTCCTGTGCCTCTGTCTAACTACTCTATCCTGTTCTCCAGTGTTTATAAGTTTATAATACCAGGACATAACAGGGTATGTGCCTATACATGGGTAAAAAGTGACGGTCGTGACGCTTTTGATGGAGTGACGGAGGGGTTTTAAAAAGTGAAGGTCATGACGCAGGGTTTTTTAGAAAATGACAGACGCCGACAATTTCAAAGGTCCCAGTACATTGGCATATACATAAAAACTGACGGAGTGACACTCCATCCTTCCTAAAAAGTGACGGCGTGACACCCTGAAGATTTTGAGCACCCATGTATTGGCACAGGGTATGCCATCAGCCACTAGGATGGAGAGGGGTCTGGTATGTATAAGTCATGACCAGTGCAAACGTACGTGTGACTGCCCATGTATAACAGACGCCTTAACATTTTACACGTAGGTCGTGTTGACTCTTTGATACTACTCAAAATAAAAGATAACTTTCAGATCTCTTGACCTATATGTGTACATAAAATCTTTTCGTTTTTCTCTGCTATAGTGGGCCTCGTCATGTTTTATCTACACTTATCTTTTTTGTTTTTCTGAGCAGAAATGCATCCCCAATACAGGTGTACTTTCACGTTTTCAGGTGTGCCTATAATTAGGAAGTGTATTTTAGGGAGTGATCATTATTTGAGAACAGGGGTGGTGGTGGGTTTGAAGGGGGCGGGGGGCACCTTTGACCCCTCCTGAGGTGGGGTGTAAAACATTTGACTCCTTTTAAAGGGGGGCATAAAGAAATGACCCTCTTTTAAGCAAAAATGCACGTGCGCTCCTATATATCAATCTACGGGGCATGAAAATTCTCCATGCCTATAGCACGGGGGGCACATATATTATTTTTGACTGCTATCATCTCTGACTTGCAACGGCAGTTTGTACATATATATATATATATATATATATATATATATATATATATATATATATATATATATATTCATGTATTTGGAAGAGCACCAAAAAAGTCCCTACCTGTATGTCAAGCGTCCCCGGGCCCATGGTGTAACTGTTAGCTCCTTCCAACCTAATATACAGGCAAATCTGAACTCTTAGTACGAATCCTTAGAGTTTAAGCCGACCGCTCCTGCTGTACATCCTTCCGACTTGCCTAGCCATCCCAAAGTGTAGTTTCTATTCTATGTCATGAACTATTTATAGCCTGACATATGAAGCTTGAGTCAGCCAGCTATCCTTCAAACTCTATGAATAGCTCCAACATGGGGATACTGGGAGCAGGCCAAATCCTGTGATGTTTTATCGGGTGTTTTATGCTTTAAAATTATCATTGGGTGTGTGAATTGTATGCTCCTCCCACATCCGGCTCCGATCGGGAAAGTTACTGTGGTTAGCGGTTTTCCTCCAGAGAGGATGGTCAGAAGTTCATTGAAACAGGATGCCAGCACAATTAGTTAGCCCAGCTACAAGGTGAGGGTCTATAACCTGATTGTAGCTGGGGCTAGAGTATTTGCTGTAGAATTTTACCCATTGCGAAGAACAAAGAATGATAATAGATAAAACTAGACCTTTGCCTGGAATTCCCGGCAAGTAGGTTTGGGAAAATTGGCAGTGGACACTAACCTATATAAGCTAGGGATTACGTGCATTTCAACAAAATGCACAGGAGGCATCCGAAGGTTTTAGGACCTCTTTTTATCAATCAGAATCCAGATGAAACGAGATTTGAGAAACACGACTTTCTTTCTTTCTTTCTTTCTTTCTTTCTTTCTTTGGATTCATTGGTATGCTGCTAATAGTGATAGATATGTTTGGGAAAGCTGGCTGTGAGGCTTCACATCTCTCATGATGAATGAAACTATGAAATACTTGTCCTTATAAATGCTTGGTGTTTTACGCCTCAGCTTTATACATATAGCCAAACACAGAAACCTAAACAAAACATCATTATATTTTTCTGGGATCCATGCATTGGCCAATGCGCCCAGTGCAATTTGCATGGTCGGCAAAGCCCAAAATCCCCAAATATTCCACGGCCTCCCCCCACACACTCCATTCCAATATCATAATTCTATCTCATACATGTAATGGGCAGCAAAGTGAACCAAATGCAATGTGGATAAATCCATTATAACTGGTGTTATCATGAATAAAAGATAAAAGTTCGCCCATACCGATATAGGTGGGTCTTATGGGAAGTAAGATCCGGCATCTATATATATGCTCGGGTATGATCATATATGATATTAGCGGATGATTTCAGCATTTCGGTGCAGAAGTCTGAAGGTCACTTTATTGACAGACATGATCTGAATCAACAATTCTCACAATGTCGAAATTCCCGTCCATGGGCACTGCAGTGGTGGATATAGGATTTTGAAAAGGAGGGGGCGCGCCCCTTGTTTATAGCACTTATTTTTGGCGAAATATCAGGCCAAATAAACTCTAAAACGCAGAGGAAAGGGAGTGCCCCTGTCTAAATCCTCCACTGCAGTCAACTACATTGATTTCATTTTGCATTCATTTCAAAGCTATAGGGTAGGCACACTAAAAACAGAGCCAAGTTATTTCTCAAAGAAATTGAAACGATGAAGAGAAAGAGCTTGAAGAGAGAGGGGTTTCTTCTCTTTGTTTGAGTGGCCCAAGGGACATAAACCTGTGGGTATATATAAAGACGTCATGGATCATATAACCCTACAAATACAGATAATACTCTCATGTGGTATTTTTCCTGTGTATCATATCATGACCTCCCATGTCTCTTGTCTGACCCTGACCAAGAAATAGACAAACGATATATTATCTTAGTATTGTCCAAAGGAAATTTAAGAAGTGTGTTTCATGGAACAAAAATCCTGTGTGAGTTGTTGGATTTCTGTTTTAACCCTTTAGGTGTATCATGGTACCTTCCTTGGTAGCAAGGATACATTGGGCCAATGTCGGCTTATATTGGGCCAATGTCGGCTTACATTCCAAGCATGGGCAAGCATGGCCCAATGCTCCATTGCTGATTGGGTTGTGCCCAGCGCTGTATTGGTGGATCATGTCAGCCTAATATAACAGTGTATTCAGCCCAAATAACAAGATGTATGGCTTCAGTCCTGGCGAGTTATTCATCGAGTATAGAACTCCATTCATCCTTCACGGCTTCAAAAGGGGCCCCTCTAAAGCAGTATTGGACCCTTAAATATCCTTTCAAATAGCCAGGGAGTGATAGAGAAAAGGTGTGCTTGCTTTCTAAAACACGTGCTTTGAAAACGTTGTAGCAGTGGCAGAGTAGCCAAAAAAGGTGTGGCATGAGATATGTAGTAAGGGAGTAATGTATGGGCTAACGGGCACTGTGGCCTCATAGGCAGCGCTTTGGCACTTTGATCAGTAGGGTATGGGTTCGACCCCTGCCCTTGGCAATGGAATTCTCCTAGGTTTTAACATGTGACATATGACATGTAAAGGGATATCAGGGTATCAGGCACTGGATGCCTGATATCCTGGATATCCTAACTTATTACACGATTTCTTGGATTTTGGGTGCTTTTTCTGGATATCCCCATGCTGATACCTGTCGATATTGCACACCATGATGCATGCATCATGACTTTTGTAAGGTGTGCCTGATATCCATGGATAACAGGCACTAGTGCCGTGAGAGGTACATGGATCGCGTCCCGGTCTGGGTGCATTTTTTTTCGCCGTGTGCGCTGTCGCTGTCCGCTGCCAGGCCAGGAGGTGTATGTACTGATCGTGTACACACACTATGGCTGGCTTCGAGTCCCGGGGAAGGATTTTTGTTTTCAACTTGTTTTTATTGATATTCTATTGATTATTTATTGATTTTTTATTGATTAATTCGCTGGACTTGGTCTACAAGCAAAGGCGGAGTGGATATGAAACGGTCTTAATTCACCCTGTTTCTGTTTGGCCTCACTCCTAGGGCCTTACCACACAGGATATGGATACAATGTTGTTACAGTATGTAGAAGAGGATAGCTTATATCATGTAGATATAAGGGCATTAATGATGTGATCATTAACATAACATTGACTGGGGCATACAAGTGCCACCCTGGCCTGTTTTAAACTGATTTGGAGAGACTAATTCAGATGTAGGTCTGTCTACTCGGGCGGCCGAACATCGCTGAGAATATAAAGCTTATTTAAACGAGTACTCTGTAGGTGACTTTTGTTCATATTTTTGATAATGACTAGGGACAGAATCACACGATCTTCTAAGTAATAACATGTAATCACCCTTGGCTTTTACATACAATGAGTTTGTAAATAATTGCTCTATCATTGATCTTATTAATTGTTTCAATTATCATTTCAAAACAATTGCATAATTACCCCATTACCTCGCCACAATGGAGCCTTCATTGAGGGCAGTTACAGGCGACGTATGAGACATACGTTATAGTCCCCATGGTTGTAACTATCTAGTTTCAGTGACAATATCTAAACATGTTTATGCCTCTGATAGTTTTGACCAAACAACTTTTTTGATCAATTGAGCGTCCAGTGCATTGATATTTCTCATAACGTCTGTATTATAAACACCCATGATCAAGAGGAGGTAAAAAGCAACATATCCCACATAGTGAGTATTGTATTAGGAGGTTGATGCCTAAATTTGGGGGATTACTTTGGGCCGTGGACAGCTCCCCCCCCCCCCAGACAGATTGAAATTCTGCTTTATGATGGGTTTATTTATATCAGGTTTTGATGTATGCAATGGCATGAGTTAGCAACAAAGTTGAATTAAACCTCGCCATCAGAGATGGAATATATGTTATTCTAGTGCTTCACATATCCAACAGAGGGCATCTGCTGTAGGCATCTTAAGGAGTGATACTTAGGTTCGGCGTTAGAGAACGCATCAAACGGAGGTATAGCACTATCAGCATGCTATGTTATCTAACCCTTTTTGATCGAATGGACGCTGTTCATTATTTTAACGATGTATGATCTAGCAAACAGTGGGGAACCAGTGATACAGATTATCTTAATCTTCTTTACATATATAGAACCTGTGTCAGATGGTACATGTATACCTATAGTGGAAATAGTTTTATTTTAATATGAGAGGTCATAATAGGCTGTGTAGAACATATACTGCACAGAAATGTGCATAAGCACAATCTAACATCTTTGATGTTACTATTGGAGGCCAGAAAAAAACGCAGTCTATATTAGCAATTTATAAAGCACAATATCATCTCCGAATTCAATAATCAACTGCTGGAAAATCCAAACATCATCATCAAATATTATTACCATGAGTCCTATGGTATTATAAGCCTAATCTCAATAACTAGGTTATAAACTATGTTGGACATGTGGATAGTCACATTATTTTAAGTTGATATACAGGTATGTTTTTATTAGAAAATCCTGGCATTAAAAACCCGTTGATGTGATATCTAACATTTCATGACTTCCTTTAATATTGGCTTTGCACATACTGTCTGGATCCTGCTTTTACCAGACCATCACCTTGTTGGTCACTCATGCATGTCGGAATGACATTTTAAGGAAGGAGTGGTGGGGTGACCTATTCCAGGCCCTACCCGGACACATAATATCCAACTGACTTGCCTCATGCATGGAAATAACTATATAGGACTATACGAAAGGTTTAATGAAGAACCATCGAGAATATGATGGTGACAGAGTGGAAAATTAATTCTGGATTATATTATATCTTGTTGATCTGACGAGGAAGGATTGAAATAAGCAGGATTCAGATATATATTTTCATGGTTCCTCTAAGAAATACATTGGAAAGCCACCTAGCAAGTATCATATTTATTACAGACCACAGGGCCGAGCAAAGGAGGATAAATACACCATTATGAGTTGACAAAATGGCGATTTACATACCATTACCATTCACAGACACCGCTGACATGCTCTACTAACTTTTGGTCTGGAAAGCACCACTTATAGTAACACGAAATCCTGCTTCACTTAACTAAAGAACACCTCCCAGACATACATGAATCATTCATGGATCTACACAGTGTAGTCCAATCTCACTTCAAGTCTGCTATAGAGAAGTTAAAGCTCCAAGAGGCTAACAGTAACATGGCTGGTTTGGGTGGATACTCTGTGGATGAGGAGGCCTTTAAAGCCTTAGCCTTCTACTCCGCTCTCTGTATCCTTAAGATGTTCCTGGTTACACTAAGGATTGTCTACCTGAGGAATGTAAGACAGGTAAGTTGGGGGAATACATAAAACTCGGCATAGACACCTATATGTTTATGGTCTTACTGTTGTCGATCTACATGTATATGTCAAAGATGAGATTGACATATTGATCTTATAGTTTACATGATACACGTATGCAGAGCATGTGTTAATAGAAAGAATACTGGTACCTTAGGTAGCAGAGACACTTAGGTTGCAGACACTTAGGGTGCATGCAGGTGGACACTTAGGGTGCTAGGACATGTAGCGTGCAAACCACAGGACATGTAGGGTGCAAGGACACATAGGGTGCCACGGCAGGACATTTAGGGTGCAAAACAAACTGGTCTAGATTTGTAAACTGAACTATTCTTGCCCCCCCACAGAGTGTCTGCCCCCCCCCCCCAGAGGCTGGCGGCTGGGAGTTGGCAGTGATAGTGGAATTAAAAAGATTTGAACCAAATAATCATACTCCAAGCTCTAATAGAACTAGAAACAATTAAAGGGTTAAGGATACTGTCCCTACGCCATCAGTCGGCAGTTTTGTTTTGTATACAAAGATGAAATCACCAGCCTCTAGCCCTACCACTGATTTTATTCCCCATAGCCTTATAAGCAAAGAGATAAAATCAGTGGTGCAAGCTAGAGGCATGTGATGTCTGTTCAGAGGGGACTCCCTACAGACAGATGGGCTATAGACCGACTGCACCCTAAGTGTCTTGGTATTTACACCCTGCACCCTACCTGTCCTTTTTGTGCACCCTAAGTGTCTGCTACCTAAGTGTCTTCGCACCCTACATGTCTGCACCCTAAGTGTCCTTGCACCCTAAAGTACCTGTTACCAATAGGAATATGAAAAGGAGCGTGGGGCTTCTTGTCCTCCACTTACATAATACATGTATATATGCTGGCCAGGGCCCTCTAAGTGAGTAGCATAAAACAAACATGTTAAAAACAAACACTGGGGTCAGGCCCTCCACTTGTCGATATAGCAGTCTGTATCTCAGAACTATGGTCAGACAAGCTCAACCAGATAGCTTTTTGTCTGTTTACTTTGAAGACCTATTTTCTTTTTTGCAAAGGAGGCCACAATTGGGTCCTTGGGTAGTACGAGAAGAACTTAGTATTATCATTTTGAAAAACAGTTATCAAGTCATGTATGTTCATGTTCATAACGTTCATATATAGAGGAACGCGGTAGTTAGAACTTGAGACCTGTGTTGATTATGAACCAAACCAAGAGGTCGCTTTTCATTTATATCTTTATTTCTTTATTTTCATAAGGGGGATTTGGAAGTGGTGTTTCAACTTGGCTACTACCTATATTTGTCAGTATTAATAAGAAGCCCCCGTTGATATCAATCATACTGTTATTTTCTTTTGTGATTCTTATCATTCCATCTTATTTCTTTTTAACTGAATAATTCGCCCATCACTTCTCAATTTAATTCCCATGCCAGGGACGTTCGCTTTCTCTGTATCAGTTTGGAAATTTCACAATGTTCCATATGAAATAATACCTTAAGACTGAATAAAACCACCTGGAAATCCCCATAGCAAGAAAACTTCTGAGCGACTGGACACAACTTACAACAAAACATGTTGTATTTATGTGTCCGGTTATTTCATCCCAAATGAATTCTGAAGATGAAGAAAAACACTCCTTGAGAACTCGGAGTAATTATTAATACATAAAACAGTTCTCGTTAAACATAAGAAAGATTTCATTTCTCGCAAGTGGACAGAGGGGAAGAAAATTATGAAGCGAATTACCATGAAGAAAATCCGCATCTCTTTGGACTGAGACTTGAATGTCTTTGCTGTAATTGCCTTGTTTTAAGAAGCAATCCATCAGTAGTTATTTTTTGACCAATTTTTTAAATCTCTCAACAAGAAATGTCCCGTCCGTCGTGGAATTGACCAACGGCCTGACCGTATTGTTATTTTTTTCCTATTCTGTGTTGGCGCAGTTTTCCAGGGACATTCGCCCATAGAGCATGCCTTGTAACGCTCTAAACGCCCACAAGGGGGCCTTGAGCACAAAACGCAGTACGTTTTACATCCAACAGAGGGGGTTCCCTGTCATTACTCATTCCGAATGTTGTCTGCTTAAGCGCTTACTATGGCTTAATGAGATTATGTTCTACCTTTCATTCACTACAAAGGGCATTCCAGCATACCTACTGCATGTAACACTAACATTTAGCATGGATATTTATTTCAAAAGGTTGGGAGTGGAGACATAAGATAGAAGAGCCTGTAATCACAAACAGATAGAACGGCAGGGCAAAGTTTGAATTGCTCGCAAGAACAAATATGCCCACCAAAAAGAAGCTACCTGAATACTTTTTGGACTATTTCTTTTCACATGTATTGATTAATTTCTTTCCTTAAGCGAGCATAAAATGGTTTTCCTGATTTGATCTCCACAGCAGTGCAATCGGGATGGAGTAGAACATGATTGTGTGTAAAAAATGAGTTGAAAGGGTTATGGTGTGATTCATAATACAGTGGGGATCAGTAGAGTTAAACACAAACCCGGCATCTGATATGATTTCTGTGTACATACATATCTTGTGGCATCGCACACCGTAACAATTTTGGGCAATATAGGATCTATGTATACCATTAATAGCGCCATCGAGTCGAAATACAAAGTTGGGCCTAGCAACATCCTTTACTCGATTTGACATTAAAGGGGGGCTAACACGGCGAATTTCAACATGGGTACCTGCCAAAAGATCGTGCACAAATGTGAGCCAGCAAGCTAAAAGGACCGTCCAAGGGGGATTAGTACCAATTCTGGCCACCAGGGGGACACCACTAAGGCTTAAAGAGGGGAAACTAGACCGAAAATTGTATTATACTAGTTTTTCATGAGGATTTCAACAGTCCTACGGGGAAATTTCCATATTTGGTCCAAACCTTCCAAATTTGGAATGCAAATAGAACGTTTTTAGGACATTTTAGGGCATAAATAAGTGTATTTGTTGATATGTGTTGCCATGGAAATGAGATTTCTACTCAAAATAGAGGAATAAACAAAGCCCATTGATAGCCCCACTCAAGGTGATGAATGTACTAAAAAAATAGTAAAAATCCAATTTTTAGGTCAAATTCTATAAGAAAATGATTTTAAAGAATATGATAATTTTCCTTATTTGCATAATTATGCATACTTATACTTATCTCAAGATATCTCGGGAAATTTGCAAGTTAGAGCTTATTTGATATATAGATATGTTACTGACCACCCAAATTCATAGAGATATTTTCTAATGTAAAACATCATTGAAAAGCTCATGACTTGAATTTAGTAATTGACTTTTCCCCTTGGGGGACCCTTTTGCCTTGGCTGGACACAAATCTGCGGAACCCAGCGGAAAATTTGCGACGACCTGCTTGGTCAAAGGGTGGTCACGTCACTTTTTAATGCCGGCATGCATTCGGATGCTAGGCCCCCTTTAATTTGGACGGATAATGACTTTTTGGACGGCTGCATTGGGCGTCAAATGATGAAATGTTAGAAATAGTGCTGTGTGATATATCTCATTACTCCCTTCACTCTATATATGACATACACACAAAACTGTTCTGGTTTCATACATTAATGGTTCGATAATCTTTACCAACCTGTTATTTTCTTTGTTCATCATAGGATTTCGCAGCACCCGAAGATGTTAAATTCTTCTCAAAGAAACCTAATGAGCACAGGCAAATTAATGTGGATTCTGACGTGGAACGTACAAACAAGTATGGGTATTTCCAAGATATTTCTAAATATTGTGTTACAATGGAATTCGATAACACTGCTATCAGGGTTCAACTTATGCACTGAAAACCTGGAAGATCCAAAACTAGTCAGTGGTGACGACTATATGTCCTCAGGTTGACAATACCTAAAAGTACAACTTTAGGTCAGAATGATGACTTTAGGTCGTCATCCTGACAACCTAAGTTGACCTAAGTCGTCAGTATGACAATACTGACAATACAGATTCGTCATACTGACGACCTAGGTCATCAGGATGATGACATCAAGTCATAATTTTGACCACCTAAAGTTGTAGTTTTAGGTATTGTCAACTTGAGGACTTAAAGTCATCACCACTGTTTCGGATCTTCCAGGTTTTCAGTGTATTAATCCTATTCATACTCTTCACCCTATCTCCAATTTTGCATTACCGATATCTTTTTGATATCATTTTTCAAAGGAAAAGCATTCCTTGCTTCCATATTTTATCCATCAAGCTATAGGAGTTGATGCACTTGGCATGATACACCGATAACAATCTTGTGTATCATTGATGCCAGTGATGCATTGGCCAGTGTATCATGACGGGGCCATCCGCAAATGACGTCACGCTGGAGGGGGGGGGGGGTCAGGCTCGGCATGAGGGAATTAAATTTCCATATACCTTCAGCATCACAAATTTGGCAAAAAAACGTGATGAGGGGGAGGGGGGTCAAAAATGGTTACATTTTATGTGACGTCATTTATGGATGGCCCTTTAAGACAAATGGACGTAGTGTGTGTTTGTTTTCTACACCCTTCATTCCACTCATTTGAATTATTATATAAAAATGAATTTCTTATTTATATGTTGCCAGGTGTCAGGAGAATAACATACAGAACATACCCCTCTTCATTCTGCTGGCCATCTTCCTTGTTCTAACCGGAAGTAACTATCAGAACGCTGTCATGCACTTTCGGATCTTCACAATCGCTCGGGTTCTATATGACATTTGTTACTTGGTAAGTCAATGTTTCCATACATTTTTGTGGAAAGTAGTCTGTGACAAAAACATTATTACCGATAAAATGTGCCAATTTCTACAGCTTATATTTATTGGCGCATACTTTCTTGTTGGTAAATGATAGTAATTCCACATTATATACTTATAATGTTCCTTTCCAAATTAAAACTTTTATGATTTCAACAAAACAGCAGCTTTGATTTCACATAAAAAATATATATGCATTTCATTGCAGTTTGCTGTCCCTGCACCCTCGAGATCAATATGCTATATTGCCGGTACCGTCGTCAACATGTCAATGATTTTCCAGATTCTAGCTGCCACCATGTCATAATTTAACAGAATCTATTCTATCTAATGAATAGAGTTACAATCTCCAATGCTTTGATCTACTATTGACAATTTATTTCATGTGATGTCGACAGTTAAACATTCAACAATGACAGTTGCAGCGAATATGAAGCCTGGTATTTTATATAAAATACATTGTACGAGGAAATCTTATGTAAAAAGGTCATAAGAAAAAAAGGTTTGTTTGATACTTATTTGTTTTCCCGTTATATCTGGGAAGGCTATCGTTGATGGTAGATTTAAATGTAACATGCTATCTTTATACCTGTGTCCCCATATTATGTTTCAATTTGGATGCTTTGTAGAGGGAAATTCAATAAAAGGCTATCTACAATATTGACATCATTTGACCTTTATTACCCATGCGCTTAAACACAAAAACAGACAAAATTGCATCAATGAAGCTGTACCCAAAGCGAAACAATTTGGTGTGCCTTATACATGGGCTAAAATGGTAATACAGTACTAAATCTCGAAATATAAAACAAGAAAGGGAAATGTACTTGATATGTTTGCCGTTTGTCTCATATCTCAGCAGGTTATCATCCATTTGAGGCAATTGAAACTGCTTTTGAAAGTTGAGACAATCTACAATTAGAAGCTTGGCATGGCATTGAGCAGACAAAATTTCTTTTCCTCTCAAACACTTTAAAACATGAGTCAACCAGACTAATGGTTACTAAAAAGTCTGTGCTTCTCCGATTAGCTTAAAATATGTTGAACTCTACTTTGAGAGCCCTTCTTCCTAGAGACATGGGAGTAGGTGCAAATATAAACTAACTGCTAGTCCCAACAGACTATCAAATGGTTATGATGCTGGTGCTTCTGCTGCTGGAGGGAGAGGGGGTCAAGACATGCTTAAGTACAGGGAACATGAGTGAATTATCTAGTGAATACAATTCAAATAGGCTAGATTCAAACATCGAAAGTTTATTTCGCAGGAGAAAAGAAATCCACCCTGTGTTAGCCTTTTACCTAAAACATCAGCAAATTATTTTCCAACGATTAAAATTATACCAGTTTTATAAAAGCCAAGACAGTGTGCTTTCAGAGTAGAACGAAACCATTTCCACATTCACATACACTATTATATTAAGTCAAAAACGATAAGTCATTTTGATAAAGGACGATTTACAGCTTATAGATTGAATCCAGGATGTACTACTTAGTAGAAGAAAAGTGGTGGGATGAACGTGTCCTTATTATAGTTCTGGTATAGTAGATGTGCCACTACACTGATACTAAAACCTATAGTCAGAACTGACTATACCAGCATATTTTGACCCCCATAGTCAGATACCTATATGCATTAGTCACATATTAGTCATGGAAATAGTCATTCTGACTATGTGCTCATAGATTGATGATGTCACAGGTTTCTGTGCACAAAAACAAAGAGCACATGTCTGCTGGATGCTTTACACAGGAGACACATCAAGACATTATCAGGCTTAATCTTCACCCTATCTGGTTCATTCATCGGTATTAATCATGCCTGACAATTAAGGAATAGGTAATTCATCTATGTATCATGATATTGTGTGATTATTCCAGTGTTTCAAGGGTTATTTTCAGTTTCACCTGAGCATCATGGAGAAGGCATACAGCAGCCATCTTGAATGGATATTGGTCATGCTGACTAAACATATTAGTTACAGTGACTAAGTACTTCATGCTGAGCATCAAGGCATGAATATATAGTGACTATATGACTAAGTTAAGTTAATAACCAGTGGCTATAGCAAGTACATTCATGAGAGATACATTCACTTGACTATAGGAACGTAGTCCTTACTGACTAACAATTACAGGCCTGTTTTTATCATTGTACGTATAACACACTACAATGAGGTACATAAGACATCGTGATGAAGCAAGAATTATGGCATTAACTTATATATCTGATGATTTAACCTGATGGTAGGTGTGGTTAAAGCTTAGACATTTTCTACTTAATGGGATTGATTGAAGCCCATACTGTGAGCAAGCGTGCAGAAAGGATATTCCGCGTAGGTAGTGACAAATAGTTGTATATATCCTTCCAACATGACCCAATTACGTTTTTGAGAACAGAGATATAAACTTCTTAGATCATATACAATTTTATGTCATTTAGATTGAGACATATCCCAGTGGTACGGAGAGCAAGGGATCCCATGTGTGTGCGTATATATTAATTACTCATTACCTCACTGTGATATACATAATGTAGTAGCCTATTTGGTATGCTGAGAGGATATCAAGATGACCATCTACATACATGTAGAGATATATATCTATCTTCTAATCACTCTTCTTCAAGGTTAGTATCGTCACAGTTGTCACAAATGCCATACCTAATTCTCTAGAGGCATTTACATTGCTGTCTACTTATAGCAATGTTAATATTGACATAACTTCCTCATCTAGTAGTGTAGCTATTATGCATCCTATATATGTTATTACAATTTCAATCGAACCTGAATTTGGCAGCATATTTCCATATGACCTAAGGTACATATAAACTAGATCTGGTCAGTTGAACACTTGCTTATTTAGATAGGAATATATGAACAGGACAATTACCTACTTAAGTATGGATGAATGTGATATAATTTTATGTGCATTTTTAAGGAGCAGTTATTCCCAAATCCAACACTGGAAATGGAGCTCTTCTCAATGAAGATCCGAATGCTCCATTGTCAACGAGGGTTAAAGGGTACCCAAATGAAGAGCATAACTTTATCATGAACTATAAACCAGGGCCAGGAAAAGGTGGAAATGCATGGGTAGAGAACACATTCAATGAACCACCCATGGCTGAAAGACTTGATAAACCAGCAACACATTTTGTGAGGAATACTCACAGAGTAACCTTTATTCCTGAAGCAAGAACTCAAATGGGGAAGGATCCGACAAAAGCACAAATCCCCAAGGAGTACAGGCAATCTGCAAGAACCACAATTGCATACAAACCCCGGAAGAATATGGGAAAGCGATTGTTTAGTAATATAGGAGACACATTTTACAACAAACACGTTTGGCTTATGGCCTGGGACCAATATTTAGATTTCACCAGAGGCCACCAACCTGAACCTATCCATGAGCCAAGGAGGGAAAAACACATTCAATACCAATACGGTGGTTCTGTATACCTACAGGAGTTGGATTATTGGAAGCGGCCATGTCGACGCGTCTATATTCACCTTCCAGTGCCTTCCATTTCCAGAGGCTACCCTTCTAGGGATGCACCCCCTTCTATGAGTGTATCTCTAAAGAGTCCTGTATCAGCATTCTCTAGGAGGCCTACAAGGGTGTATGATAGGATAAAGTCAAATCCCCATGGAGAATATCATAGAGAGAGGTTCCCACGGAATAAACACACTGCGGGATCCGGTGTATTTGGATATGTTCCCAGTACTCCCTACTGGTTGAACGAGGTCAATGTGGCTTATCCCCCATGGCCATATGGGTTTGGGGGAGGTTCCTACAGATACCGGACCCAGCAACCAACTTCCACAGATCCTGAAAACATTACCACTGACCCCATCACCACAATCTCTGACCCCCCTACCACTGACCCCACAACTAGTAACTCTGACCCTACTACCACTGACCCCACAACTACAAACTCTGACCCCACCACCTTTGACCCCACAACCACAACTGACTCCACAACTACCCCTGACCCTACAACTACCAATGAGCCCACAATGACCTTTGGCCCTGATACCACTGGCCTCACAACTACCTCTGACCCCACACCTACCACTGACCGTGATAACACTGACCACCTCACAACCACAAATGACCTTGATACCACTGCCACTGAACCCACTACCATGATCACTGATGCCACTTCAACTAGCATTGGTCACGATATCTCTGACCCCACAACTACTAACCACACAATGACCACTGACCCTGATACCACTACTTCCGACCCCACAGCCACTACCACTCACCCTGATACCGCGACCTCTGACCCCACAATCACCACTGACCCCACAGCTACCACTGACCCTGATACAACTACCACTGACCTCACAACTAACAATGATCCTGATACCACTACCTCTGACTCCATTGCCACTAACCCCACCATGACCACTGACCCTGATGCCAGTACCATGGACTCCACAACCATGATCACTGATGCAACAACAACTAGCACTGATCCAAATACAACTACTACTTTCCCCAATGGCGCTACTGCTGAACCCAGAACAACTACCAATGATCCTGATATCACTACCTCTATCCCCACCACAACTAACTCCACGATGACCACTGACCCTAACACCAGTTCCTCTGACCCCACAGCAACTACCAACGATCCTGATACCACTACCTCTGACTCCACTACCACTAACCCCACCATGACCACTGACCCTGATACCAGTTCCTCTGATCCCACAGTAACTACCAATGATCCTGATGCCAGTACCTCTGACCCCTCATCAACAACCACTGGTGCTGACACCACTACCTCTGACCAAACAACCATGATCACTGATGCCATAACAACTACCAATGATCCTGATACCACTCACTCTAACCCCACCACCACTAACCCCACAATGACCACTGACCCTGATACCAGTACCTCTGCACCCACAGCAACTACCAATGATCCTGATACCACTACCTCTCACTCCACTTCTATTAACCCCACCATGACCACTGACCCTGATACCAGTACCTCTGACCCCACAACAACTACTAATGATGCCAATACCACGACCTCTGACCGCACAACCACTACTGACCCCACAGCTACCACTGACTCAGATACCACTACCTCAAACCCCACAGCAACTACCAACGATCCTGATACCACTACCTCTGACTCCACTACCACTAACCCCACCATGACCACTGACCCTGATACCAGTTCCTCTGATCCCACAGTAACTACCAATGATCCTGATGCCAGAACCTTTGACCCCTCATCAACAACCACTGGTGCTGATACCACTACCTCTGACCAAACAACCATGATCACTGATGCCATAACAACTACCAATGATCCTGATACCACTAACTCTAACCCCACCACCACTAACCCCACAATGGCCACTGACCCTGATACCAGTACCTCTGCACTTACAGCAACTACCAATGATCCTGATACCACTACCTCTGACTCCACTTCCATTAACCCCCTCATGACCACTGACCCTGATACCAGTACCTCTGACCCCACAACAACTACCAATGTTCCTGATACCACTACCACTGATCCAAACACCATTACCTCTGACCCTACTACCATGATCACTGATGCCACAACAACTACCGATGATGCCAATACCACGACCTCTGACCGCACAACCACTACTGACCCCACAGCTACCACTGACTCAGATACCACTACCTCTGACCCCAAAGCAACTACCACTGACCCTGATAGAATTACCTCTGACCCAACAACAAGTACCACTGACCCTGATACCATTACCTCTGACCCCACAACAACTACCAATGTTCCTGATACCACTACCACTAATCCGAATACCACTACCTCTGACCCTACTACCATGATCACTGATGCCACAACAAATACTAATGATCCCGATATCATGACCTCTGATGCCACAACAACCACTGACCCCACAGCTACCACTGACCCAGATACCACTACCACTGACCTCACAACTACCAATGATCCTGAAACCACTACCTCTGCCCCCACAACAACTATCAATGACCCTGATGCCAGTAGCTCTGACCCCACAACAACCGCCACTGACCCTGATACCACTACCTCTGACCCAACTACAATGATCAGTGATGCCACAACAACTAACACTGATCCCAATACAACTACTACTTTCCCCAATGCCACTACTGCTGAACCCACAACAACTACCAATGATCCCGATACCACTAACTCTAACCCCACCGCCACTAACCCCACAATGACCACTGACCCTGATACCACAACCCCTGATACCACAACCCCTGACCCCACAACAACTACTAATGATCCTGATACCAATACCACTGATCCAAACACCATTACCTCTGACCCTTCTACCATGATCGCTGATGCCACAACAACTACTAATGATGCCAATACCACGACCTCTGACCGCACAACCACTACTGACCCCACAGCTACCACTGACTCAGATACCACTACCTCAAACCCAACAGCAACTACCAATGGTCCTGATACCACTACCTCTGACTCAACTTCCATTAACTCCACCATGACCACTGACCCTGATACCACTACCTCTGACCCCACAACAACTACTAATGATCCTGATACCAATACCACTGATCCAAACACCATTACCTCTGACCCTTCTACCATGATCGCTGATGCCACAACAACTACTAATGATGCCAATACCACGACCTCTGACCGCACAACCACTACTGACCCCACAGCTACCACTGACTCAGATACCATTACCTCAAACCCGAAAGCAACTACCAATGATCCTGATACCACTACCTCTGACTCCACAACCTCTAACCCCACCATGACCATCGACCCTGATACTACTACGTCTGACCCCACATCAACTATCACTGACCCTGATACCGATACCTTTGACCCTACAGCAACTACCACTGACCGTGATACCACTACCTTTGACTCAACAACTACTAATAACCCCACCATGACCAGTGGCCCTGATACCATTGCCTCTGAACCCACATCAACTACGACTGACCCTGATACCATTACCTCTGACCCCACAACTACCAATGTTCCTGACACCACTACCACTGATCTGAATACCACTATTTCTGAACCTACTACCATAATCACTGATGCCAAAACAACTACCAATGATCCTGATACCATGACCTCTGACCCCAAAACCACCAGTGAACCCACAGCAACTACCACTGACCCTGATACCACTACCTCCGACCCAACAGCAACTACCAATGATCCTGACACCACTATCTCTGACTCGACAACCTCTAACCCCACCGTGACCATTGACCCTGAAACTACTACAGCTGACCCCACAACAACTATCACTGACCCTGATACCAGTACCTCTGACGCTACAACAACTACCAATGTTCCTGATACCACTACCACTGATCCAAATACCACTACCTCTGACCCTACTACCATGATCACTGCTGCCACAACAACTACTAATGATCCCGATATCATGACCTCTGACGCCACAACAACCAGTGACCCCACAGCTACCACTGACCCAGATACCAAAACTTTTGACCTCACAACTACCAATGATCCTGATACCACTACCTCTGCCCCCACAACAACTATCAATGACCCTGATGCTGGTACCCCTGACCCCACAACAACTGCCACTGACCCTGATACCACTACCTCTGACCTAACTACAATGATCACTGATGTCACAACAACTAACACTGATCCCAATACAACTACTACTTTCCCCAATGCCACTACTGCTGAACCCACCACAACTACCAATGATCTCAATACCACTAACTCTAACCCCACCACCAATAACCCCACAATGACCACTGACCCTGATACCAGTACCTCTGCACCCACAGCAACTACCAATGGTCCTGATACCACTACCTCTGACTCAACTTCCATTAACTCCACCATGACCACTGACCCTGATACCACTACCTCTGACCCCACAACAACTACTAATGATCCTGATACCAATACCACTGATCCAAACACCATTACCTCTGACCCTACTACCATGATCGCTGATGCCACAACAACTACCAATGATGCCAATACCAAGACCTCTGACCGCACAACCACTACTGACCCCACAGCTACCACTGACTCAGATACCACTACCTCTGACCCCAAAGAAACTACTACTGACCCTGATAGAATTACATCTGACCCAACAACAAGTACCACTGACCCTGATACCATTACCTCTGACCCCACAACAACTACCAATGTTCCTGATACCACTACCACCGATCCAAACACCATTACCTCTGACCCTACTACCATGATCACTGATGCCACAACAACTAGTGATGATGCCAATACCATGACCTCTGACAGCACAACCACCAGTGACCCCATAGCAACTACCACTGACCCTGATGCAAGTATTTCTAACCGCACAACAAAGACCACTGATCCTGATACCACTACCTCAAACCCAACAGCAACTACCAATGATCCTGATACAACTACCCCTGACTCCACAACCTCTAACCCCACTGTGACCATCGACCCTGATACTACTACAGCTGACCCCACAACAACTATCACTGACCCTGAAACCAATACCTTTGACCCTACAGCAACTACCACTGACCGTGATACCACTGCCTCTGACTCCACAAACACTAATAACCCCACCATGACCAGTGACCCTGACACCATTGCCTCTGAACCCACATCAACTACCACTGACCCTGATACCATTACCTCTGACCCCACAACAAGTACCGATGTTCTTGACACCATTACCACTGATCCGAATACCACTATCTCTGAACCTACTACCATAATCAATGATGCCAAAACAACTACCAAAGATCCCGATACCACGACCTCTGACCCCACAACCAGCAGTGACCCCACAGCAACTACCACTGACCCTGATACCAGTATCTTTAACCGCACAACAAAGACCACTGACCCTGATACCACTACCTCCGACCAAACAGCAACTATCAATGATCCTGACACCACTACCCCTGACTCAACAACTTCTAACCCCACCGTGACCATTGACCCTGATACTACTACAGCTGACTACACAACAACTATCACTGACCCTGATACCAGTACCTCTGACGCCACAACAACTACCAATGTTCCTGATACCACTACCACTGATCCAAATACCACTACCTCTGACCCTACTACCATGATCACTGATGCCACAACAACTACTAATGATTCTCATATCATGACCTCTGACACCACAACAACCACTGACCCCACAGCTACCACTGACCCAGATACCACAACTATTGACCTCACAACTACCAATGATCCTGATACCAGTACCTCTGCCCCCACAACAACCGCCACTGACCCTGATACCACTACCTTCGAGCCAACTACAATGATCACTGATGCCACAACAATTAACACTGATCCCAATACAACTACTACTTTCCCCAATGCCACTACTGCTGAACCCACAACAACTACCAATGATCTCAATACCACTCACTCTAACCCCACCACCACTAACCCCACAATGACCACTGACCCTGATACCAGTACCTCTGCACTCACAGCAACTACCAATGATCCTGATACCACTACCTCTGACTCAACTTCCATTAACTCCACCATGACCACTGACCCTGATACCACTACCTCTGACCCCACAACAACTACTAATGATCCTGATACCTATACCACTGATCCAAATACCATTACCTCTGACCCTACTACTATGATTGCTGATGCCACAGCAACTACCAATGATGCCAATACCACGACCTCTGACCGCACAACCACTACTGACCCCACAGCTACCACTGACTCAGATACCACTACCTCTGACCCCAAAGATACTACCACTGACCCTGATAGAATTACCTCTGACCCAACAACAAGTACCACTGATCCTGATACCATTACCCCTGACCCCACAACAACTACCAATGTTCCTGATACCACTACCACTAATCCGAATACCACTACCTCTGACCCTACTACCATGATCACTGATGCCACAACAACTACCAATGATCCCAATACCATGAACCCTGACCCCACAACCACCAGTGACCCCATAGCAACTACCACTGACCCTGATGGAAGTATTTCTAACCGCACAACAAAGACCACTGATCCTGATACCACTACCTCAAACCCAATAGCAACTACCAATGATCCTGATACCACTACCCCTGACTCCACAACCTTTAACTCAACCGTGACCATCGACCCTGATACTACTACAGCTGACTCCAAAACAACTATTACTGAGCCTGAGACCAATACATTTGACCCTACAGCAACTACCACTGACCGTGATACCACTACCTCTGACGCCACAACCACTAATAACCCCACCATGACCAGTGACCCTGGTACCATTGCCTCTGAACCCACATCAACTACCACTGACCCTGATACCATTACCTCTGACCCCACAACAACTACCAATGTTCCTGATACCACTACCAGTGATCCAAATACCACTATCTCTGAACCTACTACCATAATTACTGATGCCAAAACAACTACCAATGATCCCAATACCAAGGCCTCTGACCCCACAACCAGCAGTGACCCCACAGCAACTACCACTGACCCTACTACCAGTATCTTTAACCGCACAACAAAGACCACTGACCCTGATACCACTACCTCCGACCCAACAGCAACTCCCAATGATCCTGATACCACTACCTCTGACTCCACAACCTCTAACCCCACCGTGACCATTGACCCTGATTCTACTACAGCTGACCCCACAACAACTACCACTGACCCTGATACCAGTACTTCTGACGCCACAACAACTACCAATGTTCCTGATACCACTACCACTGATCCAAATACCACTACCTCTGACCCTACTGCCATGATTACTGATGCCACAACAACTACTAGTGATCCCGATATCATGACCTCTGACGCCACAACAACCACTGACCCCACAGCTACCACTGACCCAGATACCAATACCACTGACCTCACAACTACCAATGATCCTGATACCACTACTTCTGACTCCACAACAACAAATCCCACCATGACCACTTACCCTGATACCACTAATGCTGACCCCACAACAACTATCACTGACCCTGATACCAGTACCTCTGACCCCACAGCAGCTACCACTGACCGTGATACCACTATCTCTGACCCCACAACCACTAAACCCACCATGGCCACTGACCCTGGTACCAGTCCTTCTGACCCCACACCAACTAGCATTGACCCTGATAGCAATACTTTTGACCCTACAGCAACTACCATTGACCGTGATACCACTACCTCTGACTCCACAACCACTAATAACCCCACCATGACCACTGGCCCTGAAACCATTACCTCTGAACCCACAAAAACTACCACTGACCCTGATACCAGTACCTCTGACCTCACAACAACTACCAATGTTCCGGATACCACTACCACTGATCCAAATACCACTACCTCTGACCCTACTACCATGATCACTGATGCCACAACTACCAATGATCCCGATATCATGACCCCTGACCCCACAACCACCAGTGACCCCACAGCTACCACTGATCCAAATACCACTACCTCTGACCCTACTACCATGATCACTAATACCACAACAACTACCAATGATCCCGATATAATGACGTCTGACCCCACAACAATCACTGACCCCACAGCTACCACTGACCCAGATACCATTATCACTGACCTTACAACTACCAACAATGCTGATACTACTACTTCTTACTTTACAACAACTAACCCCACCATGACCACTGACCCTGATACCACTACCTCTGACCCCACAACAACTATCAATGACCCTGATGCCAGTACTTCTGACCCCACAACAACCGCCACTGACCCTGATACCACTACCTCTTACCCAACTACAATGATCACTGATGCCACAACAACTAACACTGATCCCAACACAACTACTACTTTCCCCAATGTCATTACTGCTGAACCCACAACAACTACCAATGATCCCGATACCCCTAAGTCTAACCCCACCACCAATAACCCCACAATGACCACTGATCCTGATTCCACTACCTCCGACCCCACAGCAACTACCACTGAGCCTAATACCACTACCTCTGACTCCACAACAACTACCAATGTTCCTGATACCACTACCACTGATCCAAATACCACTACCTCTGACCCTACTACCATGATCACTGATGCCACAACAACTACCAATGATCCCGATATCATGACCTCTGACCCCACAACCACCACTGACCCCACAGCTACCACTGACCCTGATACCACTACCTCAAACACCACAGCTACCACTCACCTAACAACCACCACTGTCCCTGATTCCACTGACCTCACAATTACCACTGACCCCAATACCACTATCAATGACCTCACAACTACCAATGATCCTGATGCCACTACCACTAACCCCACAATGACCACTGAGCCCACTACCACTATTCCCATTACTACCACTGACCTCAACACAGCTGATACTGAACCCACTACCACTGTTCTCACAACTACCACTGACCCAAGTACCATTAATACTGAACCCACTACAACTGACCCCACAACTGCTATTGACCCGACTACCACTGACCCCACAATGAACACTGATAGCACTACCTCTGATTTCACAGAAACTACCACTGACCCGGAAACCACTATTACCAACCCCAATGCCACTACCACTGACCCCACGCCCACTACCACTGACCTTACATCAACGAGCACTGGCCCCACGACCATGGACCCCATAACAACCACTGAATCCACTATAACAGACACTACAACAACTCCAAATACCCCAAGGAAGAATAAGAACACCCTCGCCTATCTGCACCTTGTAAATCTATTACTTCATCACGCATACCACCAAAAACATAACCCCCATAATATTATCACCTCTGGTCAGGGGGGACAATTCTATCCAGTAGTTCCACATCTCCAACCACTACTAGAACACTACCCCCATGTCTATCCCCCTCTTTATGTAAAGATGCAGCCTCCTCCCAACCCTAAAAAAGAACCACATGTTCTTCTTCTTTTCCCTAAACCCCGACCCTACTGGGGATGGATATAGGTGAAGACTATGACTTGATATTCACTTAAACTAAGCACCTAGTTTTGGAAATCATAAGTAAGTCACACGAGTGACTTATAGTCATACTAGGTAGTGAACTTTCTTAGGACGAATCATGGTAGAAAAGTAATTTCAATATCATTTTAGAGCTTATTAATCCCCGTGACTCATATAAAGTCATTATAATCATAATCATCCATAACAGCTTAAACCACTATGGGTCTAGATAGAAATAGATTTCAAGAATATACTTTGACCAACAATTAACACCAGGTGTCACCGGAGGGCATATCCCAGCAGGTGTGTCATTAGTTATGTCTCCCAAGCATTCCACTCATTCTCTATTTGATTAGAATATAATGATTTATATCATTGGAATTTAACGTCACATGTGAGATGCTAAAACATTACACGAAATGTATGTGGGATTTAACTCAGTTTATTAGTAAATGATGACAGAGATATCATAACCGTGTTATGGTGACTTGAATTTCGTTGAGAACAGATTGTGCATAACGATTCATCTGCAGTTCATGAGCCAACCTCTAGGTGTAATATTGAAACAGTACCATTATACGGATGATATAAGCATGACATTTAAAACCATCAGGGATTTCATGTACGTCAATTGGAGAAAATCAAGACAGCATCCAGATATTTAAAGAATACAGATAGCCGTTGATAAGTAATTTCTTAAACAGTGAATTACCAAAAAGATCTTGCAATTAAAGGTCCATGTGCATTTGTACTTGCATCACACCATAATGAATCTGTAGCTGAAGAAACATGTAACCAAGGAGAAGAGGAAAGATATCCCAGACGCCTGTACTGTAGCAGATGCTGAACTACCAAAGGCAGCCATTTTACCTTCTGGATGATCCCACAGCTTCGCATATCCCTCTCGTGCATTACTTCCATACTGCATCTCGTTTTTGTCATGGTTGCGCATGCACGCTCGATAGACATCATAAGTTGACGATATCATGTGACATTGCTCGGATAATCTGCATTTCTCATCGCAATATCCATCCGCCCCTGTGCTGCTTATGCGTAAGGACCAATATCGCTGCAGAAGTGTGTTGTTGGTCATAATCCTATTAAATCAAAATATACTTTGATTTGTCATAGTACTTTTGTAATGACAAGGTAGTGGAAGATCTGATTCATGATCCACTGAATTTGGCTATGCGGGTTGTCAAATTACTCACTATTGTGGTGGGCTCTACAGCTAACCAATAATGGCAATACCCCTGGGGTCTATCACAAAATAAAGTTACACGCCATTTTATGACAACTCTCTGGACATACAAACCTTTGATAAAGCTCAAACATGGATGCAGGGCTCAGGTCGTCCAAGCCATACTCTGTGCTAGCCTTGTATGCCAGGTGTATGATATCCTGACCATCGGGGTCAGCTGTATAATTATAGATAAGATAGGAGGTCACTATTCATATTTCATCTATAAAGTGCTGGGTGTGATAGATAACACATAATGTTTGATTTATAAAATCTAGAGATGTTATGGATTTTAGTTTCCATGGTCATATATTTTCCTCTTTTCTTTTCTTAGTATTTGATACTTGAGTTCTTAAAGGCCAATAACATCAGGCCGAAACTGTAACACTTATATCTTAATCAGGTTTCTTATCTGAATCCTGCAATTTTATAAAGACTATATGCCATAACTATAACTTCTATAGTGGCTGCTACCATATTATATGGTAGCTTTGTGTATACTTGAATTTAATGAATTACTATACTATGTTACCCTTAATAAACGAATCTCAATCAATCAATCAGAGCGGGTATAAAACCTGATATAATTTTTTATGATATGTGTTTCAAAGAATTATATACCCCTACCCAGTCATAGGGTGTCATTTATTCTGGTAAGATGTGGTTCATTATGTGCACACATTAGACTCTAGTTTCAGCTGGTCTCTCCTCTTTGGTGGGAAGGGAAACTACTTGGTTAATTAGTTCTGGTCACAGCCACTTAAGGGCAGCACTGAGTGGTCTGCTCTGCTGTCAGGCATCCAAATCAAAGGTACCACCACTATAGATAATTCTGCTTTGTGGCTCCATCTGGAGCCACTGTGCTGGTGCAATCAAGACTGCTTGTTGACATAGATAAAATGCTGGAAGCATTTTATTTTGACACATGTATATGCTTGAATTTAGAATGGTTAGAATGCACTGAATAGATCGGGATTTTGCCAGGACACTTTCACAACTGGGCTGATGATAGATATGCAGAAAGTGGAAAATCTTTGTATTTGAACTCTTGTGCCAACTTTAAGGCTGAGTTCTTAACACTGAATAATTTCTCACGAATTATTGTTGATATGACTCGGGCTATTTGATGAACATCGCCGTAAAAGCCAAGAACAACTCATATATGAAATGTTGAACTAAAGCAATATCGTGTAATCTAAAATGATGATTATAACACTTACCATTGGCTTCATTGAGGTCAATATTATACTGTTCATAGTCAATTGGCTGGTATGTATCAGGATCAAAGTACCACACTCTGTACCCAGGATTCACATTTGGATAGGTATTTATACTCATGGCCTCAAAACATACACCTACAGGCAGTCCTGTTGCTGGGTCAAAATTCTGTTCAAAATGAAGTAGTTTTAATTTCAGTGCAACGTCCAGCTGTTAAGATGACTATCGCATCTTCACTGATCACAGTTTCAATATGGTTTTGTCCATTTGCCCTTTTTAAATTTGATGATTATGAAAGCTGATGAAAAGAGATTATTAGGAACTGATAGGATATTCCCATGGTTCTAATTTCAAATTGAGATGTATTATGACCTTCATGTGAGTCAATTTGTTCAGCAATATAAGTTGGCCTTGATGAGGTGCTGCCACTTCTGTCCTTTTCTCCCCTCCCCCTCCTCCTCCTCCCCCCCCCTCTCTCTCTCTCTCTCTCTCTCTCTCTCTCTCTCTCTCTCTCTTTCTCACTGACCAACCAACTCTTAAGAAGTCTCTTCTCAATATTTCCTGAACAGCTGTATTCTCAGAATATCCCTGATTTACTTACAATACGGTACTCATCCCTGTGTACATGGCCCACAGGGTGCCACATAATGATATCACTATACTCCACCAGTATAGGTATGATATCCTCATCAAAGGCCACCACCATCTCCGACATGCCATACTCATGGTGGCTGAAGAGGAAGACCTTCTCTGAGGCATTGCGCGCTTGTGCCAGTGTCTGTTCCAACCACAGTATCATCTCTTTATACTCAGGTCGGTCGTAGTTGATAAGGTTAAGGATATTTCCAACTCCACTGAATATTTTATGAGAAACAACATTTGTATAAGACAGTGTTTGAAGAAGTGACTGAGAAATTGTTTTCCAAAATATGATATGCTTGGTATTTGGCTTCATATCATGTGCATTTGTGACATATGATATGGCGATTGTACAATTACAACTGTAGCTCTGCATTATTGAACTATGTCAAACCTTCGGGATTTAAGGAGTTGTGAAAATCCCAAAAATCATACATAGCAGATAGGAATGCAGTGTGCGTGATAGTAATCACAATAAGCATATTTATCTGGATAAATAAGTAGAAGTGTTCATAAACCTTTCTTGTGAGATAGTTTTATTGGGTACACCTATACTAATTAAGGCAAAGAAAAATGTTCGTTCTCTTAAATTTGTAGCCTTACCCATAGTTTGTGTTGAGGGCAATGATTCTGAGGCCTGGTTTGACTAGACTGGTGTAGTAACCAGCTTTGTTGATTGTCTCCAGTTGGTCTTCGCTAAACTTGGCAATGCCCTTGAACATGTTCCCCCATTCACGGTTCAAAACCTGTAAGAAAACTAACACTGCCAGCAGATCAAGATTTACACAAAGCATAGAAGAACGTCAAAGACAGGAATACATCAATTTGAAGTGCTAGATGTCTATTTCATTTTATTTTTCATATTCAGCCCACCTTTGTTTCCTCCCGCGGCACATGGTACATGTTGAGTGGATAGTTTTCTGCAGAAAGGACTCTTCAATTAGTATAATAAAAACAAATAAAGGCAATAGGTAAACTCTTAAATCTGTTTACATGGAGTCTATATTGGTAGTGGAATTCTTAATAATTATCTAGCACACTAAACTTAGCTTTATTAGCATAAAGAAGTTATTAGAACGTTATTAGCATGAAAATGGATCAACATTTTCAAATCAAGCTGAGATGTGATCTCGTATACCCTTAAATGGTTTGCATATATAAGTTATGATTAAAATAATACATAGATTCTGCTTTACCATGGTTGCCTATATTAGGGTACACTGTCGTGGTGGGAAATCCTGCTGCCAACTCGGCCGCCACCCAGCGGGATGCGTTCAGCTGACCTTCCAGCGTCTCCATCCACACAGTATGAGCCGGATTGTCACCTGTAGGGGGCAGCACTATGCAAATTATTTCAATTTATTCAATAAAATCAAGATATTAGTTCCAGGCACGTGGGGAGAGGCACATTATATAGGCTGTTAAGGTGTGTCACTTGGGTGAATTCGGAAAAAATTTGATATTTTCCATTGTTATTTCTATTTTTGAAAAGCACTATTTTGTAGAAAACATTGAACAAAAAGACACAATTTTTCTTGACACGGAGTACAAGAAACCAGTTTTTTTGTGTTTCTTTTTCGGGGTGGGGGGTGGGGGTGGCCTTATTGTGTTCACGTCCTCTTTTCAATGCCAATTAAAATTTGAAGTTAAGGTTTAAAAAATTGGAAAATCATTTAGCAGGAGCAGAATGTTATTTCTCTATTTGTACCAACCTGAATATACGACAAAGTCTGGGTTGTGTGCGGCAGCATGCCTGATCATCTTCCTGACTGTTTCAGGAGCCGTGTCACAGTCATTGTCTCCCCAAACCCCAGCTTCACCCTAAAAGTGCAACATGGAAATGATGCATTGTTGCCAAGATAAAAAAAGGGAAATCTAAGGTCTGCTTTAATACACATCAATAATTCTGAAGGTCATTTCTCACTATAGCTCGCCCTGCCTTCAGATTTTTAGGTACCAAAAAGGTAGCCCCCGTGTTATTCATCAGAAAGATCATACTTAGATTTTAGCCCTATAGGTAACTTTTTGGCTGCTTCTAAGGCTTAGCACTGCCTCCCTCTAATGCAGCCACCCCACTAATGCGGCCAATATCGGAAAGACCCAAGGGTGGCCGCACAAGAGGGAGTTGACTGTAAGTACTATCGCCCCCCCCCCTTGAAAGCTATACCTAAACGTTATACTAAGACTGTCCATAATTATACATAGTTGTCGCAGACCCTGTGCTATGAGATCGTTGGGGATTGTGAAAAAAGATTTTTTGGAGTTGCAAGCCGTGTCAGCGGCCAGGAGCGTAGCGACCGTAGCAACTCCATAATGTTTTCGGTTTTCTCCCTGTCACCTATGATGTCATTAGTGACGTCATGCTGCCTCAGTGACGTCACCCACAGTGGCTAGCGATGGAGTGACAACTCCTATCCGTGGTCCTTGCCACATTTTCTTGTTTCTGGTGGTGATTTACAGGAGATTTACTAACAAGTGAATTCATCCAAATTTTAGGATGACTTAAATCACAGATCAGAGGTCAATTAGGGTATACGCACCGTACCACTAGGGAAGTCCTCACGACAGCAAAATGGAAGTCCACATTCTGTGGCTTCTCCCTGAAATAGATAACCAGGGACTGTTGACAATATGTAATGAGAAGGGATGCCCTGCGTATAAGGTGCGCCCCAAACTTGAGAGAATCCTGTAGGGTGCACACCTGCATGGAGTTTGATTTCGGCCAGTTTACTATACTATATTAATTTGATATAGAATGTCCTCGCCTATAATCCGCATCAAAACCTTTGCTGATCCTATAGGGTGCACCAGGGCCCATCCTCGTGTATAAGCCGCGCCTTATGTATGTATGAGGTATTAGGGTAGGTGATGCAGATTTTTAACCTTTCTGTGGCTTGGCTAAGAACAATGTAAATTCAGTAAAAATTCTGCAATTATATCTCGTGAAAATGACTTCTCTTACTCTATATTATTGTCTCACCATCACACCTTTTAATACTCACAGTCTTATAGTTCAGTTCCACGTGTATATCAGCAAGTTGTAACACCTTCATGTAGTTATCAGTATTCTCAGATAAATGGCGTTTCGATCTCCGAGCTGTCCGAGTCAGAGCATTTGCAATCAAGTTGGCCATCTTACGAACATTTGGCTTCAGGTGGGACTATTATGAAAATGAAATAATATCATGTTCTTCTGTAGATACATTGATTAAAGGATAATCAGAATTTGTAATTATTAGCCCATGGCATGCGATTGAATTCAGAAATCACATCACAATAAATTATTATCCAACGGGACTATCATATCTAGAGTCATCTTCAGATAATAAAGGATATGAAAATGGATATATATATATATATATATATATATATATATATATATATATATATATATATATATATATATATATATATATTAGAATGGATTGATCTGTTCTGATTGCTCTGGGGGTTATTTCACAAGGGTTACGATAGCTGCATGACAGCTGGTTGTGTAGTTGTGATCCATTAGTCAACATTAGTATACAGGGTCTCTAGCACGTTGTGATACTATCTTTTGAAATAACCTCCTGATCAAAGTTTTTGTGAACATCTGACAATGTAAATGGGACCTAAAATACTGAGAAAAAAACCCATAAAAACGTAATGCACCAACTATAAGCTCATTTATCTCACCTTGGCTTCTACATTGTCCATAGCCTTTTTGAGTTGCTCATCAAGGTGGTTGCTCAAGGCCTTCAATTTCTTGAGTGGCATCTTCAATTTCCAGTTCTCAGGAGAGCTGGCCAGCCTGATAAGCTCTGAAAATTTCCTTGAGAATACAGTTCCATCCATATGCAGGTCCTGTAGCATCTTGGAGATCATAGGAAAATCATCGGCTCTTAACCCGAAAGGCACAAATGAAGCATCATTGGCAGAGTTTTTGGTTTTTGCATCATGAGTTGAGTCTTTGGCTAGGTCTGGAATGCTATTGGCTCTTCTTTGGAAATCTTCTAAATTAATGTCATCAAAGATATGCTGAAGTCTGTCGATATAGGCCTTGGAGAGGTCACGTTTTGGTCTGTCACTGGAGAAGGATGGTGCTTCATATGGGTCACACCAGTTCATGTGAATACAAATCTTTTTAGCACTCTTCCTACTGGCTTTTATAGCATCATAAACCTGATGAGAAAATAATAGAGCATTCTGATTTAAGAATGATTTTCGATTCATGTATATTAACATAGAATAAAGCGATGTATGGACTAGGGTTACGGGCAACAGAAAATTTGCCTCAGCCTATATATCATGTTCTAAATTATGGGTGGACGCACAGGAGTTTTGTAAGAGATATCAAGCCTTAGATGTGTATCTCAAAACTTGAGACATTGATTGATAACCAGTAAGCATGAGGCTTGTGTTACAGCTAGGGATGGAGTGGAATTGAAATTTCTAAGTCCCGGGCAACCATGTTATATTCATCCCACATCCCATGTGCTGAATAGGGCAAGCAAAGTAGTAAAGCTAATATTATCCATTTTGATGACATAGTTCATACTCACAATGGGACCAATAGAGTCAATCACACCAGGACAGACTATGTCAGCATGCCAACCATTAGCACTGACAATTGGCTTACACACTGCAACCACCTGATCACGAACCCCTGGCCATTTGACTCCAATCAGAATGACGGACTTCATGACCCCAACTGCAGTCTGAAATTTTGAATTATAATAATTATGATGATTTTATTCTGTCAGGTATTTACGGAGCCCCTAATAGGACATACTAAAAAGATTTTTTTAAATGCAAAATATATTCTTGCGGAAACAGGGACATTCTTGCGGAAACAGGAACATTCCTGCGGAAATAGGAACATAATAAAAAGATTTTTTTTTTTCATGCAAAATATATTCCTGCATGTACTGGAATATTCCTGTGGGTACTGGAATATTCCTGTGGCTACAGGAAGATTTTTTTGGATACAAGAATGTTCCTGCGGACACAGTAGCATTCTTAAATTTTGAGAGATGTAAAAAATATTTCTTTCTCAGTATCCGCAAGAATTGTTCAGTATCTGCAAGAATTGTTCAGTATTCGCAAGAATTGTTCAGTTTCCGCAAGTATTGTTCAGTTTCCGCAAGAATTGTTCAGTACCCGCAAGAATTGTTCAGTATCCGCAAGAATTGTTCAGTTTCCGCAAGAATTGTTTCTGTACCTGCAAGAATTGTTCAGTACCCACAAGAATTGTTTCTGTACCCGCAAGAATTGTTCAGTACCCGCAAGAATTGTTTCTGTACCCGCAAGAATTGTTCAGTACCCTCAAGAATTGTTCAGTACTCGCAAGAATTGTTTCTGTACCCGCAAGAATATTTTTTCTGGTGAAGAAATTATTTTTGGTATGTCCTATTAGGGGCTCCGTAGGTATTACTTCTTTATATAAATGTAATAATTAAAGGATGTATAAAGAGACCCTATAAAAGGTGATAATTATTTCCCTTTTTAAACATGATTATCACATCTGATGATGGAAAGAGGTCTCCTACAGAGTGATTATGTTTCTAACATATATTTCAGTTGTTTGATGATTTCCAGGCAACGGGTTTGAGAATTAACTGTGTCATGGATAATATGACATCAAACCAACCAGCAGTCATAGGAATTATAATTCTAATTGAAAGAAAAGCCAAACAAAATCTTTGAGACTAAAGACACTTGAAACTGCTGGATGAACTACCACACAACATATTTATCCTCGGATATAGTTATTGCCATTAGTGTTTACTACACACTAAAACGTATGTTTAGCTTTTAGACACTTTCTTGTAACCTTTCATAAAACCCTTTTTGGGCAAAATGCTTATATATAAATGTGTGACTTAATTAAGAAAAGAAAAAAAAATACCTACAAGGCATCCAGTGCAGAGCGCATCACCTGCTATTGGCTGTGGACTGAGATATGATCCTGGTGGTGACAGCGGCTTGAGCACCTCTGGGTGTTCACCTATGTACTCTACCATACGTGCTAGGTAGGAGAGTTCATCAGTGTCATAGACACGCCCCTCTGTCACCCCAACTCCTAGAGCCAAGAATAGGCATAGGTCAAAGATGCCTACCTTCAGCATGTTGTGTGCTTAGACCAACTGCTTCTCAGCTTTAAGCTTTAGAATGTGCCCTATCTTGATATAATTCCTATTGTATCTAATGGCTCCAAATGGTAATATTTCTGCAAGGTTGTCCTGGTGTTTAGTTAGAATCCTTTATTGACTAGTTATCCCTTTCACTTGGGGTGGAAATGTCTATGGCAACCTTTAGGACCTGGACAGAATTTAGAGATTAAACCCTGCTACAACCCAGTGTTGCACTCAGGATCTCCTGTGGTCAACCTCTATCTGACTGACTCCACCAAGGTGTCTCAGACTATATATCTCAATATCTTGATATGAGTAATAAGAAAGTGATTCAGGATCAATACAGTCTGTCACCCATAGAATGACAAACATGTGAGATAAGAATTCATATCAGTTTGTCAATAATGATTATCAAATGTAGGTGCACGCATCAGTAGCAGATCCCGGTACATGTGTGCTTCTTATCAGATGTGATTCTTTTCACCAAAGGAATACTTGCACTTAGCTGAATAGGGATGATTCACTGATGTTTATGGGTGATTACTGTGAACTGCCCCGCCTATGGAGGTCAGGGGGTGAACATAACAAACTCAGAATTCCATTTTAAGACTTTATTTTATTGATAGCCCTATATTGTGGCTTTATGAAAAGGTTCATTCAAGTCATTAACTCCCAGGTCAGTTTTTATCATACTCACCGTAAAACCATATGGCTTAAATCTCATCATCTAAGCATGAAAATCAATATATCATATCCTCAATATGAACAGTTGCTTAAACAATCATCAGTTACCAATCATTAGGTACATTTTGTATGTGGTCATCAGTCAAAAACCAACCAGAGGGGTGTTTTCGCTTGCCTGGTCACATATATATATATATATCATACCTCGGGGCACTCTGTTTTGTCCACTCAGGGGGATCGTGCCTGGCGGCCTTAGCATCTGCAAGGGCACGTGATTTCTGAACTCAAAAGACGCCCATTCTCCGTGATCGTGCCAGCTCCTCACTTTTCTCACCGTCACGCTTCTGCTTTGACACTTTCTTTTGCACGTTTCTCATTTTGTTGTACGCCTCCATGCCCTGGGACTGCCTCTGTCTTTCCTTATATTCTCTCTGGGAGTAACTGTGCGACACACAGTCTTTCTCCTCTAACTTCTTGTGGCCCATTCTGAGGAAAGATAAAAGTAGCATAAAAAAAGTGTACAAATTCAGCAATCAATAAAGGCTCATTTACTAAGAAATTTATGTTTAAAGCCAGAATAATTAGCACATTTATCATGCCTGGAGGCCCTATGAGTATGACAGTGTATTGGAAGACATTAGAAAAGAGAAATGTGGTCAATATTTGAGGATTTCTCTAAAAATGACTCACCCCAAAGATTCAATGAAAATAAAGTTTTCAGGAATGACTGTGTGACCATTCTATATGATAGAGGTACTATAGGCGCACACTGTGTTAAATATTGGGGGGTCTGAGTACAGTGGAAGTATATATTTTCTACAAAATAGATGCTCATTAACATGACTGACAAAAATGAATTCTTCCATAAATCACACAAATTATTGCCAAACCTATATGTTTCTATGTCAGGATATTGGGCAACAGTCTCTAGTAACATAATAATACCAAATAAGGAGAACTTTATGGTTATTGACCAAACAGGATACAATTTTAGAATTACGTTAACACGATTGACAGAAATAATTCTTTACAGCTCCAAGGGCTCTCTGTGCCAATATAACCAAACCCAGCAGCGATTTAACAAAATAAAACAATGAGAAGTACATAGAGGAGGTTTAATAACCACAGAAAAGTATGCAAATGGTGAACAATATTCCAAAAATCGATGGCAAAGGTACCTAAAATTGGGCCGAGAAAGAAGAGAAAATGATTTGCCATGGGTGGAAGGTACTAAGATAGCATGGAGGGTATCAAACATGCTCTAAATTAAAGCCAGGGCCTTATTCTATCGTATTTACCACAGTTATCCATCTATTTGGCCCTATTAATGCTACTAAGGGGCATAATATTATTTTCATCAGTCGTGTTAACAAAAATCTCAGTTGTGTTAACACAAACATTTCAGGCTATGGGGATCTCAGAAAGTGCCACAAGGCCGGAATTATCGCCCTGGCCGATCGATTCAGACATATTCTTCACTATTTAGATACTTTCGGTACACAAAAATCACATCAATCAAGTCAATCAGCAATTGAAATCAACATTTCATCAACTTTGAATCAATATCACTCACCTTTTTGCTGATTTTCGGCAAACAATTGGAGCTAAACTGCTGTTCGTCTTTGCTAAACAATGCTGAGAATCTCCTTTGTCACTTCCAGTAAATACCCGGATGTAGCTGGTTCTGGTCGGATAACAACAAGGGAGTTTCTTTTCCCGCCGAGAAACCTGCAATAGATATCAGTCATGTTAACGACCGCAAACAAGTCTGAACCGAGTCTGGTTTGAGGCAACCGAAGCACATAGTGGGGGTGTGGGAACTACTGACTTGAAAAATACATGAATGTGTATTGTGCGTACCAGGCAGGAGGTAGACCAAACATTTTTTCGCCCAATATAAGCCTATGGGGACCTCCTCTATGTATGAATAAGAATGCTGAGGCAACATTTTTATTATGCCTTATAGAGATTTTTAATTTCCATCAGTCGTGTTAACAACGCTATTTCAACTTATAAGAATGGCTAGGGTAATTTTTTTTTAGACACATCACCTCCAAACCATATTGTTATGTTAGATAGGACCACCCCCTAAGGAAGAAATAAAATTCTGATGTTCTCTTACTGCTGGGCTTGATGGAATAAAGCCTGGAATGGAGTGAAAATTTGAAAAAAAAAGTCATTTTGGGCCATTTTCCAACTTTGGATCATCATATATATCTCCTAAAATATTGGTCCGACGTATGCATATTGGCCCTTTTTCTGAGGGCCCAAGTGTTTTCTTTCAAATAAAAACAGAAATAAGAAGAATGGTTAAATAATTTTATTCCACAGCCACACAAAGCCAAAAAAAGTCCCCAAAAAGCAGAAAGTTGGAGGTTTTAAAGGAATCACCCTTATATCAAGCTACAAAACCGTATTGTTTTAATGGCAATTTAAGTTTTTTCCCCTTCTAAATCTTATTTTATTATCAATACAGATTTTTATCTGCAACGTTGCAGAGACGTACGGATCCATTACACAATTCTACATTTAAGTTACTTCATTTATCTTAGATAAATTCGACCATTAAATTTGGAAAAAGGCATTGCCAGATACTAGTCTAACTGTAAAATCTTGTCAAGTGTCCTCTTTGAGCCACCATATATGACCCTACCTTATTGGAGTGTATGGCTATTTAATCAGAGGTAGTAGCAGAACGTGAGCTTCATCGACACCTCTAGGCCTTTGCTGCACATTTACAACCTGTACAACCTTGGACGTTGAATCAACGATCTGATCAGCCAGCTTTCAGTGTTGATTATAATTATTTCTGTGTCCACTGAATGGTTTGATTTATTAGTATTTTTTTTGTGCTACCTATGGCATTTTGCATAAGGAGATTTTGAATGCTATCGGTCGTTAAAGTGATTCTTATAATGATATCTAGATACAATGCAATCAATATTATGTATCAGGGTCATGTATTATACTTAATATCTCCAGTATTGAGGCAATAATGAAGAGCCATCTAAACGATATAGGGATACAGAGGGAGAGTTATAACTTGTTGGAATATATTCATCGACCAAGGGACTACGTACCAGTCACAAAAAAAATTATACCTACCCTTTCTCTTCATGGTAACAAATATTAAACTACCGTTTCATATCAAAATAATAATGAAGCAAGATCAGTCCATGATATGATTCAATTCCATATTGATGCTCACAATATATAATGAGGCACGCAATATCAACAGACTTCTGAAGAAACCAAAATGATTTTCTCTTTGATTGAAAACACGATAATAAGTATACTAGTGATCCACATATATAGAAAAAAACTCACAATTGTGCATTTCGATAATAACTTTATTCATTATCATGTCTATGATGGTTCGTAGATGGTTAAATTACAGCATATGATTTTGGGAGTTGGCAGTGATAATGTAATATGATAATTCCAGTCTTTGCAAAATGTGAGTTACTATACCTCCTCAGTATCGAATTGAAAAGGTTTGCTGGCTACTAGTTGTCGTAGATTATGAGATTGTGATTATTCAGTGGACGTATCTAATTCAATATAGAAAAAGAGACATATACCCAACTATGTCTCCTATCTATAAATGAAGCATTATGTATATAGGAATGACGAATTTTGTGTATCGAATGTTTGTATTGACATCGAGAGCCGGTCATATTTCCCTCGAGTGAGTTATACGAACGAGAGGGAAATGTGACCGGCTCGAGATGTCAATACAAACATTCGATACACAAAATTCGTCATTCCTATATTTATTTTTACATGTTTAGGCACAGGGAAGCGATGAAATCAAACAAAAACTCACTGTTTAATTGAACTTTTGGGGCAGGTCCCGCCATCTTGGTTATTTACTTCTGGTTAGGACTACTCCGCAGAAAAAGTAGTCCCTGACACAAAAATCACAAAAGTAGCTTTTATCTCGCATTTTTATTACTATTTTATACTAGTTATTCTTATTTAGGTTGCAAAAAAGCTGCTTAAGAACTTACAGAACAGAATTTTCGTTTAAATATTTGTGCGTATCACATTTCCTCTTTGTTCTAATATAGCGTCCTAATGATCTGCTGGGAGAGTAGATGCTCAGGTTGACCCTTGACCTCGGTGGCTTCTACACTTGCCAAACTGATGTTTCAATAGATTAGACTCCTAAGGGAGTGGTCATTATTTATCAACAGGGGGGGGGTGGTGGGTTTTCGCGCGGACGCGCGAAAATTTTTTATGCCCCCCCCTCGACGGCAGAAAAAAAAATTTGTGCCCCCCCCCGCCGGAGGCGGGGAGAGTTTTCGCGCCCCCTCTTTGATCTATAGTAGCGCGCGGGCTTTTTTGCTAAAAAGAGGGTAAATTTTTTTAGCCCCCCCTCAAGAGGGGTCAAAATTTTTTTAGCCCCCCCCTCGAGAGGGGTCAGAATTTTTTACGCCCCCCCTCAAACCCACCACCCCCCCCTGTTGATAATAAATGACCACTCCCTAAGTACAGTAAACACATGAGAGTGAACGACCTCAGGTCATAGAGCACAAATGAACCGCAATTGTGGAATGCATCAAGTTTTTAATCAATATGAGGCAAAATGCATTACAAGTGTGATCTGCATTTGCAGACAGAAATGCCATATTACACCATGTGGGCATGGCAACTACCGTAGATCAGTCATACAAGATTATTGCAACACTTGACAGTCAAGTGAATACCAATATTCATTATGCTAGGAGGCCAGATTACTCAAATAATGTCCAGATCTTGCCTATTTAATCCCGGATACTGGCATAAGTCGGGCAAAAAATTTACTGGCTATTATTAACCTGCGTATTTGTACTAGCCGAACTTGCAACATCACCATAATGGATGTGAATATTGACCGAACCCTGGATGGTGGCCCCAGCAAACATGCTGGCCACGTCAAGTGGGAATCCTCTGTGGGCGGCCTGGAGGCCAACTTGGCCTCTGATGTGTGGCTGGTGCAGGATGATTGGTGCCGGTGCTGGAATCGCATCCACCATGAAGGCTGGAGGCTGTACGACAGGAGCTGGAGGCTGTATGATAGGACCCGGAGGCTGTACGACAGGAGCTGGAGGCTGTATGATAGGACCCGGAGGCTGTACGACAGGAGCTGGAGGCTGTATGACAGGAGCCGGAGCCTGTACGATAGGAGCTGGAGGCTGTATGATAGGACCCGGAGGCTGTATGACAGGAGCTGGAGGCTGTATGATAGGAGCCGGAGCCTGTACGATAGGAGCTGGAGGCTGTATGACAGGAGCCAGAGGCTGTACGACAGGAGCTGGAGGCTCAAACGCTTGCTCCGGCTCTTCCTGTAGCTCCGGCTCAGACTCAAGGTCTGTGGCAGAACCAGCAGCGGCAGAAGGGCGTTTCTTCAACAGCGATCGACCTTTCCCAAAGGAATTAGGAGCAGATCTCTTTCCTCCGACTAATATGGAACACATGTCCATCTGCTGCTCAACACTGGCTGTACCGTAGTTGTTGATGGAGTTCTCGTTTTTGTGGCCGGTGATTTGGCAGATGATGGTGGGAGGGACACCGGCGTGGAGTAGTTTGGTGATGGCGGTGGACCGAACCGAATGATTCTTAATAGCACTGGTCAATCCGGCGGCCTCCTTTACCTTCGGCATGATCTGGCCGATTGATCCCTCAGACATATTGGAGGTCTTGTATGGATACCTCATATCCCAGTTGGCGTGATATTTCGGTGTCAGAAATAAATGACACTCCTCGTCCTTCTGTTCCGGTGATCTCTTTTTGTTGAGGTACTTCCACATCCGCACCCCGCATCGTTCCTCATCTTCAAGAGGCCACAACTTGGGCTGAAAGTGGCGCGGAGCCCCTTTACCCTTGCGAGTTTTGGTGACCCTTTCATTCCACAGCAGGTGTTCTGTCGGAAGCCCCTCATCGATGAGCTTCAGATCATTCCATTTTGTATCCCACTGCTCATCCCGACCTCGCCAACCAAATGCATTGGAAAAAATAAAAAAAATAGTGTGCTGTAGAGTGCGCGGGCACCTGTATCCAAAGGCACCAGTCTGCCAGCATAGTTCTTCATCCTCAGCAGTCAGTGGCACTGCCTTATTCGGTCTGTTCCCGAGGCCCATTTCCTTGAGTTCGGTCCTCCTCGTCTCGAGTACCTTCTTAAAGAGGCTGAAGTGAGGGTCTGTGATAAGGCACACCGGATAGTCGTTTTCTCGGCAATATCTGAAAAATATGAGTGATTGTGCCATTAATATGAGTGATCAGGCCTCCAAGGCAGATATTCATATGACAAATGGATCTAGTGTGATATTCATTGGATGGTACGCCTGAGCAACGACAGCGATGGACATACAACAGTGAGTACTGGCCGAATATTCTCCATATACTTTCAATGCTAAAGAAGGCCTATGTCGACCAAAACCAAAAGGCTAATAAAAAATTAACCACTGAATATTTTTTTATGGGAATACGATGGCTAATAAGTAAAATAACTAAAGTTTATAATGTATTAACCTCAGTGCTGAGATCTAGCCCTAAGGGAGTGGTCATTATTTATCAACAGGGGGGGTGGTGGGTTTGAGGGGGGGGCGTAAAATTTTCAGACCCCTCCCGAGGGGGGGGCTAAAAAAATTTTGACCCCTCTTGAGGGGGGGGCTAAAAAAATTCACCCTCTTTTTAGCAAAAAAGCCCGCGCGCTACTATAGATCAAAGAGGGGTGCGAAAACTCTCCGCGCCTCTGGCGCGGGGGGGGCGCAAAAAATTTTGACTGCCGTCGAGGGGGGGGCGTAAAAAATTTTCGCGCGTCCGCGCGAAAACCCACCACCCCCCCCTGTTGATAAATAATGACCACTCCCTAACTAGCTTAAAAAAATTCGTATATCAAGTCTTCCATTCAGTCTTTCTACCGGTACAGTCCCCATAGACTTATCATTACGTGAACAAACCTAAAAGTAAATAATTTCTCCTGACCTTAATATTTCGAATTTCTGGGTGGGGATTGCGCCAAATATTAGTTTAACTATTCTAGTTTTTAGCCTCTTAAGGATTTTTAGGGGGTTGAAGCCTAACATGTCAAAAAAAAAATAAAGCATTTTGATGTCTGGCCGTATCAGTCATTTCCATATACTTTCAATGCTAAAATAGGCCCATGTCGACCACAAGTAAATGAGCTGTCATTAAATAAATCCTGAATACTTTTTAATGGGAATATGATGGGAACGAAGTAAAATATCCCAAGTTTAATGTGTATTAACCTCAGTGCTGATATGTAGGCCTAACTAGCTTAAAAAAATTCGTATATTAAGTCTTCCATTCAGTGCTTCTACAGGTACAGTCCCCATAGAGTTATCATTACGTGAACAAACCTAAAACTAAATAATTTCTCCTGACCTTAATATTTCGAATTTCTGGGTGGGGATTGCGCCAAATATTAGTTTAACTATTCTAGTTTTTAGCCTCTTAAGGATTTTTAGGGGGTTGAAGCCTAACATGTCAAAAAAAAAATAAAGCATTTTGATGTCTGGCCGTATCAGTCATTTCCATATACTTTCAATGCTAAAATAGGCCCATGTCGACCACAAGTAAATGAGCTGTCATTAAATAAATCCTGAATACTTTTTAATGGGAATATGATGGGAACGAAGTAAAATATCCCAAGTTTAATGTGTATTAACCTCAGTGCTGATATGTAGGCCTAACTAGCTTAAAAAAATTCGTATATTAAGTCTTCCATTCAGTGCTTCTACAGGTACAGTCCCCATAGAGTTATCATTACGTGAACAAACCTAAAACTAAATAATTTCTCCTGACCTTAATATTTCGAATTTCTGGGTGGGGATTGCGCCAAATATTAGTTTAACTATTCTAGTTTTTAGCCTCTTAAGGATTTTTAGGGGGTTGAAGCCTAACATGTCAAAAAAAAAATAAAGCATTTTGATGTCTGGCCGTATCAGTCATTTCCATATACTTTCAATGCTAAAATAGGCCCATGTCGACCACAAGTAAATGAGCTGTCATTAAATAAATCCTGAATACTTTTTAATGGGAATATGATGGGAACGAAGTAAAATATCCCAAGTTTAATGTGTATTAACCTCAGTGCTGATATGTAGGCCTAACTAGCTTAAAAAAATTCGTATATTAAGTCTTCCATTCAGTGCTTCTACCGGTACAGTCCCCATAGAGTTATCATTACGTGAACAAACCTAAAACTAAATAATTTCTCCTGACCTTAATATTTCGAATTTCTGGGTGGGGATTGCGCCAAATATTAGTTTAACTATTCTAGTTTTTAGCCTCTTAAGGATTTTTAGGGGGTTGAAGCCTAACATGTCAAAAAAAAAATAAAGCATTTTGATGTCTGGCCGTATCAGTCATTTCCATATACTTTCAATGCTAAAATAGGCCCATGTCGACCACAAGTAAATGAGCTGTCATTAAATAAATCCTGAATACTTTTTAATGGGAATATGATGGGAACAAAGTAAAATATCCCAAGTTTAACGTGTATTAACCTCAGTGCTGATATGTAGGCCTAACTAGCTTAAAAAAATTCGTATATTAAGTCTTCCATTCAGTGCTTCTACCGGTACAGTCCCCATAGAGTTATCATTACGTGAACAAACCTAAAACTAAATAATTTCTCCTGGGCTTAATATTTCGAGTTTCTGGGTGGGGATTGCGCCAAATATTAGTTTAACTATTCTAGTTTTTAGCCTCTTAAGGATTTTTAGGGGGTTGAAGCCTAACATGTCAAACAAAAAATAAAGCATTTTGATGTCTGGCCGTGACATTGCTCCCATAGAGATTGCACTGAGGCTCAGATCAGCGGTACATTATTTGCAGTTTAAATTTTTATTTGAACCTTTTATGGGAAATTACACCACTCTCATGGTAGATTTCATCATTTTACAGTGCTTGGGGGGGTTATTTTTTTGTTTTTGTCAAAATTAAGCCGGAAAATAATTAAATTCTTTGCCTTGACCCAGATTTTCACCGATCAGCTGATCGCCTACACTTGCCATACATATCCCTCAATCTACGAGCAGATGTTTTATCTTAAGCATTGCCAGCATACAACCGTCCCATATTCTCATTCAGTTCTATACTGAGTAGCGCCCATAGTCTTATCATTACGTGAACAAAGTCAAAACTAAATAATTTCTCCTGGGCTTAATATTTCGATTTTCTGGATGGGGATTGCGCCAAATATTAGTTTAACTATTCTAGTTTTTAGCCTCTTAAGGATTTTTAGGGGGTTGAAGCCTAACATGTCAAACAAAAAATAAAGCATTTTGATGTCTGGCCGTATCAATCATTTCCATATACTTTCAATGCTAAAATAGGCCCATGTCGACCAAAACTAAAACGGCTATAACATATTAACCACTGCATATTTTTTAATGGGAGTACGATGGCAAATAAGTAAAATGACTGAAGTTTACTTAGTATTAGGCTCAGTACTGAACCACCCCCCCCCAATCTGGGATATTAGGCCTTTTTTATTCCAAGAAATTTGCGAGTCACAGTAGGTTTGACAAGTGGTAGTGCCATAGAGTTTGTATTGGCGGCATTTTGGGGACGATCAGAAAATGTAAGATTTGACATAGTTAGGCTTCATATTTTTATTTGGGCTTGGGAAATATCGTAGGGGGGGTCTTAGAGCATCAATTCATCATATTTTTACCTCGCCACACCAGTATAATATGATGTGAGGGTATCCGGTTGGTGGAACTTTTGTTCATCGGTAGCAGCTGCCATTGTCACGCCTTTGGGCAACTTCTTCCTCACTCCCAGCACAAACGCAGACATCAATGATGCAAGTTTTTTCGGGGGAATATCCAGAACATCCCTATTTTCTTGCAAATTCTCCCTAAAGTAGCCATGTACTTTCCTCATAACCTAAGAAAAAATTTTTACAGCCATTATTTTACGAGATATAGCAAGAAAACCGAATTGGATCAAAGTAAATTCTCCCAAAGTCAAATCTCCCAACCTGCATCTCCTCCCCGTCCCGCCCACCTGTCAAAGTGGCAATGGCTAATGTTTACACTTACAGACTCGGTCTTTTTTACTGTGTTTGTATTTCTACGATGTAGTACATAAGCTCTATGTAGTTCTTCCATCTCATCTTGATTTTCTTCTTCTTCTGGGGTAATTATAGCTTCAGGTGGTGTTTGAGGGGTCTGTACAGCAGGTGGGACTATCTGTTTCTCCAGGGGTTCGTCTGCTACTAATAGCTCAAATATACCCATATCTTGAAGAACTCTGTCATTTTCAGCTTCTTGTTCCTCCATAACTTCTAAACAAATGTTGGCAATCATATCTGGGAGTACATCATAAAAAATATCTACTGCTTGCACCTTTACAGCATTATTTCTTGCTTCTTGGGTAGAATTTCTATACGAAGCCATAATTAGCAGACGACGCAAGTAGTCCCTTGCCAACCGGAAATGGGTTTGTTTCCTGCGCGATGAGACTAGGTCAGCCACGCGTCGAGCAAGGAATGGCCGGACTGGGCGGGTCCTGAATCGTATCGATGTGGAAAATCAATGGATTCTTATTTATTTCGAAGAAAATGGAGGAATTTGGCATGGCATGTTCATATAGGATATCTAACAATGTTTTCCTGTGAATAACTCCACCAGGCTCCATTGAAATCTATGCTAACGAGGTCTGCAAACATCAGGTATGTGGGGAAAAAAAATTCAAATGCTGGATATAGATTCCTGCGCCGAGTGATGAGGCCGGAAGGAGGGGTAATACAGTCGAAATGTCAAATAACTTTTTGGCAAATACGAACCCATATATCGTAAATAATCACAATATGCTTTACCGTGCGTTAGTCTATGGGAGTCCAGAATCTTACTAAACATGTAAAAATAAACTTTGATATCAGTCATAGAGAAAGAAAGTTTTTTGAATGGATGACAAGTACATGCAGTTAAATAAACCACTACATACACAGACAGCTGTGGTAAAATCATGAAGATTCGATAGTCCTTGGTCGAATGGCCAAAACTATCGATGGAGAAAGAAAAATCAGTACAATTGGTCTATTTATATCTATGTATCATAGTATGTGCTTCATGGACATGTAAAGGTCTCGATGCGTATCGTTGCCCTCTAAAATAGGACGGCATCGTCCCTTGTAGGATCCTGTGCAGTATCGCCAAACCTGAAAGATGGTAAATTTGTAGAGTTTAATTTTGAGTTTTGGATTTTTACATGAAACATGTTTTTTTACTGCGAAATTTCATCATGGTGAAGTCTAGTGTGGAGCTTATCACAAATACATTGCAAACACTTAATTTACTGATTAATTTTACATCATTAATCTTTTACGTCAGATATAGAATATTAAGATAAGCTATCCAGATGAACTCTGAGATGATCAATAACTTATTTTGATTCAGGAGTTAATCTAACGTTAGAATCGCATGCTACATGAATTCACTGATACTGCATAATGCCAACTAAAGAAGAGGATTGCATTCTAAAGTATGTCTCTGCATCAACGAGGGATAGCAGCCCAGATCTTCCCAGGCTTTTTAGCTTTAAAATTATTATAGGTAAAGTCATTTAAATAAGACAAGGACTTTACATACCGGAAACGATTACTTTGCATGCTTGGCTTGCCCTGGACTATTGCTATTGGTGGGCTGCTCCCAGGTCCAGGTCTCGTGCGAACTGGACGAGACTGCGAGATGTGTGACGTCATGAGATCAGAAGCCGTAACAGCGTCTTCCTTCTGTATCTCTCCTTGCTTAACCTTGGACATATATAGTACATGTATACAGGTTATCCTATCAAATCCTTATCTATACTACTCTTATCTCTGTCTACCTGATCAATACCCCATTGATTCCGTCACTGTTCTGATACATATCAAATATATTATTCAGAGAAAGGACAACGACCTCCTTCACATCAAGACTGTCTGTTGTTCTATAATGCACGGATGCATCTGAGTGCATTATAGGACAACAGACAGTCAAGATGGGAAGATGGAGTTGTCATTTAACTTTATAAAATGTTAAAATGCTATCGTGACCTTACTCAGGTGTGCACTACACTCATATAAGACACTCAAGGTCACCTCTATGGTGCAGCAGAGCACTGCCCGCCGTTTTAGCTATAGATTTGGATTACAAGCATTTACTTTGTATTGGCATACCGGTAGAATCTAACTAAAGAATGATAGTCTAATTTGAAAAAAAAGATATGCTCATTGAAACCTCTATTTCATAATGGAATTGGATTTATTCAGCTAACTGAGATGGGCAGCATCTTTGGAATTGTAATAAATGAATTTTATCTATTTACTGATGAACCATTTAATAGATCGCCGATGCTTCCAGCAAATTCGATTTATCTTCAAGATGATTATTTTGGTAGAATTTCTCACCTGTATATCATCTGGGTGGTGCTCTGACTCTCGGGACGTATCTATTGGGGTATCCGTATCCACCACCGGTTCTATGTCCACCTTGACTTCCGGTTCCGGGTCACTTTCCGGTTCCGGTGGTGGTGGAGGGGGAGGTGGGATGATGTTGAGTCTAACAGCCTCATCCTTGTTCATCACCCTCAGACCAGGATACTTAGATTTAAGCAGGTCTGCAAGATGATTTGTCCTCAATTAAAAGACCCATTGATGCACTGTGCTGCCTTTAAAGGGTTAATTTATAGATCCCTCCAATTCCCCGAAATCTTCCTTGTATCATCACACGCCAGATATCACCTATTAGGTACTGGTGAACTAAACAAGCACTAATATTACTGATGCCCGTTCTGGCAGCTAGGAAATCAATGGTTAAATATCACCTTTGCACACTAGACAAGTACTAGTGAGAAAGACATCAATGATATCAACAGATATCACTTGATAATGATAGATATCATATCACTTGACAGATATCAGTACATGGCTGTACTCACTAGCCTGATCCAGGGACATGCCAGGTATTCTCATGACTCTGGTTCCTCTTTTACCCGGTGGTGGCGCCTCCTCCTCACCAGTAGGTAGCTCCTCCCCACTGTCCTTATCCTTATCTCTCTCCACCTTCACATTGTCCAGATCTTTGTCGGGTGGAGGCTTTGGCTTTTCATCCACAGGTGGCGACACCTTACTGTCCCCAGGACCATCATTTCCATCAGCACGTGCTGTCAATCGAATGGATAAATGTGCATGGAAATGTTCACTAATCAAGTCTATGTATTAAACGTTTAATCACAAGTTTGTAAAATATGAGTTGTCTTGGATGATATGGGACCTGAATCACCTATAGTGTATCCTCTAAAGGTTGGTCCCAAAGAGCACCAGTCTCGTATTTATAAGGGGGTTCTAATCAGGCACCCATATACTCAGCATCAAATTAGTCATTTTGTGTACTTGGAGTGGTCACATTAACTGGGAAAATATGAATTGCAAGGTGGTATTTGAACCAAAGCCATTATGATTGTGTCACTCATACTGTGCACAATTGAGAATGGAATTCACATTGTGTCACTCATACTGTGCACAATTGAGAATGGACTTCACACCCTATGCTGATCATAGCGATATTTTGTAGAGCATACAAACCTCCTCCCAGTTTATACGCCTTCTCCCGTTCTTCCGTTCGCTCCTGAATGATAATATTATTAATTTTAGGGAAAATTTTGGTTAGGCCACAGATCCACTGAGATCCTCAGGATCTGTATGGAGTTAACTATACTTACCAAGGGTAGACACCAACACTGGCCCGGTGGCCAATGGCCAGTATATTCGGCTGCGGGCCAGTGATTATTTCTAAAAATCGTTTAGAATTGGACACTTGGCCAGTAGAAAATTCAAAAATACATTGCTAATTACTTGACAGCTGGCCTGGGTGGCCAAAACCCAGAAATGCTAGTGTCTACCCTTTACTTACATAGCGGTAATGAACATTGACAATTTATTATTGAAATGACTCCCTGTGTAATAAAGCAATATCATTCTATTTCGTATTGAGTAAGAGGAACCATTTAGGTCTTGCCAAAAGAAAACGAGGAAGTATGTGTGTAAATCTATTCAGAGAGTGCTGAGGAAAACGTGTATGGCCCAACTCATTTTCATAGTATTGACAAAAGAAGTACAGGAGAATATATGGAAAACTCTTTTTGATATGTAAATAAACGTGCATGGTTCATCTCAACGATTATCCAAACAATCTTTTAGCAATGCAAAAACGTGCACGTTTTACTTTATGGTTTATGTTTCTTTTTTGGCAAGACCCTTCTTTTCAACATTACACATAGAGTAATATCCAAATACAGTACTTACAACATGAAGTTGGTTGCGAAGGTCGTTATTGGATTCTTTGAGTGAAGCATTTAGAGACGATAGATAATAGATAGCCATTCTGTAAGTGGGACACACGACATTACTTAAACAAATTAAGATTGCAGGATGCCATAAGAGATTAAAAAAAGGGAACATAAAATATCTGTCACCACCTATGTGAAATAAGTTAAGGTCTTTCTTCATATATACGTGTGGTTATATAGTTCTAGGGTATAGAGAGCAGGAATCCCTTTTCTTGGTTGATATATCTTATCTTGTTATGGCCCTTCTGTGCCTCCGTACCTGAGACTGTCGTTGGCTTAATGATGAAGGTCATTACAATTTATTATTATCACTTTGCCAAATTCAAGTCTGTCTGAAATATTATACTAATCTCTGCTTTGGAAATCTCGCTGATTGTAAAGTCAAAACTGTTTCTTCAGAGCGTGCAGCATTAAGATATGTTATATCTCTTACAGCTATGATATATAGATTACAAACTTACAATAAAAGTAAGAGAAGGGGCATGATCGTTCCTGGAGAGGCGATGTAATCCAGTACTTTGCTAACCCACTCTGGGAGTTCTGTCTCTATTGTCTTTGTTAGCACATGATAGGACTTCTCATATCCCCTGAACGATATAGAAAACGGTTGGAAATGAGACATCAAATAAATCAAATCAGAGATCTTTATTCTTTATGGGTTGCTCAGTGTAAGTTAGTATACCCGATGGTTGGGGGCAACAATATCAGTCCTCTTTAACTTGTGCCAGGATGTTCCCAGAGGACAAACATACATTACCATAGACTTTAGTCACTGATATTCCCTCTATGTTTCTTAAGTATGGGAGAAATGACTAGATTTGACCTTAAGGTACACATTTTAGCAGGTACGCATAAAGTTGCACCAAGTACATACACACTAAAACAGGCCTTTTGTTTCATACAACAGTGCTCTTCATCTGAGCCATTATAATGCCCTGAATCAGTATTTGATTATAATTGATTATCAGTATGATTTTGTAACAGTATGTGAAAAGAATTCAAGAAGGATTTAGAAAATCAAATTTTTCAGGATATACTAACTTTAACTGGGTAAATCTATTGTATATATGCTGTAATGTGTTATGCCTTTGAATAGGGCTAGGAAAGGAGTAGGTGTAGGGGAAAATAATCCTTACTTGAAAGGACCACAGTCACCTGAAGGTTTAAGGCTGACCAGCAGAAATGCCACTGGTAGGGTGACTAGAAACAACATCAGTAACAACGTGCCAAAGTAGAAGTTATTGGACCTGAAATACAAATTCAGTTTAACGTCTGGGCAGCTTAGGGTAACCATTAGAAAACAAGGAGGAAATACAGGAAAATACCTTCACCGAAATGCAATAAATTATCAGGACCATGTTTACATTAGAAAAAAATTTGTTTTGCAAAAAGGAAAGATTGATTTAATCTTTTTGCAAAACATATTCATGGTGAGAAACAACAGGTTGTTGATCTGAGGTCTCACATCAGCTCACTACTGACAGCTAGTGGTTGGGGAATGTACTACCTCAACCACCTTCGTCTGGAACAGCACACGCTCGCCACCTGGTGGTAAGCTACAGAACATTGTATACCTGTTCTCCGGGTAGAGACACTCCCACTTCAGACGCTGTGACAGTCGCACTGTTGCTTATATCGGGGAAGACACAGTATAAATTCATGCTTCTGTGCTTGCTTTATTTTCAAGCATTTGTAAAAAAATTCATAACCTCCCAGGCATTAGCAATCTAGAAAATGACCCTCGTCGGTTCTTGAGAATGAAAATGCCTTATTGTATCAAAACCCCACAAAATGCAGTTTTGAAACCAACGACTTTAGGTCTTACCCTGAGGCCTTGAATACTCTCTCATGGGGTATGTTACAGACTAAGACGGCCCATGACCTTGTGTATAGCATAACGAGCAGCTTGAATATGTTAACGGCAGGTAATAGGGGTGCAAAAAATACACCTAACCTGGAAATAGACAATAATCAGGATTAAGTGTGTAGGAGGTGATAACCATGTATACGATTGGATATTATGAAATTCCTTCCTCAGTTTACCATTCCCCCGGGGGCGGATACAAAAGCCAGAAAAAATTGGTTAAGGAGGGTGGGGTGACAGGGAGGGCACAGGCAGGGTCAGTTAAAGAGTCATTCAAAGGCCCATCTAGGGGGTGGGGGAGGCTATACGTGCCCCAAAGGTCACCCACTGGATCTGAAACTGCTGAACAACTTTTTATATCTTCCGAAAATGCAGTACCCTACGATAACAACATTTCGTTCTATGACGATTGCAACTTCAGGAACAATTCCTTATCAACTACAACTGATACCAGCAATAGATTCTACTAAATGCCTCGACTCTTAAGGATTACGTCAACTTGTTGTTTGATTGACAGGATATTTTCCTAACATTATATGACAATGTCGTTGGTAATATTTTTAGCTTTGACAAATTACTTACCAAACAGTCGCTTGGTTGTAAATAGCATGTAGAAGATTCTCTGCAATCTTAAACTCTCCATATTCAGGCTACAAAGGTAAACATAATGACATTGTCGATATTCAACGCCAAATCGGTGCCTACACGTGACAGTTCTTCTTCTTTTTTTCTTCTCCCTAGTGATGTCTAAGGCACTTTTTTCTGACTCATGAACAATATATAATTTAACATTTACAGTATTCTTTAAAGAACTATCATTTTCGTTGACACCACTGGTGATTCTAACAATCAACTTTAGAATTCAAAATAGCTGAGAAATAAAAAATAAATTGATCAAACAAGGAATATACCAATTAGACTTGGACCAGTTGTAGGCTTTGGTCCTGGAAAAAGATAGGTGTTGTAATATGATACACCTTATCCACGAGCTTTATCTGTTTTGAACTTGGCATTCTAAGTGAAGACAGAAAAAAAGAGATAGGCTTAGGTTTTAATAGCAAAAGTAATGGCCCATAACTCTTTTTCTTTGGAAGTCCATGATTAAGGGACAACTTACAAACTTTTGTTCCAGGTCCCAACACCAATACCTGTTGAGATAACGAACACCCAAACCTCTTACAAAGTCTATGAAGACAATGGTGGCCACAGTCACGAGGAGATCAAAGAAGACAAGCTTAGAGATCTCCTGTAAATATAAAGAAATATTAAAGGGTAATATAAATTATGTACATGGATAGCCTCTAGTACCACTTCTAAAATGACTGATTTTCGACTTAATATGCATTATAGACTAATTGCACATGCAGATACAGAATTCACTTTAAGATCGTAAAATATTGAATAGCATTATAATGTACCGATGCTAAGGTTATGATAACCAAAGACTAAGAATTAGAACCTATGATCCTTATACATGTAGCTATCAGCATGAATTGACGCCACAATGTTCATACTTCCTGTTGTGAGGAAGACTAACTAGGCCTACTTGAGTCTCATTACACTTTTTAATTGTGTGTATGTTGTTGTTCTTTTTTACTATATTTCATAGGCGGCGGAACAGGGGGCGGGGCAGGGGGCCAGGGCCCCCTCAAGTTGGGGCCAGAGTATGATTTGACCCCCAACCTTTTAAGAACAAAGAAAATTTGGACTCAGATTGCCCTAAAATTCATCAAAATTCCAAAATTTTCTTTGACACAAGCCAAAATCTATTCAGAATGCAGCAATTTAGTGGTAAAACTCCAAACATTTCTCGGCCTTGGCCCCACCAACTTCAGACACGTTCCGCCGCCCCTGCATTTGACATATGTGACAGGATCTGCGAAAAGGGACCTTATTTCAGTGGGAATAAGGTCCCCTTTCCCAGTACATGTCACATATAGGCTTTGAATAAGAAAGAGCCTCCAGACTCAACTAAGATCCAGGTACACGAGACAAGAAATATGATACCGTTTCCTCACCAGGGGAACAGATTGCTTAGCAAAATGAGTGCTTCTCATATAAGCCACTAGAGGGCAGCACCTAAATTTAATGACGGTGCCTAGCCTTCGTGAGCACATCCTCCTGGAAGATGACAGCTCAATCCCAGCTCAGGTGCATAGGGCCCTCCATAAATGACGTCACACCTTTTTTTTTGCCATTTGCAACACCCCCACCCCCTGTCACACGTCGTCACACATCACAACACCCCCCTCGAAAATTAAGTCACTGTGTTAGTATAGCTCTCCCCCTTCTGCCATGCTTCCGCCCAGCTTCCAATAATAATAATAATAATAATAATAATAATAATAATAATAATAATAATAATAATAATATCTTATTTGAATCTTATTAGAATTTTACCTGAGTAAAGGGGATGTGGGGGTATAATTGAATCTTACTTGACTATATAGGTGAGGGATTGAGGCACAGCCCCCGAATTTTGCCACTACCATTACAGTGCTGACCTTCTGTAGTTCCCTTCTAGCTACATATTTGTCTGTTTCATATCATATGTCTTTGATATACGGACTTAGCAGGTTTAATTATAAGCCAATGAGAGAACTCCAATCTATTCACTGCGGTCCTTCGGGGGCCAACTGGTACCCATCTGATAGGTCTTATCAGTAGAAATCGCTGGTAACAAGCTCCAGCAATGGCGGCGCCCATGGGACAACCTGCTACCTCGGAATAGGTCACAATCGGAAAATAACACCCCCCCCCAACCCCTTCCTGCGTGACGTAATTTATGGACAGCCCCATATCAACCCTTTATATTTGGCATGTTGCATGCCCTGGCAAATTACACTTGTCAGAGCTGCATTTATGTACCATGACGACAAATGGGTACGATACATGATTGCACTGTGCATCTTTTATAGGGCTAATTTTGTATCACTAACATTCTTACCTGTCCTAACATGGTTTCCCAGCACACCTTTCCATCCCCAGTGGCACCGGTGCAGTTGGTGGTGTTGAACATACCGTCCAGCTGGGTGACGGTTATGGGAGGTGGCAGTGTAGTCCCGGTTATCGTACAGTTAGAGGCTGACTGATTGGCAGCAGCCTCAGCCTGGTCAAATAAGAAGAAAATATGTGTATATGTATACATAAACATTTATTGAGTTAACCATTAAACCCTTAAAGGTGGCATGATAATTATATCAATGCATTCAGAGACATGAAGACACCTTCAAGTCTCTGATGCACTATACCTCTTTAGCATGATGTATGATTGTAGCCCAGGAGTCCATTGCAAAAAGATTTGTAGCTGGTTCTGTCGGAGGTGCTTTTCCCAAAATGGAACTGACTGACCTCAGGGAATCAATTCCCTGTTGGGTTGCAAAAAGGTGATTGGTCATAGAAGTGGTTTAGGAGTGGTCTGGATGAGAGCCAATTCCTGGCTAGTTCCCTCCTCTAATTCCCTGGCTTACCGACTAATGGAACCATTCAGGTGGAATCAATCATGGGGAACTGAAAGGTGCATTAATTACAGTGAGAATTGAATTCCCAATCTTACCGCAACGGCCTCCTGTATTCACACATTATGGCAACACTATTGGGTCAGTAGAAAAGGTTCGGCATGGCGATACATGCACAAAATAATAATCATAACAGTGAGGGTGAGCAAATACGTTAAGTGACACAGGGACTCAAGAATCCACACTGGTGACACGAGATTCTAAAACTTGACATGTAGAAGAATGCACTGTTACATTATAGAAGCAAATTTCAAATTGGGGAACGGTTGATACTTACCTTATCAACTATTTTCCAATACAAAGCAAACATCAACGTGTAGAGATTCATCAAATAAAGCACCAATATTCTACAATACAAATGGTAGGCAATATTATAGGTAGTCATATCCCATCTGCATAATGTTCGTAATGTGCGGACAATCATATTTTTTCCTGTGCATTAAGCAACCAAAGGTTGGTATTGATAAAACAATGCAATTATGTGGGGATTTAGAGTGTAAAACTTTTTTTTTTATAGTCAAAGATTTTGAATTTAAACTATCGAAATCACGATATAGCTGGAGTAGATACACGGTTCATATGATAACTAGGCCCTATCAGTGAAACCACAAATGTAGGAATTCAAATTGTCACAAATTATCATGCATTTCTATGTGCCCTTTGTACACATTTGCATAAAAAAATGAATAATTATGATCAGTATTTGTGGATCAACACGGTAAAAGGTACGCCCGCGAGGGGGTGCATGGGTGTACCTTTTACCATGTTGATCCACATTTGATAATTTAGTTCACCTGCCGAGCTGCAGACGTAGGTTTATACGTGGATGGTATTTCTCCATGAGCCCAATGACGTCAAACAGGGTAGGGAACAGCGCCGTGATCAGAGCCATCACGAACGACACCTGCAGGCATAATGCAGAACTAAATAGTAGAAAATTGGGATCTCTACAAGCATTTCGTGAGTAGAGGAGAGGGCAGGGGTGTCCTATGGGGAATGGGGGGAGCTAAGACATGGGAATGGGGAAGGTCCTGGCCATGGGGAATGGAGGAGGTCTTGGACGTGGGGGAATGGGGCGAGATCTTGGGCATGGGGAATGGGGGAGGTCCTGGATATGGGGAATGGTGGGAGCTCAGACATGCATGGGGAAGGGGGGGGGGAAGCTCAGGCATGGGGAATAGGGGAGGTCCTGGCATGGGAAATAAAGGAGGTCTTGCACATGGGGAATAGAGGAGGTCCTGGACATGGGGAGTGGGGGAGGTCATGAACATAGGGAATGGGGGAGGTCCTGGACATGGGGAATAGAGAAGGTCCTGGACAAGGGGAATGGGGGAGGTCCTGGACATGAAGAATGGAGGTCTTGGACATGGGGGATGGGGGGAGGTCCTGGACCCCGGGTCCTGGACATGGAGAATGGCAGGAGGTCCTAGACATGGGAAATGGAGGAGGTCCTGAACATGGGGAATGGGGGAGGTCCTGCAACTGCAAACCTATCAGAATCATTGTCTACATTCATGTGAACGGGTATTAGACCCATGTGACGCTGATGTGCATGAATTGCCTACCCGCAATGAAGTGAGTAAACTAGTCACAAGTAGGAAACATCAGTTACTACGTCTGATGCCCGGGTCTGATGCACAAAAGATCGCAAAATGCAGAAAATGTCCTCGCTCCAGCCAGACTGTTACGGGGCAATGCGAAAGTGAACATGAAATGCCCGAGATCAAAAACTGATGTCTACGACAGAAGCCCCTGTTACAGAGGGATTCAGTTATGGAATGGACTAGATTCAAGAACCCAAAGAATAGCAGAGTTTCAACGGCAGCAGTAAGTCTATCGTTAGATAAAGTCAAAACAGAAACAAACATTGAGTGTTACATTGGTAATTTGTAGTAAAAACATTGTCAGTAAAGCAGGAGCTACACAGCACATTTATTATATGTATTGGGATTAACCTGGCGGCTTATTGAAAAACGCCCCTATGTTGTGAATCTTTCGCCAATAAACAAATATTCAATTCAATTCAAATACCTCATTTTGATCCCACCAGCCGACCTCCTCCCCTCTCTGGAGGCGTTTCTCCACCTTCTGAGAGCGTTCCACGGCTAGATAAATGGCGTATGTACTGGACACGAGCACAATAAGAACCAATATGTTGGCCAGCACACGCATAAAAAACAGAGTCTTCCTGTAACAAGGGATTGGACAAATTATTAGTACAAGCAACCCATATAGGCTCATAGATAGATAGATTGCCGTGTTGATGCATGTACAGTTGAGGATCCAATAAGTGCTTTGTGGTGATAAGATCAAATATAGAGCCCTATAGGTCGAATCCCACTTGGCGATTCAGGGTTCCAATACCTCTGCGATTCTGTCTGCTGTGTTGTATGGCCCTTGCTATGGCCTTAAAACGCAAGGACTATACTGCAAAGTGGACCTTAATCCACTGCGAGATTCGGTATATGTTAAATCCTAAATTGCCATGTAGGATTCGACCTGATCCAGTTTTTTTTAAGCTCATATCAGTGAAGTCCATGCACTAGATCATGCAACAAATATATTAATCAAGATGTCTTACGTCGTTTTCTTCTTTGTTCTTTCTTTTTCCTCTTCGATTGTTTCCTGCAAAGAGAATAACAAACAACATACTCATACATATTATTATAAGAGAATGATGATGACCAGGCTGATGCTTCATTCAATGATGAGCGTCCATCGATGTATGCAATATTTAGTCAATACAAGGACCGCATGTTGGTGTTCCCTTGTCATGACGGTCTTGACCCACCAATTTAATGCCGGCAATTCTCCACAAGCATTATACGTAGGTGCACCATACTTTCTGGGAGTGCTTCAGCATCGTCATGATGCATGAATGCAGGTCTCACTCCAGGTGAGTAACTCACCAGCACTGCACTATACACCATGACGACAAAAAGGGCGCAATGATACCAGCTAGTCATTTCTCAAACCCTACGAGTGGCCTACTCCTGGTACGATTTGGAGTGGCCATAGAGTTTGTATGGGGTTTCCAGTGCGATTTGGTGAGGGCCCACTCGTAGCATTTTGAGAAATGATTTCCAGGGCCCGTTAGTAACGATAACGAGGCCGTTCTGTATAGGGCTCACCCGGGATACATTATCAACCAATGAGATAACTCCCTCCATTCACCGCACCTGAACAGGACCTATCACATGCCGCTGCTGCCAAAAACAGAAACATGATTGTTGCAGGTTTGGACGAAGAACCAGATGAGGACCTCAGAGAGAAGATACTCAGACTTATAGCCATACGGGGTGGTGATATAAAGAATGCAGATATTATTCGCACTAATAGACTGCGCGCAAAGAATACACCTCCTATTGAAGGGAGAATCACCAAAGTGATCGTCTGCTTTACTACTATCCGTGCCCTTGAACACTGCCTTACCCTAAGGCCTGAGATGCTACCTGATGGAAAAAGAAGCTCAGTTTTCTTCAATAGAGACGAACCGCATCATGTACGCAACATGAGATGGAGATTCAGAGAGATTGCCAGAATCCACCGTGAAAAAGGAGGCCTGCTTATCACCCCCAACGACAATGGCATTAATGTAGAAGGAACCCAATTTAACCATAACCAATGGGATGAATTGCCATCGGAGATATTGACTGATGAGATTAGAGCGCATCTAGAAAGTGAGGAAAAGGCGTCTACAGACAACATCCTCTCCAGACCCAAAACTGGAACAGAAAAGATGAAAGTAACTCCATGTGGATTGGTTTTTAATGGCCCAAGGGCACCATTCTCTAATATGTACACCACTGCCATTAAATATTCACCGCTTCTGAGCACTGGATATGAAGCAAACGAGCATGAATACTGGTGTAATGAACAAGCCTTTGCCCACAATAAGGCGTTGTTTGGAGACTATCGAGAGTATGCAGACAAGATCCTAGCAGAAACCGACCCCTTCGAACTAAAAGGGTGGGCCAAAAAGTGCTACTTTCCTACCGGTCACAAATGGTGGACAAGTCGCTACGAAATTATGAAAAAAATAATCGCCTGCAAGTTTGATCAGCACCCTGACCTTGCCGATAAGCTACTCAGTTATGATACAGACTATGTTGAAAGTACTCGAGACTATTATTGGGGTGCTGGTGTACTCTATGACGAAGATGTCAAATGGCATACAGGTACATACTTTGGATTAAACAAATGTGGTGTCTTGCTGTCAGAACGGCGTGCCATAATCAGAGCACAACGTAACGCCAAGGCCTGCATTGACCAAGTAGCTGCAGAAACAGACGCGAAGGCTACCAATGTAATTATACACACACCCATGGACACGCCAATGGCCGAATGCGGAACCAGGGCGCCTGACCGACTCCCAGCAGAGAATACAGACATACCCATGCCTCCACCTACCTCCAACTGCACCCAGTCAACCGCGTCCACAGTGCACACCCCTGACTACACTCCAATCGGACCACAACCAGCGCCACTTGTCACCGCCATGTTCACAGAGACACACGACATGAACAACGGAGCATCCACCTACACAACCCTGGTCTCAGCTCCACCACCTCAGCGCAAACCAATGGATCAACCATTGGAACAGCAGACTTCTGATATGTAGCTCACACCCCCACACAGCTAAGTGATGATAAGTCAGACACTTAACGATAATGTTGGCTGCATCTGTTCTATGGTTACTGTGCCCTGTTAAACTATATGACTATCTCGTATAAAAGTGCTCTGTGCTATGCCCTGTCTTGTGTATCAATGTATGACTTGAGATAATTCTGCTCCTGTTTGCTGCATACTACAAGCTAACCCTTTCATCTTGCTGCCTTACTAGTGAACCTGTGTGACCAGAGGACACTGATGTCATTGGTACCTCCTACATCTACATGACGAGCACCCTAACCTACCAGTACTGTAGAGCCGAGCAGCACCATCTGCGTATACATATGCCACTGACTTATTACTGCCATGATTTAAGGTAGGATCAACCCAAACTGACCTCATCATGATCTGCTACCGAAACTGCCTTTCCTAGGACAGTATGATGTATTGATATACAGCATAAGTGCAGTAACTTTCATACAGTCCTAAATACTGGACACAGCACTCTCACTTTCCACTTCAACTACAAACTGACTGTATTACTGCTGATCACAGCACTCTCACATTCCACTTCAACTGCAAACTGACTGTATTACTGCTGATCAATTACTGTTTGTGATGATGTACTTGTTCTTATCGTGTGATAGTTGATAACCCTCAAACCCAACAGGCTATGGGGTGGTTGCTATGATTTGATACCCCTTTAACTTGCTAGTCTCAATATATATGTTGAATAATCCCACACCATCTTAACGTTTTACACTCAGTATAATTAAATTAATCACACTTCTCTGGAATGGTGCAAGGATGCGGAGCCCCTGCAGCATCTCTAGGAGATCCCTTTCAACCCCCCCCCCCTATCAGGCACTAGCCTAGGTTGAGTTATCTCCCTCGGCTATTGTTTATTATACCCCTGGTATAATAAACATATATAGGGGTATACATTCCCCCTACTATACCATGGATCCTGAAGCCAGAAGGCAAGCATTAGTTGCCACACAATCATATATTGATGGCCTTAAGGGTGTCACTATCATCAGCTGCAACGCACGTAGCCTAAATAAGAAAAAGTTACTAGATATCAAGCTAAGCCTTGATTGTGATATATTGTGTATCTGTGAGTCCTGGGGGGATAGCATGAAAGATGACATGCTGTTCTATTGGAAGGACAAAATAATCTATTCACACGACCGAATTGATAAGATAGGTGGTGGTTTATTAACTTATGTATGTGATTACTTTAGTCCATACTGCTCTGTGAGATATGACCTACAGGTTATGCATGAATGCATCGAGGTACAGGCTTTACAATTTGAAAAACCGACGTACCAGATATTCCTGTTACTAAACATATATAGAACACCTAACTCAGATGTTGACATATTCATTACCAAGTTAAGAGAGCTGCTTAATCTGGTGGACAGAGATAGATTTGAGTTGTGGATTGTCGGTGATTTGAACATTAATACTAGGGATAGGAACTGTCACTCCTCCAAGGAACTTTTTGATATTTGCCGTGAGTTTAGTATTAAGAGGCAGAATGATGATATTACGCGCCCTAATGAAACTGCTTCCAGAGGAACTTGTATAGATCATGTAATTACAGATTGTGATATTGTCAGTGTTTGTAAACCCCTTGCTTGTCTCATAGCAGACCACTACCCTTTGTTGGCATGTAGGAAAAAAATGAAGGAAAGCTATGACCCTAGGTCTTTCACGGGTAGATCATATAGAAAATATGACAAATCAGATAAGTATGAATATCTTTGTGATATAGACTGGGCCCCATTCTTTGCCAGCTCAAACCCTAATGCCCAGTGGACTTTTATGTATGATGCGCTTATTGAATACTTGGATAAGAGCTGCCCAATCCGTAATTTCACTATAAAGAAAGAGAGAAAGCCCTGGGTAACTGAAGAAACTATTGAGCTGATAAATGATCGGCATCTATTATTGTATGAGTACAAAATAACAAAAAACCCTGCTTTACTACAAGCTGCACAGAGAATACGTAATAGGATTCAGCGTCAGCTAGATAATGGGCAGTCAACCTTTGTGCTTAATATGTTAGAGCAATCTAAAGGCGATCCCATTAAATTTTGGCAAGAAATCAATGAATTGGTAAATCCCACCACAAAAAATCTAGTAATCCAGCTGAAAAACGACCTTACTGATGAGGTAATTCCCATTGATCAAACTGCACATTATATAAACGAATATTTTGCTAACATTGGAAATGATCTATTCAGCAACCTCCCCCCAAGTGACATTGGCCTACCAGACCCTGACCTGAATCCTAATGACGAAAATGATGACCTTGACATATCAGCATTCATAAATGCTGAAGCTATTGCAACATTAGTCAAGAGCATTAACATTGACAAATCTTGTGGCCTCCAGGGTGTAAACAGCATGGTACTTAAGGATGCATTCAGCTTCCTTACCAAAGAGCTTACTCTTATTTTCTACAACTCTGTCAATGAAGGTATCTTCCCAAGGGCCTGGTCGGCTGGTACCCTAATACCAATCCCTAAAAAGGGAAACCTTAATAATATTAAGAACTGGCGCCCAATCACACTACTACCCTTACCAGGGAAATTACTGGAAAAACTAATCCATAAAGTGTTATCTGATCATCTTGAAGAAAATCATGTGTTGAGTAAAAACCAATTTGGATTTCGCCCTGGCTCAGGTACCTGTGATGCAGTTTTCCATGTGGTTAAGGATCTCTATGATGCACGAGATGATGGTCTGGTCACTGCAGCTTGTTATCTGGATTACTGTAAAGCTTTTGATTTCGTGCACCACCCAACCCTAATTCACAAAATCTGTCAGTTAAACATTCATCGTAAACTCAAGAAATGGCTCATGGAGTATCTGTCACACAGATCCCATGGTACGATGGCAAACAATAAGCTTTCTGCCCAATCACCTGTCAAGTTTGGCGTACCACAAGGATCTGTAATTGGTCCTTTACTCTTTGTACTCTTCATAAATGATCTTGGTGCTTGTTTTGAAAATTGTCATTATAGCATGTACGCGGATGATGTGGTAATCTATGTCTCCAACCCTGACCCGGCTGTCGCCGAACGTTTACTACAGGAGGACATGGAGCGAGTGGGTACCTGGTGTCATCGGAATTACATGACCGTTAACTCAGATAAAAGCATGACAATGTTTTTTGGTTCAAGGAACAGACTCCAGCACATAGGTATCCCCAACATAACTTTAAATGGTAACAGACTACCGAGTTGTCAGAGCTATAGCTATCTAGGTGTGGAACTGGACTGTCATCTAAGTCTAAGCCCACACATGGGCAAAGTAAAAAAGTCAATGGGTAACAAGATTTATAAGCTTAGTAAACTCCGCAAATGTATGTCAAAGGACATTAGCCTTAAGGTTTACAAAGTTATGATTTTGCCTAGCATAGAGTACTGCTCTTTTTATATAGGCAGTGCCCATGGTTATGAACTAACAAAATTGCAATGGTTGCAGAACCACGCCCTCCGTATATGCTCTGGTGTAGGTATAAGACAGATAAGCGTTGCTGATCTACATAAAGTCTGCTTGTTAGACCCATTAGAGCATAGACGGAAAGTGCAGTTACTAATATTAATGTGGAAAAGGGCACACAGTGGTGAGGCACTGGTACAGCGCAATATAAGAACCAGAGGAGACAGAAAAATCAAATTCGCCAAAAGACGGGCAAAGACCAGCTTCTACCAGAAGTCTCCCTATTATAAGGGAGTATCACTCTGGGATACCCTACCAAATGAAACACAGCGCCTCCCTACCAGACGCCGCTTTAAAACGGCAGCTGAGAAATTCCTGCGTACTTAACATGCCTGCACCTGCTATCAGGCCTCTATCACTCTGTCTAAGTCCACATATAGTATATAACCTTATTATATGGTCTTGTGATATACAATTATTTGTTAATTGATCATATACTGTTTGGATTGACTTGTAATACTATTGGACTGCCACATCCCTGAGCAACTCTAATGTAACAAATGTGTGCGCAGAAAAACGTCCCATTGGGACGATTCCGTACAATAAATTCAATTCAATTCAATTCACTACATTTTTTTGGGTACATTATGTAACACCTGGTACCCATCATGCAGGCTTTCATCAGTGCTTATCTCGCCAGGTCCCAGATCAAGCAATGGTGGACCCACTTGGCCTCAATATTAAGCCCTATAGTATACTTTCCTCAGTGGTATATTCCCGCTTAGCGGATTCCTTAGTGGGCTGACCCCTGCTGAAGCTGATACCTTGCGAGATAAGGACTGATAACAGCGAGCTGATGGGTACCAGGTGTTACATAATGCACCCTGGAAAGTAGGCACTGTAAGAAAGGATTTTTTTATCATTGGTTATCCCATAGTCCACCGGGCTTCTGTCGTCTGTCGTATATCTTCGACAGAGGCCAGGTGGACTATGGGTGTAGTTAAACTTATAACTTACACGTAATACAGTAGTTATCTCAGCTACTTTATTTTTGGCGGTCTCGGCGTTACCAATCATAAAGTCCCAGCTGGTGAAGGTCTTCCACATAAAGGTATACTGCTCGTCCTTGGACGTTAATTTGTTAAGCCGTGCATTGGCTGTCATTCTATAAATACAAGGAATGGAAATGATTATTTTTCATCAGGGGACGGGGCTGCCAAAATATTTGGCAGGGGCATAAAAGATCGAGCTAAATACACTGCGGTGTTTAAGAACAAATTTTCTCAACACCAGCACTTAAACATCTAAAGACTTGAAGTGTGTAATTGTTCCCTCAACATCTTTTCTACAGTGTACACTTATTGGACACCGAAGGGCAATGTATGAGTTCGCGTAAGCCCTTCAGTCTCTATTCCATCTTTCTGTCTATACATTAAAATACAGTCCAATAGATTTATGTAATCATTTTCTACATATTATTGTATTTAACTTCATTGGTTTGAATTCTTGATTCAATGCTAGGAACTCTACAGGCTTCACCCATTATATATCCATTATGTACACTGTAAAAAGGAGCTTAGGTTTTAAACATGTTTAGGTCTAAACATGTTTAAAGTCTCAACATATTGGATAGGTAGGTGTACTCCTGGCTATTTATTTAGGATTTAAACAGTTTTATCCTAAACACCTATGCTAAACATGTTTAGGTGTTTAGCATTGAAACAGTCTGAAGTTCAGGTGTTTAGGATATCAACATGTATATGTTTAGGTGTTTAGGTATGAAAGACCGACTAGGTGGCAGCTCTGTGCTTGAATGACATTTCTAAAAAGAGTTATACTGTCTTCTCCTAAAAATATGTTAAAATCCTTTGTAAATCATTAATGAGGAATTTCATCTGAAAGAACACCAATGCTATGATTTAACATTTTGGATTGGCCATCTAGATCCTATATATTGCTTAGATCAGTAGGCAATTTGTTCCAGACACCTTAACTTTGTAGTCCAAGAATAGATAAAGCTATCATCAATCATCCATTCTGTTGTAATCTACCTACACAGGGCTACCCTCTATTGTGGATAATGGATGTGATGGTATTCTTTGAGAGTATGATGCTCTCTCTGCGCACTATAGCTATAGTAGAATAATCAAGATGATCTACAAAGATCAATATAGATCTATGGATATATCTAAACACAATACCATAATGCTAAATACCATAACCTTGAAACATCATCTAAGCATGTCAAATTTAAACACATGGGCAAACCTAAACATAAACACAGTAAACATTGTATACAGCTAAAGATAGACCTAAACACTTTGAAATCTAAACACAAAGGCTAATCACATTATGAGGCTAAACATGTTTAGGTTTATAAAGTGTGTCCTCAAAAAACGGGACAAGAAAATGTTTAGCAATGTGTTTAGACTCTAAAACCTTTTTCTTTTTTTTTTTTACAGTGTATAGCAATTTAAGATTACTTACTTTCTGAGTATAATGAGAAAAGATGTTGCAAATGCAGAGAGTCCCACTAACAGATAGGCCAGTGGTAGTCGATAGATACCGCCGATAACAGGGGTGTTTGCATAATATCCATAAAATAGGAAGGAATGCTCCAGATAACCCTGAAAGTAGTGAAAGGCTGACTTATGACAATGGAATAGGGAGTGTGGATGGGGGGTCCCCCATGTCACATGTCAATTTTAAGAAATGGTTATGTCACATGTCACTTAAATCCCCATGTCCCATGTCACCTCTAAGAACCTCTCATGTCACATGTCGATTTTAAGAAATGGTTATGTCACATGTCACTTAAATCCCCATGTCCCATGTCACCTCTAAAAACCTCTCATGTCACATGTCGATTTTAAGAAATTGCCATGTCACCATGTCAAATTTAGTGGTCCACACCCATGGAATACTTCATACATTTTGTACATCACGCCCCGTCGTCTACTGTGGTCCAGTATACCTCATAGCATGAATATAGAGTATAAAATCCTCCCTGACCTCCCTTTCCCATCGCCTTCCCCTTTACCTGATTCAATGCTTGGAAACAAATGAGTTATGCCGAGGGTATGCCATACATTTGTGTTTCTTAAGTGCAATGTCGTTGTTTCAGTTGTGTTGTGTTGAACATACAGAAATCTTTATAAACTTACTCGCCAGTCCAAAATGGTGTCAAAATTAAGAGCTTTCGCCAGTTCGTCTTCTGGGACGCTTTTCTGAGGGGTGGAGCCCCAAGGCGTTCCAAATAGAATCTGCAATAAAAGTGTGTGCTCTATTGTATTCTGCTGTATTCATGCCATCAAAGCACGAGGGAGGTTGTTAGTGGAAAAAGGTTCTGTTTGAAATTTACTATCAACTTCCGCTGTAATCAGCTAGCCCGGTTAGCTCAGTCGGTAGAGCATGGGACTCTTAATCCCAGGGTCGTGGGTTCGAGCCCCACATTGGGCGACAACGTTTTGACTAACAAGGACTGGTAGCTCTAGACAGGTGAGGCTCCCCGACACGTTTTTACTATGGAGGTTTAGCAACCACGACGTACATCACCTGTTTCTGATTTCACGCAGACGTAGCAATGCAGGGGTATGCTGACCGCGCCCTGTTGCCCATACGTAGTGGTTGCTAAACCTTACTAAAGGAAGTCCAGTGGTTGCTAAACCTCCCTACCTCCTATTAGCCCAGATAGCCCTACTGTCCTACATGTAGGACGCCTAAGTGACATCATGGGAAGAAGTCTACATCCGCAAGTAAACTAAACAGAAATGGAAGTAAAATGTTGCATCCTATAGTTCTAGACCCAAGGGTTCCAAAAATGCTCCATATGGGTATTCTTAGGTACTTTTATGGCATTACACACATCTCCCAAAATACCTACTACTTAGAAAATTACCCTCTGCTAAAGATTTGGACCTTTTCAGAGGTGACAGATGCCCAAAGTCCTACTTCCTACATGTAGGACGGTGCTAATCTCTGGATCCACTATAGCTAAAGCATTGAAATTTCTTGTTTGGCATAAATGGCCATAATTATATAAGCTTATTTGTCAGTTTCCGGTACAGGAATTGTGGTTTCCATGGCAACCAAAAGAACACAAATTTTAAAAGACAGTAGTCCTAAGTCCTACTGTCCTACATGTAGGACGGTAAGCAGTCCCTCATATCTCTGGACACGTGCAGATAAAGGTCTGAAATTTTAAACAGGGCATATTTGGTGATATATTTGTCTACTTATCAATTTTAACACTCTATGACAAAAAATGCCACTTTAGGGTTACCTGGGTTAGGGAGGTTTAGCAACCACGACCATGTCACCCATTCCTGATTTAACGTAGACGTATACACCAATGCTATAGGTATGCTGCACGTCTACGTTATATTGCCCACGTAGTGGGTGCTAAACCTCAATGGTTAAGCTAGGCCTAACGTTTTTGCTTTCTTGGTGTTTTTTTTCTACATTCTGAAATCGGAAATTGAGATAACTATATGGTCAGTTGCACCTACTGCAATTTTTTGTTTGTTTGACAGGAAACCAATGTTTATTTTCCTATAAATTACATTATCAAGATATTGTCTTTTTTTCAGATTATCATTTATAACACGAGAAAGCTCATTCTGATATGCAAATAAAGCACTAGTCTTACACAATGGCGAGTTGTGATTTTTATAAGGCAATAAAAAAAGGTTTCCGGTCATCCGCCCGACCTCATCTATAGAGGGCCGACCTCAGAATTTTTTTGAAGATTTTTTTTTTTCAAAATGTTCAAATCATTTTGAGTTTTTTTTTCTTCAAAATTCATACTCGAATAACCCTGTTTTTGCTTAACCAAAATGGGATAATTATGTAGGCTAGCGACAAGTGTACCGTATAGTCGCGCATTGGACAATGGATGACATAGACATAAGGCATTTTTTTATGTGCTTTGAGCGGGCTTTTGACCTACCTCAGGAATAATGATAAAACACGCGCTGAGGACCGTCATGACAATGTTCACCCAGAACATCCAGCGGAGGAATGTAAAGTAGGAAGCTACCACACTCCCAAAGTAACCTGAATGTAAGATAACACAGAACACATTAATTATAGGCATATATGGGATGCATTGATAACCTATGAGAATGGCCCCTGGTTACTCTTTTCACCAGGGTTGCATTCATGAATCATGATGCCCCTGGGAGTCATTTCTCAAAAGCTATGAGTGGGGCTTCACCGAATCGTAATGGAAACTCCATACAAACTTACTCTATCAGTTGTCTATGGCCACTCCAAATCCTACCGGGAGTAGGCCGGGCTGATGCACTAAAAGCATGTAGAATAGGGAGACTAAGTCACGTCACGTGACCGTGCGTTCAAGGCCTAGCATATTATCGCCCGCAGGCTTGAAGGATAGGAGATTTTTTTAGGCATAGCACAACTTTTTTTAAGAATGAGAGTTGAGCCTTAAAATTACCTATATGGTGGGCCTCTAGGTCAATTCAAATATTGGTCATTTTAGTTCCAAATCAGAATTTTTTTTACGACATGGTTTATCGCGAGACTTAGGCTAGCACTGCATCATGACGCGCATCAAATGACACGAAGCTAGAAGGATATCATGCAGACGTAGCAGTGCTGATGCACGTCTCTATTACTAGTATATACTGCCCACGTAGTGGTTGCTAAACGTCCCTAATACCCGGGTATAATGCAACTTAATAGGGCCTAAACATAGGCCGGGCTATTTATCGTTTTTTTTCAAGAAGGTCTACTGCCCGGGATCTAATGTTAGGTCTAATTTTGCGACAGCATTAAAATAGTGTCCATGATTATCCAAGATGGTTAGGTATTGCTCCATAACTCAATAGCCTGTAGGCTGAGACTGTTGTGGGTCGTACACTAGATAGGCCTATAGTCAGTAAATCAACTCACTTTCGATTAACTTGATCCGCATCTCCCAAGGTATCAGTAGGGACAAGAAATTCATGAATTCTCGTTTCAACCGTTTCCAATACTGGAAGGGAAAAACAAATGGTACACGTGTATATAATTATAGTGGTAGTGTAGGGTTGGGAGCCCGGGGTTGGAAGTCTATGAATAATGCTTCATTGATCACAGTAGACAAATCATCATGTAATTTCATAACTTTGAGAATATTACAATTTCGACGTAGGTCTAGTGATTCAGGCGACGTTACACCACTGTCATTGTGTCAAGAGAATAGAGAGGTTTAGTAACCCTATGTTCTTTACCTTCGCACTGGCCTCTTGATAGCCATGTCCACGAGACAATTGACCCTCGTATCGTTCTACGTATGATTTGGCCAGCCTGTAGAGAATACATGGACTCATCAACAACTTCAGCAGTTCGGTTTATCAATTCATAACCTGATACAAATGTAACATGTTTTGATGACAAAGGCACTAGTTGAGGGCCATAGCCAAGGCAGAGGGACATAGAAAAATATCTTGGGGGAAAACACGCGTACTGGCTGTCAGTTTGTATATATAGCCTGCTGGTGAAAGAGAGCGCGGTTCCGTGGTGTAACGGTTAGCACTCAGGACTCTGAATCCTGCGATCCGAGTTCAAATCTCGGCGGAACCTGAACGTTTTTGTTTACCCGCATGTAGCCTATACATGTAGCAATAAGGCTCTACATGCAGAACGAGATACCTCACACTTAAGGCGCTGCTTATACGCTAAACAGTTGCTTGTTTTAGCGCAGGTTCTCAAATTAGCACAGGTCACGTTTTAGCGCAGGGTAGAGGAAGGTTATAGAATTTGATTTTCCATACATTTTTATGCTTCAAATAAGCGCAGGTCTCATATAAACGCAGGGCAAGTCATAGACTGAAATATATGTGGATCAACATGGTAAAAGGTACACCCATGCGTGGGTGTGCAGGCGTACCTTTCACCATCTTGATTCACATATTACCGCAGGTGCGCTAAATCGGGCCACTACGGTAAGCTCCTTGTGCATGGGGGGTCCCCATGTCCCTTGTCGATTTTAAGAAAAGCCCATGTCAAATGTCACTAAATTTGTATTTTCCTGTCCTTGTCACTGAGCTCCATGTCACATGTCGATTTTAAGAAAAGTCCATGTCCCCTGTCACTATCTTTTTTGTCTCATGTCCTTGTCCCTAGAAGCCACATGTCCTTTGTCGATTTTAAGAAAAGGCCATGTCACACTGTCGATTTTAGGGGTCTAGACCCATCCTTGTGCTCCCCAGGTGTAGGGGTGCACCCCTGGGTGCACCTTATGGGCGGGACTTCATATGTTCAATAATGTTGTCAATTGTTGAACGTAGCTTCATATATATGGTATGTTATTTTTTTTCTATTTTCTACTTTCTTCTTCGACATGCACTTCAGCTACCATATGGATCTAGACCCCTAAAATCGACAGTGTGACATGGCCTTTTCTTAAAATCGACAAAGGACATGGAGCTTCAAGGGACAAGGACATGGGACAAAAAAAATAGTGACAGGGGACATGGACTTTTCTTAAAATAGACATGTGACATGGAGCTTAGTGACAAGGACAGAGGGAAATACAAATTTAGTGACATTTGACATGGACTTTTCTTAAAATCGACAAGGGACATGGGGACCCCCCATCTAGACCCCCTACCATGGCATGACGTCGTTTATGGATGGCCCTTAATGAAGTCGTTTACGACGTCATGCCAAATTTGACCCCCCCCCCCCTCCTCCTTAGGCTTAGCTTTGTCATGTTTACTGCCAACTTTAAATTTAAAAAAAAGGCACCCAAACTTGGCTATAAGGGATAACTATTCATCTGTTTTCATATTTCTATTCATATCTATCAAAATATGATCTACTATAGGTGATAGGCCTAACAATAGTTGCAGCATTTAGGAGAAAAGGGCGGGTGGAAAAAGGTTTGTGAGTATCCCGCGAGCCGGAGTCGAACCAGCGACCTAAGGATGTCAGGTGTTTTGTGTGCCCACTACAGTCCTCCGCTCTACCAACTGAGCTATCACGGGCTCACCTATTTAGTTCTATGTTAAACAACTACAAATCTAGGCTATACAGGTGTGAAATATTGACCTGTGTAATGTTTCCGGAATGCCTACCCACTTGGCAAAAAACGTTTTTTTATACCAATATTCAACCAAATAACCAATAGGGAAACTAATAAAAACGTGTTTTTTAACGTGAAAAATAAAACAATGTTTTTATGCCAATTAAGTGGGTATAGCGTGTAAGCCACGCCTTAAACCTCAGAATACACACTTTCTGTGCCGTAGGCCGGGGCCGTAGGCGTAGGTTCTGTCTACAGTTGTGATGCGCCTTAGAGGCGAGAATATCGTACTGAAATGACCAGCATTTGGTCCTAGATGACTGGTATGAACCATGAGCGTGCCTTATAACGGTGCTCCTTATACACGAAGTATTACGACAATAGAAGAGTTCTGAACATTTAATCTGTATAACGTTTTATTGTGAGGACAGGGCCAGGTTATAACTCAATGTCACTACGCAGTCTATTACAGGAAAGGAATAGTGTAAAACCATATTCTTAGAAACAGTGATTATGATAACTGATGGAAGTGAGATAGGCCAACCGGGGTATCCAAGTCATGCTTGATTGGTGATAATTATAACGACCAATGGACGGGAATGTCTAGAATTTTGATTAATCAAGATAAGAATGATGAAACAGAAACATATATCCTTAACCTAATGATTGACATGAACACTTACTGTAACGTTTTAAGCTTTTTCTTCATGGGCCATGGTTGTGTTCTAACGGAGGCAATAAGCTCATTCTGAATTTTGAGGTTCTCAAAAATCCTATCCTCGTCATTCTGCTTCGAGGAGTACATGTCAAGCAGGTCGGACGTCTCCCTTAAAGTTGTCCGATGAAAACGAGAATTGATCAACATGAATCAGCGATAAAGCAAAGTAATTGCATAAAAATGTAACTTTTATAAAGGACACCTTTATAAATATATGCCTGTCTTTGAGAGCGTGAACCCTTTAAGGGCTGCTGATGCATTAATGCATCATGGTCATTAGTCATCCTGATGCAATAATGCATCATGCATCATGCCAACATAATGGGCATGGTACACTCTCTGTGGGTCGGCATGATGCTTGAATGAAGTGCTGGCGAGTATGCTCACCAGCACTTCATTGGTGCATCATGACGACCAATTGGCATGATGCACTCCTGCGTCAGCGGCCCGTAAAAGGTTAATCCTACATAGACTAGGCAAGCCGCTGCATTTTACCCACCGAAATCTCACCCGGAAAGGTCCATGTACGAGTCTGATTTCTCCAGCAACGGCACCTATAGCAAAGGAATTAGCACCCTCAAATACTTACGTGTGCATCATCAGGCTACCTAGTCGGCGACTCTTGAAGTCCCTTTTCTTTCCCATCCTGATGTGTATATTATTTGAACATCATATCTCCATAATTATAAGGGTGTTTCACTGTAATCCTAATGCATTACTGTGCTCTGCGAGAGGTTCCGTTTATTTATAAGCATATATTTGCATTGTACTGGTCAAAATATACGATGGTGGCAACTGTGCCACCCCCATCACTAACACACTAGAACACGCTGAAAACACCTGCTCATTCACGTTAGTAGGTCTCTGGGTATAATTGGGGTTACGGGTATATGGGTTTCAGAGACAGGGAGACAGGGAGAGACCGGGAGGCAGAGGCAGAGACAGACACGGAAATAGCAAGTTCAAGTTCAAAATTCAAGTTCAAAATTGTTTATTTGAGTTGCTGCAGTATAGGTAATCCTGTAATTATTTCTACAACAACATTTCTTATTTAGGTCATTATGTTAAGTAAATAGTCATGCTGTTCAATGTATATTTATACATTTCATTGAAAATGACTGTTACAATCTGTAATCATGAATTATCCGATGCTCATTATGGTTAGTAGACAGTGGAAAATATAGTATAGTACAGTAGAGGTAGTGAGGGATGGGGTTGGGGCCAACAAAAATCACTAATAAGTAGCTTCTGAGTGGAAACAGCATAGTTATCATAAGTTAAGCATTAATTTTTGTTTTGAAAACATGGAGTGATGTCGCAAGCCTTGTTTCAATGGGTAGGGTATCGGAGGCATGGGACATACGATAGGACACACTTTGGCAAGCCTTAGACTTCATGTACCACTGAACCTTGAGAAGTTTTGCATCATGTCTTCTTGTGTATATGTCTCTATTGTCAACATTAGTTGGGGTTTGGGCAAAATGATATGCATCGACGAGTAGGTTATTATCCCTATGTTTGTCAATACATGATATTCCAGCCCCAATCTTTAAGGTTTCTAGTGATGCATTTTTGTCTCCAAAGTAACAGGTTCTTAACATCTGTTCTACAGAGCGCTCCAGACTCAGGCGCCCAGCTTTGTTACCTATCCCATATACAACTAGACCATAGTCAATGCAAGGTAGTACCATAGTTTTAATGACATCGAGGGTTGCCTTTTGAGTTAAGCATTTTCTAAGGCGAGAAAGTAAAAAGGTTTTATAAGATATACTTTTTTGTACTATGTTCATGTGACCCTTAAAGTTTAAATCCACATCCAGTTCAATACCTAAGTATCTGTATTGATGTGTGGTTTGAAGCCTTTGTCCATTAATGACAAACCCCGGGTTATAATGTAAATTTTGCCTATATCTAGTACCATAGATGGCATATATTTTTTTTTTTTATATTTAAGGACAACTTATTTTTCTTACACCAGTTGGCCACATTGTCTAGGTCAGAGTTTATTCTGTCCACAATGTCAGGGATTGGTTCTCTGTATGAAATATATAGGGCTGCATCATCAGCATAGAGTTGTTAGTTCATGTGGTTCAGGGAGGTACCAAGGTCGTTGATATAAATCAGGAACAGTAATGGCCCTAATATGGAACCCTGGGGGACACCACATGTGATTGGTTTGGGTTGGGAAATATAACCATTTGCTTTAGTCCTCTGGTACCTTCCAGTCAGGTATGATTTGAACCAGGAGACAGAGTCAGGATTTAGGCCAATTCTTTGTAATTTCAAGCATAAAAGACTGTGATTAATGGTGTCGAACGCCTTGGCGAAGTCTAGATAGGTAACCATGGTCACATGACCTGGCTCAACAGCTGAGTACATGTGATCTGTTAACATGGTTAGACTGGACAGTGTAGAACGCTTGGGTCTGAAACCATGTTGGTTTTCATTAAGAATATTATTGAGCTGCAGGTAGTTTAGTAGTTGGGTGTGAACAAATTTCTCACAAATCTTAGATATGAGAGGGAGAATTGATATTGGCCTGTAGTTACTTAGCGACAGAGAAAAAGACAACAACAAACAGGAAGAGCGAGAGAGGGAGAGAGAGAGAAAGAGAGAGACAGACAGACAGAGACAGAGAGACAGCCAGAGGCAGACAGCCAGAGGCAGACAGACAGAGGCAGACAGACAGAGACAGAGAGATACAGGCAGACAAACAGACAGACAGATAGACAGAGACAGAGACATAGAGAGAGATGGAGATCAACAGACAGTTAGACAGACAGAGCAGACAGAAAGAAAAAGAAACTAGCAAAGACCTCCAGAGACAGCTGAGTGGACACTGTTGAGCCACCTCTTTATCACAAACACCCTGACAACTCACCCGTCATACATCTCGCTGTCCGAGCTGCGCGTTGATGTGCTGCCTCGTTTACGCCTGTGCCGCTTCCGGCCGCCATCACCACCATTCCTGTTCCTGATGAACTCAGTGAGGCTGTCTCTGAGGTCGTCATCTGCCTCCCAATCCACGTCCAGCAGTGAGGGCGAACTTATCTATGGGAACCACAGCGAACCCTATATAAGCTTATCTATGGGAACCACAGTTAACCCTATATGTTATGATTTGTCAAGGTTTGATGTATATTCATTCTTGATAATACAAACGCAGAGAGCAGTTAACACTAATATTAATCCAGGAGGGTCTTGCCATAAAAGAAACGTGAACCAAAAAAAAAAGAAGAAAACGTGCACGTTTTTGCAATGCTAAAAGAGTGTTTGTACAATCGTTTAGATGAAACATGCACATTTTTTTACATCTCAAAAGGAGTTTTTCCCCATTCATTCTCCTGCACTTCTTTGTCAATACAAAAAATGCAAGTAGTAGATAAACTATGGGTTAACCAGGTTACGTGAATATATACCTGGTGCGAAGCACCGGGTATATATGATGTAACCTAGTTAAACCCATAGTTTATCTGACTTAAACTATGGTCCAAGTTTGTCACAACTTGTATATATGGGAGGCATTTCCATACACCAGGAAGTCATTTCTCAAACGCTAAGTTTCGGGAACCCCCAAATCGTACTGACCTGCCTAGGATCGGAAGGTATTTCTTGGAGTATACAGGGTCAATCACTAAAACTGGTACAGATATGGAGGGAAAAGGCATGCACTTGTATAGGCAATCGTAGGTATTGTAGGATCACTGACTACCCTACACTACGATTGGACTGGATCGTAGGGGGTGTCCAAATCGTAGTAGGGAGACCCAATTCGTAGCTTTTGAGAAATGGCTAGCAGGTTACGTGATATATTCACAGTGGGATTCTTTTGTTCCAAGGTGTGACCATAGTTTAATATGAAAACGAGTTGGTCCATACACGTTTTCCTCAGCACTATTTGAAAAGATTTACACACATACTCCCTCGTTTTCTTTTGGCAAGACCCTCCTCAACTTTTTTTTCACCTACCTTGGTTGAATTACTCCTATCACTCCTGAAAGAGATATCCGTCAGCGCAGACGCAATGGAAAACTTCCGACTTTTCTTCCTTTTATTCTTATTGCCCTTACTGATTGTCCCAGTTGGAGTAAATGCTTCGTCATCTTCGTCAAAGATGTCAATTGACGTAAACGCCGGAAATCCCTCTTCGTCATCGATGACATCATTTCCGTCCCTCACCTGGCTGACAACAATGGCGGGGTGAGTGTTCTCCACGCCCTCTAAGGCAATGTGGTTGTCGTATGCAAATTCTTCACTGTCTCCGCTAGACGTCGCACCAAGGAGACTTTGGTTGGACTTCTTATGCCGTTTCCGCCTGGAAGTTAATGTCAACGGTAGAGTTTTACCGCAATTTAAGCCTCTAAATAATATGCATCATGCATCACATAAGCAAAAATAAATAGCATTACGGTGCTTATATTATAAAATGGTTGTGGATAAGAGGACAATAAAAATAAAATATTCAATATTGCCCAACATACAGGGTAACAAAAGTCATGTTCATATTGCCTAGATTTTCCATAATAATCCTTTTCAGAATGGGTCAAGATGCTACGATGCCAAAGAGGATGGATTTCTAAGTATCCATCATGGAGTATATTTGTTGTACCCAATGTTGAAATCAAACACGACGTATGTCACTCAAACCTAATTTTACGTAAAGGTAGCAGTGCTGTAAGTATGCTGCACGTCTGCATTATATTGCCTACGTAGTCACTGCAAAACCTCACTATTAGGTAGGTTTAGCAACGACAACGTACGTCTTCTGTAGCTCATTTAACGCAGACGTACCAATGCTGTAGGTATGCTGTACGTCTGCGTTTTATTGCTCACGCAGTTGGTGCTAAACCTCCCTAATAGTGAGGTTTAGCAGTCTTTCAAGTTGGGGGTGTGGCTTATAGGGGAGATGCACCTTATATGCGTGAGCTATTGTGGTATAGTATAAATTTGACATTGTGTTACCTGAAGAGGGAACGCTTCTGTTTTGATGTTTTGTTTTTGTCCTTTCTCTTATTTTCTGCTGTGACATTGGCCTCGTTTTCGTTCTGCACGATCACATTCTCAAAATCAAAATCAAGGTTTTGTCCAGGCACATTTAGGGTTGGCTGAGTGTAGATGTCGAGGGACTCAGGGTAGGAGGGTGGGAGAGTGTGATTGTGGGAATACCCCCTTCTGACGTCATCATCGTCCACTTCCGGTTCATTCTCGTCCGCCTCGTTGAAGTAGTCCATCTTGGAAGAATCTGGGGAAAGGGAATAAAATTATATTGACAGAATTTATGGGATTTCACTCTTTTTGGAATACCCTTTGTTATGTACAAGCCAATTTGCGTGTCCTGATTGGAAGTGCATGTAATCCTAATGGTATCTGAAGTCAAGTAAAAATCATGAATGGCTAAAAGAGTGTAGCGACACCATTTGCGTTGTGGACATAATCTTTAGCACCATCAATCAACAGCGACATAACATAGTAATTCTAGGACTGCATGGTGCCTTTGAGTTCTTATTTATTTCTCAACGTGATGCATTGAATTACCATTGAAAAAATCACATGAAATCACAGCACCCATGCTTCCTTCAGGATTCACAAATAAAGATTAACTCTAGACAAAGGGTTATCAGCACCCTATCTTTCCATTATTCTATATTTGACCTTGAAACCTTGCCCTGGGGGGGCATTGAGCTTCGGTTTGGGTACCATAGTGACCCCGCGGAGCGGTGGCCGTCGATGCGTCAAAGGGGAGAAAAAGGGGGGCTGTTACCTGAATTACATCTTGAGATTAAGGGGCTGTTAATACCTTTTATGCCTTGTTTGGAACAGAAGTAACTTGAATATTCCATGTTATCGCTCCAGGGCTGTGAAAATCCTGAGTAGTATTATCAAAGAACCTTGATTTACATAGAAAAGGACCCCAAAAAGGGGGACTGTTAAAAGGCTTCTTCAAAAAATGGGGGCTGTAAAAATTGAGCTGTGTTCAAAGGTGCTTTGATTTGGCAAAAGAGAGGGGGCTGTAGTTTTGCAGTTCGTACCACCAATCAAAGACTCAGTGCCCCCCCCCCCCCGATAAGTTGCTTCTTCAGGCATTTCTTTCTTGTGATTAGTATGACATGCCCTCTGCTTTTCACTCATTCTCTTCAAAGAGGTGTTCAAGTTTATGACATTGCCATATATACAACTTTTGGAGGGAAATCCAAAAGCAAATGGATTCGCTCATATTGCTATGCCAGTTCCATAATTATGTTTAATGCAAATGTTATGCTTGGATATCCTGGGTGCACCATGGAACACAGGGGAAACACATTCTTTTAAGTCATAAATGGGAAATGAATACGATTTTTAAACACACTTACACCTTGTCTGATTTGGTATTGATACGTTGTGGGAAGTGGGAGGCTATCAGAGAGTTGGGAGACTATCAGAGTGTTATCATAATTTGAGACACGATCTGCGAAAATGGGGCTTAGTGCAGGGGGTTCTAAGACCCCTTATCCCAGTACATGTTTTGTTCTGTATAGACACCGAAGACCTGTATAATCGTAGATTCAGGGGAAGAAGTATAGGGAGTAGCCTATGCTGCAGGGAATAATTAGATTGCAGCCACTGGCAAAGGATGATCCATTCCCCCGAATGAAGAATCATGCTGTTTGCGTGCAGTTTTTTTTTTCTTCTTTTTCTCCAGATTGCTACGGTCGCCGATGGCGCCATTATTTGAAGCATCCACTCTCCATCTGTGGCCGTAATCTGGCGTATCTGGAGGGTATTCCAGAACTGACTAATGTGACAGACCTTCAAATTGTAGTGGACTGCCAGTGCTATGGTCGCTCTATGAAATCTCTGTAATTGATTACATAATGACCCATCGTCCAAGTGATAGAAAGTTAACTGGCCAAAGGGCAATTTTTATTCGAAATTTCAAAACTTACTTGTTGTATTCCATCAAACACCATGCACTTTTTGGACCTTTTCTTAAATGTAACATATATATCAAGCTACCTATGCATTACCTGTGTTTTGTATGCTATCATACATGTATATGTTTGCGAACACTAGAGCTGGATACATATCAAAACGCCATGGGCTAATATTTATCCAGGATGAATTAAAGAATTTTAACTTCAACTTCAAAGCAGTCGTAGGGCAAGACCTACGATTGACCACGACGATTTATTCAAGTCCATTCTGAAATATCCTCGATGACTTATCTTATCAGTTATTTGGATTTGATAGAGGTGTCGTAGCAGTGCATTGATTGATGATCACTCACGTAGGCTTTAAATAGAATCAAAGTAAGAGCTCAAACTATGATTCCACTGGGGATAGACCTAGAATGTTTTGAAATTACCTCCTCCACACACCTTTGATAATATTGGCCCACCACCAGCAGGGATACATTGCGTGACCAAACCTGTCACACTTGCCATATCAAAGTTCGATCTGACACTAGGTCGAACTCCAGTTCAGTGTTACTATAGGGGTGAGAGTTAAGTGGTCACCATGTGGGTGATGAGGTTGGGTACATGGGTGGCGAGAGAAGGCTAGATGGTGGCTAGAATGTTCCATTAGAACTCGAACTATATATGAAAACTCTATCTATATTTGAACACTTTCATATTTTCTAAACAGCTATTCCACTGCTAGTCTAGTCAATGCTCTCCAGTGGCCAAGGGATCGTGTGTCATGTACATGAATGTATGGGCTATGGGGTACCATATCAAGAACAGGATTGTTGTTCTCACATACCGTAAATCCTCACGTATAAGGCATGGCCTATACGCAAGGATAGCCCCTAGCTGCGCCTTATAGAAGCTGCTGAACCTGAAATCAATGTGCATCATATATAAGTTATAGGCGATGATATCATTCTATAGAACAGTACTGTACTGCTCAAAATCAGGCCCAAGAGTGCGTCTTATAATGCGGGATTACCCCTTTATTTCATGTTGATACGCCCGAGATATTGATAGCCCATAGCCTTAACATTGCAGCTCCGTATCTCACACCCCCCATGAGATAACCCACGAATATATCACACGCTGAGGTCACGTGACCATTTAATGACGTCATAGCTCCAAGATGGCAATGAAAAAAATGCTTACGGCGAGTTATTCACAAACATTATGGTAAATTCTATTGTAATTCAGTAGTTTTAGATCAAGATAACATGAAATATATGCAATGGCACACTCGTTGGCTGTGGGCATCGTGCGATACAGCAGACAACCTGCGCGTGAGATAACCCTCTGAAATTCCTCCCTCTCATGAACCTTTGCCTATATACCCGGGGTATAATAGTAATTATAAGTGCTTCTACCTCTGCACTTATAAATAGGTCTTGTTACATTGTTATCCCTTGCGCTGGTAGGTACATCGTATACAGAACCAGTATGTAATATCAGCCATGTAGTGTTTACAAAGGGTAAACCAGCAGAATATGGAGTTCACATAGCAAACAGGTCTATATTGACCCACTCTACAATGAGCAGCTCGTGAGGGGCTCAATGACTTGCTCAGTACTATCTATGACGTCACTACAGGGCCATGGGGTAATCTGGATCCTACTTATGAGTGTATGTACACATAGACATCATGGTAATGCAGCAAATGGATCCCCCACTGTTGGTTTATTTGTAATTTAGGCTCTTTAGAAGGTCACATGTATAAATTAATCATGCATCAATTACTAACTTTACTAATTATTGTCATTACAGATGTGCTTATTCATCTTCACGACTATGGATTCTGTCTGTATAAAAGTTTGGAAGCAAATTTCGGAGCTTTGTTTACAAAATCAGAATCTTTTTCATCAACAATATCATTCCCTGTGATAGTCAAAGTTGCTTCGCCAGTAACAATGATCATCATACGATTGAAAATAGACAAGCAAAACGATTCAGGCCTATTGATCATGAAGGGTCAGGTCGACATGAATCATCAGATAACCCTACTGTCCTACATGTAGGAGACCTGAATGACATACGAGGGGAGTTATAATTATATCCAGAAATAAAATGAACAGATATGAAAGTAAAATGTAGCGTCTCATAGTTCTAGGTCGAAGGCTTCCAAAAATACTCCATATGTATTTTTTGATAACTCAATGATGTATTAAACACATTATGTTCCAAAAAACCTCTACTTAGGTGATTGCTACAGGTAGAGATTTTGACCTTCACAGATGGGACAGACACCCAAATCCCACTGTCCTATTCCGACCTAGCGTGATGCATTATTGACCAATGAGAAAATTCCTTTCATTCAATGCCGACTTTTCAGGGTGCATTACATAACATCTGGTACCCATCAGGTCGCTGTTATCAGTCCTTATCTCGCAAGGTATCAGCTTCAGCAGGGGTCGGCCCACTAAGGAATACGCTGAGGCCATATATGTTTGGATCCACTATAGGTAAAACTCCGAAATTTATTGTAGGGCATAAGTGGCCATAATTATATAAGCCTATTTTTCAGTTTCCAGCACTCTCCCACGGGAATAGCCATTTCCATGGCATCCAAAAAAATACAAATTTCAGTGTAGGCCTAAAGGACAGTAGTACAAAGTCCTACTGTCCAACATGAAGGACTGTAAGCAAACCCTTATATCTCTAGACTTGACACAGGTAAAGCTCCGAAATTTTGTACAAGGCATATTTGATCATGTATCAGCCTATAGATAGGCTATTAATTTTCAGCAATCTGTGACAGAAAAGTCCACTCTAGGGATATCTGGGATATATTGGTAAGGTCTATCTCATTTTGTGATTTAGATTTAAAGCTCGACTCTGCCACCCTAAAACGGTTGAAACACATCCTCCACCTCACCTGCACCAGTTTCATATTCAGCCTTTCCTTCCCACACATTTGCCCCAGACCATAGTATCTCCTGTAGGTAGTCATCACCATAGTTGGACTCTGCATGCTGTATCATGGCGTCTATGGTCTTCTCCAGGGTGAGACCTGTACCCCATCTCACGTCTCCAGGGTGTGGGGCAGCAGCCATTTTACAACACTTCTTGTAGTTGCCTATGTGCATGTGGTATAGGAACCTAGTGGAATATAATATTGACCAATGAGAAAATTCTTTTCATTCAGTGCCGCCTTTTTAAGGGTGCATTACGTAATACCTGGTACCCATCAGCTCGTTGTTATCAGTCCTTATCTCGCAAGGTATCAGCTTCAGCAGGGGTCAGCCCACTGAGGAATCCGCTAAGCGGGAATAGACATACACCATAATGTCCACTGCTGAGTCAGAAATCCTGACATCAACCATTAATTATATACTGTATACCGGGATACTTGCTTCTGCATATCTCAGGTAAGAGTTCCAAATTCCAACGGATTGCATGTAAATACTCTCCTGAAGTGTCACTCTTGATTATTGTATGCATATCCCTCATTTATGTTGGCTAACTGTCGCAATAGAATCAGCATCACGCTGTCATGGCTTTCAATGCTACTAGTATCACAATTGCTGGTCTAACTTCTTTTCCATTGCCACATGGTCTTGCCTTTTATTTCATGGGCCTCGTGCTTCTAGTATTGCCTTTCATGGATTAATCAGCATCCTCGCGATCTCGTAACGCAGTTCATCATCCATGAATGGAGATGATAAGGATTAAGGATTAATCTTATAGTTATGGAGCAGCGGATTAGTGTATTGCAACCTTCCCATCAGCCTCTGGAGTGTCCAGTTTGGTCACGTGACCATTACCTATTATGACGTCATAGACCTCCTTCGGGGAGTGTGACTCTGTGATTGTTGACATTATAGTGCTGGGTGTGGACACTGGGCAATCAGAATAGTAGGGCCCAGAGCATTATAGTCTAGTAGGAAGATCAGGTCTCCATGCACCCAAAACTAGATTTTTAAAACTTAACATTTCGGAATCCTGAATGTCATTGTCTCTAATTTGAAAATTCATTCATTCCCAAAGTGAATGTATTTTCGTTTGTGGCCATGTTGTGAAGGTTACGAGAATTGACCTTAAACATGCAAAAATCACTTGATTACTGCACATAATAGCAGTTTCAACTCCTAGGCCTATACAGATCAGGATGATGGGCATTACCTGCATATTGGTGTTTTTATATTGAGAAGGCATCAACGTGAACTCATTTGGATCATTGTGATGAAGATAATTTTGGTTTATTGCAGCAGTAATTGCACACTTTCTTTTTTTCGGCATAATTCAGAATATATACCAAAGAAATTCATTTTAGACTCTGGCACAGTAGCTTCTATTGTTACATGGCACATTTTTTAGCAACAATATCCACCTAAATAATAAGTGTAACGCTTGTGACCTTGGACAAGACCAGTACAAAACTGTTTTCATATTATCTCATCCAGAGAAAAATTGAAATATTTTTCATGCTCATCTCTTCTACCCCTTATGCTTTATGGGTTTCCCCACCCTTCCACTTGTATAAATTGATCTTCAAGGAATCGACTGTTAAGCAAAGTCTGCAGTGTATAGTCAATGAAGCACAGTCTATTCGATTGGTAAAACATGTCTTTGATTTTAATGATCTGTTTGATCAGCTTGATTTGTTTGGAGGATCCATCAGTTTGATATTGGCACGTATCTAAGCAATATACATGATTTGCATTGCAAAATTGGCATTCCCTACGATCAGTTGCTTATTTCCCGATACATACTCTGAACAGTGGCCTTGGCTTTACTGTGTAGCTAAGGCGTGGTTCTCAGAATTCAGTAGCGGATCCAGGAGGTGGCCTTGGGGGCACGTGCACCCTCGACCCCATGGGAATGGGCCTTGGGTAGACTCTTAACTATAGGAAATGTAGTATCGAAACCTGGCTATGCTCCCTCTTCCCCCGACCAAATTGTCTTTGCTGTGTTGCCCCCTAGACAACCCCTTCTGGATCCGCAAGTGGAATTGAAGGGTAATCCAGCAAAATATAATAGCATATCATGGTTACTTTCATAAGCATATTTATATAATACGTGTGTTTATTGGTTTAGAGCTCGAGTCACAGAGTAGTTCTTCTTCTGGACAGGTGCCTTTTCTGGACCGAGCCATATTATGTTGATTGATTTCAGTACATGAATATGATTACTTGAGACTAGCAGTGTAATTATCATTATAATGTACCATGTCTTGGTTTAGTATAATATTATACATGGATAACAGTTAATGCGTCTAATTAGTGTAAAAGCATGTAATATATAGTGAGAATAATGCAGGATGGTAAGGTCTGCACAGAAACCATTTCTAGAACAATTTTGCCCTCTGTAAACAGGGGAAAAAAAGATAGGATGCTACCAGTGTAACCCCGAGCCAATTTCATGGACAATGTTGACTTACCTCCTAAAAATTGTTAACGGTGACACCTACCACAAATGGATCAATAAAATTATGAAATTTACATTATTTATTTTGCCAATTTAGTTTGGCATAGATCCAACTGGAAGAATCACAATGCTTCAATAAGCCATCGCAAAAAGTCCAGTTAAATCACATTGTTTCTGGTGTGTCACGACAAGCATGTTCCCTGCTCTGTGCACATGATAAGCTGAAAAAATTGGCATATTGTCAATTGTCAATTCTCACGAAATTGGACAAGGGTGGAGATGAAATAATGGTGTGTAGTTTGGATATGTAAAGCATTATTGGAAACAGAAAACTCTGGAAAGGGTATGGATCATTACCTATTTCGTTCATTTATCCATTAATTGATGCCTTGCCCTACAACACTTTAACACCTCTAGACAATACCACATTCTGAGAGATTAACAATCAGAAAGCTGATGGTCCTGTCAACTCTATTTCAAGTTTGTCTGTGGTGCACACATTTCGCAGTTCAATGAGTAAAACATATCCAAAAACTCACATTTTCTTACAAATCCTGACTAAACTGGTGACAATTGGCCATGTCAAGTGAATGGGTGGCTGGATGGAGGTTGACCAATGTTGTGTGAGACATGCAGCTAACCCCATAATACACACCCAGTTTTATGTAAATCTAAAAACCCTGATCGATAAGGGCTTACACCAGCCGTGCCTGCTCTAGGCAATAAAGCCACGAGCTGGTACCTGCCATTGTTAATTTCTGAATTCATTTAATGCAATTCTGTCCAGAGAATACAGGGTGTTGTAAAATGGGATGGTGGGAGTAGCATTGGTGTATAGGACTTTGATGGACTAAAGTTTGTGAATTAATGTGCGGAAAATTAACCCCTCCAGCTGTAGCTAGCCTTAACCCCTAGGTGACCAAGCATTTTCACCCAGAAACTTCTACTGGTCCAATCTGCAAGGTTAGACCCTCTTTGGAATGCTTATGACTTCCTAGTTAGGATACAACCATTCATTTGGCTCTATCTTTATTATACCACAGGCACAGGGAGTCAAAAACTGAAAATGAGCTGTCATTTATTTGTGATTTATCCAGGGAGCTAACATCTGACATGTTACCAAAATGATGATGGGTCATACATACATAATTTACCATACTCCCATTAGATTTTACAACATATATCAATAATAATATGCCATGCAGTTTTACTAACACATTATGTTCCCTAATTGGCAGTACCCATGCAGGCAGAATTTGCTTTGCAAGTTCTCTAAGCTCTCAGGATTGTAGGGATTATGGCTATAATATATGATTATATAGCACAAGAGGGACCATATACTAGAAAATAACTATGGTTACCCGACCTGACCAGAAATACCCTGCCCTTAACAGAAAGTCTTCAGCATTGTTCACTGGGTTATGAGTATTGGGAAAATGTACTGCAGAGCCCATAGCAGAGGAGATTATCAAAGTAACACATGTATGGTCTTATCAACAAGGTGATACAATTGTGAAATAATGTAAAAACTTAAAATAATTCTGGGCACTAAAAGGTTAATAAAGGGCACACCTGAATAAGCGCATTTAATAGTAGATAGTTTAAGATCCCTATCAAAACCTCTTACCAAAAATACCACAAGAACGGGAAAAATGCCCTCGTCATAATGACAGGGATTGGTTATGCACGGTAAACGATTTTTGAATGACCTTAACTGGTCACTATTATATGTAGTTCAAGATTCTTGAAAAACAAGAACACTCCTTCAGTCACCTACCCCTATAGACTCCTTTTAAAGCTGATTTCTGTGCCTTGGGCTAGCTCTCAAGGGGCGTCATTTTAGTGACACAATTTTCATTCTCCCCTCCTTTTAAAATGTTGAATACAATTTTCATAATGAGGGTCCATATCTAAGAGAAACGACAAATCAGAATAAGAGACCTGTGATATTGATACACTTTGAATATAATTAGTGTCTATTCGCTTCTGACATTGACATAGGGAAATACTACTTACCTTTTATAATAAAAAATCCTAATAATTATCGTAGAACCATATTAATCCATCCTGATATACGGCTGAGGATCGAGGGAAATCAGTATCCTATCCTTTAGGTAACCTGGTGTGTCTTCCTTGATCAAGGTCAATGCCAATAGGCCTACGACCTGCTCTAAAATCGACGACAGTGAGCTCAAACTTCCCTAGTGTGAATCCCTATGTATTCCCATCCACAGCCCAAGGCCATATATTTCCAGACTAAAATGATGTATCATTTCCATAAACTTAAGGGGTAAAAATATAATCATTGCCTTTCCAATGCTAGCTACTTTCCTCCAGCGTCCATATTCACAGTCACGTTACACCTGGAGGGATTGGGCCTCCAGCACATTAAGTTCTTCTTCCTAGGCACCAATATGCTCTAATATCCAGAGTCCTAATTCCTCCAGTGTGTCAGTCACCCCACTATATGGTATAAATTCAGGAGGTTTATAATTGTAGGGATACAGTTGAGATGCTGAGAGCTTAGGGTTTGGAGGTACTAAGTATGTCTGTGTCAACACTGGGACTGCCAGAACGGGATCCTGTTTGATGCTGTGACATGGAATAGGTGAAAGTGGTGGGGGAGGGGACGGAGCCTGGAGGGTGTTGCACATAGGGGAAAATGAGTGTCACACAGTAAGGTACCTGCATTTATGCAATGCATACTAATTTTAAACAAAGCAGGTATAGCTTTTCAGACAAATATGGCGAGTTCAAGTTGAATAGTGAAGCAGGGTTTACCCTTTTAACACTTTAAGGGCAGACCAAAAATGGTCACCCTGGCCATGGGGACAGCCACTGAAAAAAAGTATAGTTCCTAGAGGACAAGCCTATTTTCACTTCCCATACAAATCCTATATGACAGGCGTCGACTTTAGGCGATGCTAGGCCTACCATAGTGTCACCTATGACCGATGCTAGTTTTTAAATGGGTTAATGTGAGAGGGTACCTACTTAGTGCTCTCTTTAGCTTATGTGCAACAACCTCCAGTGCATTGTAATTGAAAGGGGGAAAGGGGGCGTACAGATTCTCCCCTAGCAGTTTTAACTTACAACAACAGATCAAACCTAAATATTTGAGATTAATGGAGCCAAATGAAAATGGTTTAGCCTCAATCCATCAAACTTTAAAACTAAGTCTTCCTATTTCCAAAATCTAAAACCCGATTCCCTCAAATATTTGGCTGGTCCAATCTCGATTTTGATAGTCACAGGGCATTGTTTTTAATAGATATTTAAAGTTCAATTACCGAGGACACACATGCATTTTTGTTTTTTTTCATCTATACAGATGTGCTATATCATTTGATCAATTACTAAACAGATGTGCTGATATCAAATTACAGCAGTTGCAATTACTTCTCATGATTTCAATTACTAATCTTATCTGATCTATTGGTCATTCATAGTTAATGGGCCACAAATGGTCAGTAGTTTTAGTGAGATAAACAGGACAGCACAGGATTAATGAGGTCCGTACAGAAAGGATGATCTGTGCGAGGGGTACCATTTTTGTTTCCTTGTATAATCCATGCAGGGATAGACCTTAATTTTCAGTTACCAAGTGAAGAAAGAGAAAGTCATACAATTTTAGGAACAGCACCTATTAATCAATAAGCAATTTTTGCAGAATATTACACAATATAAAAGTGGTTGTGGGATAGTGGTACCACAGCTCATGTATGATATATTTTTCCAAATAAAAATCAATGTCATTTGATCTGGTAAAGATGTACTTACACATTATGAAGAATTTCTTAAGCTGGAGCAAAATCTTGAACAATAAATAGGTACATAAAAAGCATCAGTTAGGTCAATTTTGTTTCTGTACTGAATAACTAGGAAATGGAAATTAAGGTTTCATCGTTTTATGGCACCTTTTCCCTATCAATGTCCGTATATTTCGTTTCAAAACATCGTCACTATCGCTGACATGGTTTCCAGGATCAGGGGCCAACATTTTTCCAGAGCTTGCTTCCACCATACATGCGCAGAACAGTGTTGTATCATGGGAGGAATTCAGGGGGGGGGTGAATAAACGCTGCGACACCAGATCGATACCTCTATCGACGCGACCCCTGGCGGAGATAGGGTAAATCACGTGAGATCACGTGCAGCGCTCGACACTTCCTGGTAGTGCAAGTTGGAGCCATTGTTAGTGGATTATTTATTTGTTTTATTTTAGTATTTTCTTTCTAAAATGGTTGTATGTGGTTATTAGTCACAGACAAAACTGGTTGCATAAATAGGAATGGCAGACACTGCATATAGACCTATGTAAGAGCTGTAAACTAAAAATCGGTGTTGTATCTATAGAAACCTCTGTGTCTCGACAGAAAGCGTTGTCCATATATAAGCCAGGTTTAGCAATAGCGAGGTTTAGCAATCACTGTGTGGCCAATATAACGCAGATGTGCAGCATACCTACAACATTGTTATGTGTGCGTGAAACCAAAAAAAGGGTGACTTACGTTGTGGTTGCTAAACCTCCCTAATGTCTACGTAGGCAATATAATGCAGACGTGCAGCATACTAACAGCACTGCTACCTCTACGTAAAATCAGATTTGAGTGACGTACATCATGGTTGCTAAACCTCCCTATTAAATGGTGGGTAGGGCTCAATCAGTATAGCTCATTCCGAAACAGGGGTTTGCAGTCGGCCTTACTGATCTCCAGAAAGTGGGCATGATGACAAAAATCTCAAACTAAATGCGTTCACAAACCAAGCACTATAGGCCTACATAGTATTTCCCCCTGAGAGGCAGATCCTGATATCTATCTTTAGCATAAACACTGGTCAGCATGGTACTTACCGTAAAAAACCCGCGTATAAGCCACATCTTATAGACCATTCCAGGTGTACAACCACTATCTGTGTAAAGAATCACTATCTGTAGTACTGCAGTTAGAGGCTGACCATCCAACCACTATCTGTGTAAAGATAACACTATCTGTATCAATTCCAGTGTCAAAAAGCTGGTATCAGGATAAAAGACACCTTACAACCTTACATTAAATATATCAACATTGTTTATATGCCTTAACATGTCGATGGAAAGGATTGTACAGCTATAGTGTTAATTTACACAAATAGTGGTTGGATGGTTGATACAGATAGTGGTCATTTTTACACAGATAGTTGTTGGATGGTCAGCTGCTATAGGGCTGCGTCCACTGCGACGGATGGACCATCCGTCTCCCTTCATCCGTCATTTTCTCCATAGAAATCAATGATAAATATGACGGATGAAACCCACGGATGGTCCATCCGTCAGCAGTGGATGCACCCCTTATGTGCGGTACTTCAGATAGCAGTCGTTTACACGGATAGTGGTTGTACACCCCCCCTCCCCCGACACTATAATAATAAATTTGATACAAAACATCCCTATTTAATGCCCAGGTATCGGGGCATTCAGTTGTTACTGTGTTGATGACATGTCCATGAAGAGAACACCACCCCTGCTACCACAACATATATGACAGAATGGATAGGTCTAAAGATCATAGGACATATGGCATAACTGTCGAAATAGGGTAAATTGGGGCTCTTTGTGATTGATACTACCCCGCGTTTTCTGCCTATATGTAAAATTGTTTAAAAACTGACAAATATGAATATTTTCTGGGAATTCTTTCAATATTTTATGTCATTACGATGCCAATAATTTAATGAAAACGGAGAAAAATTACTTTGATTTCAACCTCATCGTTACATCAGTGTAGGAAATTAATATTTGTCAATGGCATCAGGGTAGTATCGTGCACACCAGGGTAATATCACATACCTTTCAGGGTAATACGATTCAGAATGCAGACCCCCGAATAAGTTGATATTTTGAAAAGGCACTTTTGAAATTAGCTTTTTTTTTTTTAAATGTCAGAGTGATGTTTACCCATGGTAAATCGTTTTCATCTCAATGCACTTGTTTTTTCCTTATCATCAATTAGGTTGACTTTTCTAAAGACAAAATTATCTGAAATACCATGTCTCCAAATTCTGAAGACATGGTTGTATCATGCATTTAGAATGCCAGGCTTCCTGAAGGGCCCAGAATGGGAGTTAAGGCCTATTTAAAAATACGTACATAAAAACATAAAAACCTTTTACCCCCATGCACGAAAATGCCCCATTTTACCGTACTTAAAGAATAGACCTATAATCACTTATTTCATGTTACATTACTTTCTGCAGAATACCTTTATACCAGGTTCACTTTTACATTTATATTCAGATACATATTCCAGACTTAAGTAGTCGTACCAGTATGTGGTAAGCCATCTGTAGACTAATGCATTAACTCTCTCATCTCAGTACTGCAATACAATGTTCTTTGAACACACAATATTGTAGGCCAATGCGCAATAGGGAGGTTTAGCAACAACGACGTACGTCACCTTTTTCTGGTTTCACGTAGACGTAACAAGGTTGTAGGTATGTTGCACGTCTGCGTTATGGTGCTCATGTAGTACTTGCTAAACCTCCCTAATATTAGGGAGGTTTAGCAGGCACGACGTACGTCACCCATTCTTGATTTAACGCAGACCAATGCTGTAGGTAGGCTGCACGTCTGTGTTATATCGTGAACGTAATGGTTGCTAAACCTCCCTAATGCCCGTATAGAGACCTCGAATGTATATGTAGCTTGTGCTAGTTGAACCTGCATAATGTAATAAAAAAAAACTGGTGTCTGGGTTTTGGCACTTGGCCACCCATTTTGTGGATTTTACAAATCCATGAAGCAAGCTTCTGTCCGACTCTCTATTGTATTTGTCCATGATTCCTGTGTAATGTGTGTAATGAATGATTGGGTCTTTAATCTAAAATGCATTCACAAGCCAATTCCTAAACATAGGACTAATATAACTCACCGAAAAGCAGAGTATAAACAGAATTTTTCAAATCAGAAAAAAATATAGACCCTTTACACTTTTGACGTGTGAACTCATGCTACATGCACATGCTTAAGTACTGGATATTTGGTAAATCACAGAATAACGCCATCACACACATTCCCAGGTGGTCTAGTGGTTAGGATTCGGCGCTCTCACCGCCGCGGCCGGGGTTCGATTCCCCGTCTGGGAAGGAAATGTTTTCTTCTAAAGCTTAAGACAAACATAAAGTGTCCCAAGGGCAGATATTGGGAGGGTCTAGCCTATATGGGGTCAAAGTAGGCACTTGGAAATATTTTTTCAAACGACAAAAATTCGGAATTTTCCACTGCCATGTGATAGGCCACATTGAATCCATTCCAAAACATATTTGAGTAGTATGCAGACAAATTAAATGTGAATGTGGAGGGGCTGGGTAAGCAAGCACCTACTATACATTTGTACTAGCCTGGCAGTGACAGATTGCCACCAATCACAGTAGGCTGCCTTCTCTGTTTAATCACTTTATTAAAAGCAGACATAATTAGCCCCAGCTATCTAAGGGAACTTTTATATGGTCTTATATAGACTGTGTAATAAGAATTGTGTCTGAAGTTGTATGTTGGATCTTCCAGTTAACAACTTATTACAGGCAAGGCTAATTGGCTGGGAGTAGGTCAACTTTGTAGGAGCTAATAAATGATCAGGGATCAATAGAGTGGTGCCATCTAGCTGGATGTGTGTAAACTAATCATAGGCTGTCCTGTGGATTCCCTATGGGCTCAACACCATAAATTCTAGTGTTTGTGTATGGAATCATTTGTTCTAAGGAAATGGTACCCAGTATATATCATTTAATATCTGCAAATATGTGCATCCTACAAAACCATCTGCGTCCCGTTCAATCTGCCTGTAATTGCATATGGAGCAAGTTCTCTGTCAAAATGGTCCAGGTCATATGTTTGTCTGGAGGGGTCATAAATATTTCAATGAAATCTCTTGAGTGAAAGTTGAACCTTATTTTCATCAATTTAATACATGAGCTGTGCAAAACAAATAAACTTTTGATGCCAATTAGATACTAGCCCCACTAAAGACCTTTCTAAATTGATAGTCCATGCTTTTATATGCACAACAGGGCCTTAGAAAGAGCAAAATCACATAGGTTCATGTTAGTCAAACTTGAATAGAGAGACAAATTTTCGTCTGCCATGCTTAACTGCACTTCTGGACCCACTGCTGTGAGATTTCCAAGTGCCTATCAAATGTAGCCCGGAATGTATGTATGGCACCAAGTATTTTTTTTCCTTTGCCCCTGATAAATAAACCTGAAGAACAGATCACTGCCTAAGCCCTTTCAGCTTCAACTTTTTCTTCATACATATTCCACCCATACCTTTTTGTTAGAAATACCTTAATCTTCTACAATGTGGGAAGGACTGAAAGCACCAACAAGAGTCACTTTATTCCCTAGGCCTACATGATTTTATACAAGGGGGGAGGTGGGGAGGGGGGGTAAGGTAGCGTTGTTGGCGCAGCGGCCACATTGCTCAGCTCATTATCCACCCCCCCTTGTGGATAAACTAGGAGTAGGCCTACCATGTATTAATTTAGGTCTGAGCTTGTCCACAAGGTGGCAGCACAAATAATACTCTTTTCTACATGTGATGAATAGGCTACACGCCACAAAGTGCATTAATGCATCATGCCCTTTTGTCCTCATGATGCACATGAATGCGATCATTGACTTCTGGTTGCGTTGGCTGCATTTATGCATCATCCTGACCCCATTGGGTTGATACGCTCCTTGTGAGAGAGAACTGGGCCGACTATAGTACCACAATAATAGTACTGGATAGAGGTAGATAAGTGAAGAGGCAAACAGAGAGAGAGAGAGAGAGAGAGAGAGAGAGAGAGAGAGAGAGGGCATAGATGAAAATACAGAGGCAGAGTAACATGGCGCTGGCGAATGAGAAAGGGACAGATGCAGATAAAGAAATACTCCAAAGGAGACAGGGGTTGAACTTGGCTGAGAGGTTGAAACATGGAAGTGATTGTATGAAACAGAGAAATAGAGGTTTTATCCTGGTAGTGAGTCGAAGAGAACAACAGACGTGGTTCTTGGATAAATATACTGCAAAGTTGAAAATGAATGAATAAAAAAAAAATCACTATATGTGACATGTACTGCGAATAGGGGTCTTAGTATCCCCCTGCACTAAGCCCCCTTTTGGTAGATCGTGTCACATATGAACAAAGGTGCTCGTTCCAAAAGACACAAGTTTCCAGGTAACTCACCCCCAACAGCTGACAGCTAAGTGAATAGTATATCAGGCCTTGTGTGAACAAACGAATATTTCTTCTTACATCAGGATGAACCTTATTCAAGCTCATGTACTCTGTGGGCACTGTGGGACGTTAATTGTGTTTTATCCTGCATTTAAAGACATCGGTGTCCATGTGTTGGGGAGTTGGGAAGATATCTGGTGCGGGGAATCGATCTGAGAATCATTCTGAAAGGGAAAGAGAAAACTCAATGTTCATTTTATTATGTTACTACATAAATTGATCTTTTCCTGAAGGGACCATCTTTGTGCCTTGTGAAATGTTTTTTCTTCTTCTTTTAATATGAACTATGTTTAGAAAGGGTATAACTAGTAAGGTTTCCCACTTCAGCACAAGATAGGACATAGCTGTAAGATTGTTGTCACTGAAGGACATGTGGCTACAGTGAGGTCAGAGTTCCTTGGTGTTAGATTGCCAAGGTGTGGTGAATGGGTTATTTAGGTTGTGAGAAAGCACAGACCCCCTAGCTTAAATCAGACTGAAGTACGACCTGATAATGCGAGATTAACGGCCTGCGAATATCTTCAAGTCACCTCCATGAAAACAGGTCATTTTCATGGAAAACATTATTTAATTGACTTTGAATCTTTTAAAGTGAAATGATGGACAATGTTATGTAATCGGAGTGAGAATTTGGAATTATTGTTCTAACCTACGTCTAGGTAGGCGAATTGATAATGGCAGAAAATTGATGTTCTTTCCTTCGAGCAGGGGAAATTTTCCTGCAGCGAAAATAACATTATATAGAGTGGCTGTGGAGAGAAAGGTAATTAGAGGAGTAACTCTATCCTGGAAGCAACGCCTCAACTGCTCACCAAGTGCTCACAGACATCCAGGAAATGTAGAGCACAGAGGAAAATGTGGTATCTCTTTCCTGGAATCAGGACTCGTAGACTCAGGCAGTCATAGAGAAGGCGGAAAATATATGGAAAATTAAAGAGAACTCAAATAGAGGGCAAAAGGCAATGATGACGAGTTGTCCATTGGAAGGAAGGTGTTTTATATCTACTTTTTGGGGTTCCCTTAGGCCTACAAAACTACTTTGGTTATTACATAGGAGATTTCTACTGCTTCTGTATCGGAGCAAAGAGCTTTCGCAGAATCTCTAGAGAAGGGTTCCTATATTGATGTGGCTGTGGAAGAAGCTAAATAGAAGGTCCATACTTTCCTGTTCCGTCTTCCCAGCCTTCTCAAACTGGCCCTCCTTTATCTTAGGACAAAGGTGTAATTGTCTCAGTGTGCAGAGGATCAGGGGAATGGCCATCAGCAGAATACAGGTATCCTTTGGCTACTCTTTTTGTATCCCTTGATACTACATCTGTGATCAAGTTAGTTGTTTCCTGCATAGTGTCATTTCACATGTACAAAGACCCAAACTTTCTCTTCACTCACCATTCCTCGTAGCAAACCACAGGGATGCTGGAGAGATTCCTGGTACACAATCTACACTGACATATGAGAATATAACTTACAAAAGGTTTATGGGTTCTAATAAAAAGGGGCAGAAATCCTAAGTCACCAATAGTTTATTTTATTTCCCTGGACCACAAGACCCATGCTGTGACAGCTAACACAAACATCATCCCACATCTGATTTCAGACCCAACTGGATCCCAGCTGGGTTTTCTGTGTTCAAATAAACCTGAACTTGACCTTGAACCTCTCCAGTGCTGACCTTAGACTTGACCCTAAGGTGACCTTTGGTCAATTGCCGATGAACACTAACAGGTGGGAAAATTTGCTTGATGCGGTCAGATCAAGGTGAGGGGGTTATTCCTATATATGACTTATTACACCCCATCCCCATCGTCTCCACAGTAGGAATCCATGAGCAGCTCTATGCGATCAGGTACCAGCAGAAGAGCAGCTCACTTTAATGGAAGTAGGCCAACCCGCATGTGCAGTGGTAATCTAGACGCATGCGCGTTCAGCGGTGGGCAGGTGACTTCCTGCTGCTCATGCGCAATGTGAGCAAGATGGCGTCAGACAGGAAGTATTTCCAGGACTCTGCTGGTACCTGTCAGGGGCACGGCAGGTAGTCGTAGGTCCTTCAGGTGTCATGTCATGTCGCTGGAAACTAGCATTTGGTCCAGCCAAGCAGAGGTTTCATCTCAGGTTCTGAATGCCAGAAGTGAGCTAAATTGTGCTGGAAGAGTTATTCCAATTGGTGATAGTGTACATGGACCCCCTGCTGATTGGACGACATGCTGCCACGTGACCCCGTTCTACACTCTCCGTCATGTGGAGAGTGTAGAATGTTATACTCACCTGTCTGCTCCATGTAACCTAGATTGTAGGGGTAAGGTTCGAAACTGTAAAGAGTAGAGCTCAGACCTCCATAGCAATGCCCAACTTTAATCAAACTGAAGAAAGTTTAAACCATAAAGATCATATTTATTATCTCTGTGTTGTGTTATCACCTTTTATATTCACCTATTATAGGTAATTTCCTCTTGCCCAAACCTTTAGACAGCGCAGATGCTTAGAATTTTTGTTGATCCTGAAGTCATTTTTTTTGTGATTAGAGTTTAATTTTTTTTTGTATTTTAGACTAAAACTTTATTAATTACCATTATTCCCCAGGTCTTAGAGGCTCACACTACATAAAATTACATCCCTATGTATATATGTACATGTACAATTTTGAATATCTGATAAGAGAGAAGTCTATGTGCAGGTAAATGAAGCCTACACCTGTGCACCTGTACCTAGAGCTACCCACTTCCCCAGGCTGTATACCTGTGTGGTGAACACCTTGTTTGTTTGTGAACACCTACCCCATCTCTTCTGCTTGTTGTGCCGTCTGCCGAGTGGGGGCGGAACCAGATGCCGTTGGCGAAACACATGCGTTTGTCTGACCAAGGTGTTGGGGTGTGATGCCGAAGGGTGGGAATATACTTGGTTGGGTTGGGGATGGGGGCTTAGATAGTGATTTAGCAGAAAGGGCGCAGGTGAGGATGGGGTGAGGGGCCTCTCACTCGTAGTAGTGTGTTTAATTTTGCTTTATACCACGATTTCTTGGTTACTCAGTGCTTTTTGGTGGCTATTCCCATCCACATATCTGTCAATATTGCACACCCTGTAGGTTGTAACATCAATTTTGTAAGGTGTGCGGTTATCCATGGATAACCCGCACCCAGTGCCGTTATCCATGGATAACCAGCACACCTTACATGTCCTTCCATGTCATATGTTACATGTTAAAACCCACGAAATCTTATGACCTGGGCAGGGCTTGAACCTGCAGTCTCAGATCCCTAATCCAACACCCTATGCATTGCGCCACAGGGACTGACGTGTGATGGTCTGGGTTTGCGTGGTAAGATTGTAGAGGTAGGTGGGACGAGTCCCGGTCCAGGCATATATTTTCATTCCCTACTGTCAAACATAGCCAAGCCGAGACGGGCGCTGAAAGAGGAGATGCTGTGGCTTAGCGGTTAGCGCTTTGCGCTCAGCCGTCAGAGGTCCGCTGATCGATTCCCGATCCAGGTGCGTCTTTTTTTCGCCGTGTGCGCTGTCGCTCTCCGCTGCCGGGCGAGGAGGTGTATTCTACAAAAACATAACCGTGAGACGCATCTTTTTTCGCCGTGTGCGCTGTCGCTGTCCGCTGCAAGGTGACGAGGTGTATATCTAGTCTAACAGTTAGTAACACGGTCCGGGCGCATCTTTTTTCGCCGTGTGCGCTGTCGCTGTCCGCTGCAGGGCGAGGAGGTGTATTTAGTACACAAACATAACAGCGAGACGCATTGAAATCTTTAGCCGTGTGCCGCTGCCTGTCCGAGCCGAGACGGCCGCTGTCGCTGTCCGCTGCCGGGCGAGGAGATGTATGTACCTGTGTACACACACTATGGCTGGCTTCGATCGAGTCCCGGGGAGGGGGAATAATTTTTGTTTTCAACTTGAATTTATTGGTATTCTATTGATTATTTATTGGTTTCGTGGTATAAAATAAGTAGTCAATGGATAATTCATGACTCGTGTGTGTTAGCAAAGGCTAATAACACTCGGCCTGTGGCCTCGTGTCATTATCCTTCACTAACACACACTCATCATGAATTATCCATTGGTTACTTGTTCACTAACACACACTCGTCATGAATTTCCATTGGTTACTTGCTCAATATAACATGGTTATCGAGTTTAGGCACTGATTTCAGTTCCTAAAATGGATAATATGAGTTCTGATACCTGGCGATATAAGAACCCAAAATTGACAGTGGAGCGGACATACCTTGACAACGAGTTGACACGAAATTAAATCCTCCATTTTTGAAGCTTATAGACCAAATCTGGTGAAATGCTTTGGACATAACATAGTTGAAACCTTATTCTAACTCCCTGTCGGGTAGATTACTTGATATTAAGGCTGAATTTAACATAAAAAAAATTGTAAAGTTTCGAAGCGAGCGACTGGCCGTGCATCTTCGCCATTCTGTCAACACTACAGGTGGCACCGCCTGGAGTGTACAGGCTATAGACTGGCACAGCTCAGTCTCGCAGTAGTAGACCTACAAGAATGGGATTTGCAGGAGGTCGCCAGCTTAACCATACGTTAACATGAAACCAAGATGGCGGAGGGCCGTCTTGTCGACTCGCAAAAGAAAACAATGGATTCTATCATTTTTAAGGGTAAATACTTAGAATTAATGGTGGAAACCATGTTATATATGCAATATGTAATTAATAGACTTGCACTCCGGCTCATGCTTCTATCACCCCCTGAAGCCAACGAGTGCAAGTCTATTCATTATATATTACATTCTGATTCATCACCTCTTGATTTAACATGATCATATTAAAGAACAAGTCCTCAGTCCTCTAGATTGAAAATGTACCCACCCCCGCAGCCATCCTCCTCTAAATTTGCATTGGGCAAGTTAATGATCCAAGCTATGAAGTCTAAGGAATTTGGTTAAAGCCCAGATCAGTATATTTATCTAGAAGGCAGGGGTTTTCCTTTTTTCTTTCAATCTGTTCATTGATATACTCCTTAAGAAGCAGCAAACCTTTCATGTATGGCTTTATTTTGAGACTTGACTTGTCTGGTGACTGCACCAGATTGGTATTTCTAAAGGACTGCCGTGCCTGACAAAAAGGCAGTTGCCGGGCAGTTGCTTGTCTGTTATTTACATCTTATTTATGTATGACAGAAATTGTTCCACCCTTTAAGGGGGACATTATGTATGGATCTGGTTTCATATTCATTTGTCGTCATCCAGTTTCAATATAGCATCAGCAAGTATAATGATTTAACCTTACCTTATATGTTTAGGAGGCCATGTGAGTGGAGTAACTCACAGGTGTTGTGGTCATTCACTATATGGAGACAAAAGGCACTGTAATTTGTAATATCGGGCTTCCCTAGCCCACCTAAAAGGGTCTACTTCTCATCTTTCCTATCCCCTCAGGTTGTGTGTGGTGCACAAATGTGTGGGCACTGACACATTCCTCTGTAAAATTGTGTAATGTCGTTCTCGCCATAAATATGACCTTAGCTGTCGAAATGGCGTTAAACATCTATTACTCACTCACTCACTCAATTTGTAGTATACTATGGTGCCATTAAAGTGTTTAAGTTGGCTACACTAAGTCTGTGGAGTCAGTGATTTTTGAAAATGTTAGGAATGTGCATGCATGTGAACTGAAGTGGTATATTGAGAGTGAAGGTCGTAGTTAGATTAGGTCTGGGTCGTTGTTAGTATAGTAGGCTAAACAAAGGACAGGAGTGAGGCCTCTTTTTAGTGTACACATAGTACTATCTCACTTTCCTAAATATCAAATATCCTTATCACATATTAAGTGTTGTTTTCATCCACAGAATTTGTGCACGTCTGATCAGAAAACCATTCCTCTTACTGTGCATGTGAAAGGATAGGGAATAGGGATAGGGATAGAGTATAGAATCTGGTTCACCTATCCAATCCTTCCTTCTATCACGGAATCCATTAAAGAAAACAACTAATTAGGGTCAGCTACCTACAATGTTGGCATATATGCATTTCATTGGACCAAGCACAACATTGTCTGAGAATACTCTCCATGTCTTTAGCATAACCTCTTATGAAATAGGTCTCCTGAACTTTAAAACTGCAATATAATATTTGTTAGAATTTACTCCTTAAGTTACTGTCCCTTTGTCCAAACCATAACCTTGAATTAGCTGTCCATTCTCATTTCAAAGATTTACAAACCGAGTTCTATTGTTAGCCAGGCCTTACTACCCCATCCTTTACTAACCTCTGGTACACGAGAACCCTTGAGCAAAAGGTAGTAAAAAGTCATAACGCCAAAGCCAATAAGAACTGATGCCTAAATAGAGGTCAGATCACAGACCTCTCTACTTGTTTTCTAGGGAAGAAAAATGATTGTTGTAGTGATTCTGTCTTCTCCTCTTTTTAACATGTTTGATTGTGAAAGGATGGTCATTCTCCTGTTCCAAGATTCCAGACATAGTCGCCACTGATTAATCCCTTTCACGTAGGATGGGTTCAGTGAATTGGTCCCTATAAAGTACCCAAGGTTTATGGGTAGTTTTAGGATCCTTTAATGTGCCCATTCCCTCTCCCCTAAAGGTCATAGCAAAGCAAGCCAGAATTTGGCTCTTTCTAAAAGGACTTAGCTTGTGCAGTGCGTGAAGAAATCCCCTTATATTGCCTAGCCAGCTTACCACTGTATTCAGTACTATAAATGTTGAAAAGGAATAATAGAAGTAAAGGAATGCCTTACAGAAAATGAAAAAGCTAAGTCACCCTTTCTCTCTCACATTATTTGTCATCCTGGCCACAATCCTACTCATAACACAGGAAATTTGCATTATACAGGAAAACCTATCATCAAGAATGTCCGGGCAACAGTACACTGCAAAAATGGTGTTTAGATTTTAAACATGTTTAGGTCTAAACACGTTTAAAATCTAAACATATAGGTCAGCTAGGTGTCTCATCGACTACACATTTAGGAAATGAACACTTTTATTCTAACTACATAAACATTTATGCTAAACATGTTTAGATGTTTAGAGTTGAGACAGTTGAAAAATAGGTGTTTAGATTTAAACATCAATATGTTTAGATACTTGGATGTTGAATCCACACCAGGTAGCAGCACTACGTTTGACTGGACTATCTGCACACAGTTATAATCAATTGTTGTGACAAATGTCCCCAAATCCCATGTTTATCATGGTTTTATTTCATAGAATGTCATGTGAATAGAAAGGGCAATAGAAAATTGACTAGATTCACCTTATGCCACCATCATTACCATAAAATAATCAATAAACTCCATGACTGACACCTATTTGATGTTATTCTGGAATAGATAAGGCAATTTCCTTCCTGTCAAGCTGTTGTACTTTCTCAAGTGATGTACATGTATAGCTGTGGCTGACATCTTTGGAGACTTTGACAAGTAAATTTTATACCTGCTGATGTCCCCCCCCCCCCAGTAAATGAGAAAAAAAAATATATCTCTGTTATTTAATGCATACATGTCTGCAAACCTTAAATCTCCATCAAATCATTTAAACATCTAAACACAAAAATTCATAAACACCTAAACACAAAAATTCATATATCTAAACACAAAGGTTTTAACCTAAACACCTACATTTCTAAACACTTGAGCTAATCACATTGTTTGGCTAAACATGTTTAGGAAATTAATGTGATTACAAAAACGTTGCAAGAATATGTTTAGAATTGTGTTTAGGATCTAAACACCATTTTTGCAGTGTATAGCTAAGGTGGTACTTCAATATTTCATTTTCCAGGTGTTATGGTTCGCATCAGGTTGAACCTGCTTAGCAATTTTGACATTTTACTCCTGCCCTTAGGGACCAGGCCCCATGCCAGTACCGAGCAGGAGGCCTGGATGGAGAGTCAGGTTTCTTGCATTATCGCCCAGGGCCACTTTGATATATCAATACATGGTTTCTATAGCAGGGGTTCCTGTGTTTAGATTTAGCCACTCACATATATAAAGTCTGGCCACCCACAAAATATTTCATCACCATCAGTATTTTCTAAACTGGCATTTTAGTTATATTTTCTCATCAGAACTAATTTCGGGAACTACTTTGAGATATGAACCCCCTTCCTATTCAAAGTATTGGTTTAATTGCAGCACTTTCTGTATTATATGACTCACCAAAGCCGCATGTTGAATTCTGATTGGTAAAAATAATATGCCATGGGGATTACCTGCTCTGGGGGGCAGCAGGAGGTATTCATGCAAAGTGCAGATAAAGCATGGGGCTGGTTTTACCAAAGGCTACTGGAGGGGATTAGCGTTAGAAGCTAGGCAATTCAGACAAGCAGGTCGGAAGCAAAGGTCGCTTAAAATCGCCATTAAACTTGCAAAACTTGAACAGCTGAGCTTGCTCCTGTGCCATCAATGCCTGCCCATATGGCCACCATGAAACTCCCTTGGATGCTCTTTGAATGTTTGAGTACTCATGAAATGGTTGGAAAAAGACAGTTTGCACTACCAATGATTGATGTGATGGATCAGCAAGAAGATGCAGCATAGATAATATTCTCCTAGAATGAAGGATCCTGGTAATCTTATTTATATACAATCTGGACGCTTTTGCTATTTTAGAATAAAATGTGTAAAAGAGTTTGTTTACTCCTTAATGATTCTACATGCCATTATTTAAAATAATTGAGGACACTAACCGTGAGATTTCTTTATGCCAAAAATCATATGTAGCATGTGATGCAAAACAAAACATGTTAAGGCAGACAAGCCAAAAGTATGTGAGATCAAAGGGAAAGGTATAAATCTCCTGTACCCAGACACCTCTTTTACAGTGAAAAAACATGGTTGTCGCGTGGTCTGCTTAGCACTACCCTTATACCCTGATATATCACCTCCAGTAGGCCAACACCTAGGGAAAGTATCCTCTCCCCAAACCAGAAAGGTGAACCCCCTGTCTGTTTACCCAACCATTGCCCCATGCGGCAAATTGGAACAATACTCCCCTGACTCCCCATCCTACATCACCCCTCCCCACATCACCCCACAACTTCGCCAAACTGATGGCATTTTGCTAACAAATTGCTGCTTTACATGTGCACATGTCATTAGTAGTTTTTATTCCTTTTCAACTTGGGTTAGATATGAGAAATGACGACAGGAAAGAGCATGTGTATTTAGAGCATCTGTTTCAGATCAGTTGCTCATTTATCACACAAACCCTAAGAGCTCCTCCCGTAGAGATGCTTAGAGTTATGTATGTATTCTTCCAGTGGATGAGGTGTTTTAATGCTTAAGCATTTAAGTACCACATACCATGTGACGCGATTAGTTGTCATGATGCATGAATGCTGCCCTGTGAATAACCCACCAGTACAGTGCTGCATTCATGCATCATGTCGAAGGGTCAACGTGATACATGCTGATAATTAGACTCACTAACAGTGCATCATAGGTGCATCATGACGAGCCACTTAGCAGAAACCTGAAAACAGCATGTGGCCCTCAAGGGGTTTTAAAACTTGGATCAAAATCTGTGCTGGGAGACCTGTGGCAGCGAAAAGCACTCTCAGGCAAGAGTGGCGAAGGTGGAAGAGACAGAAAATAACAACCAGCATCTTGGGGAGAAAGAGGTGAAGATAAACAAGCAAAAATTGACACATCACTGGGAGATTTAGATACGGGATCCCAGGAACCCTCACAAGGAGGGGGATGAGATACGAGTAAGGGGAGAGTATCTGAAGAGGGTTACTTAACCCTTTAAGGTCAACATTGCGAGGGTTAATATGGCATGTTTATGATGTGCTAAATCATCGGCGGTCAATAGATCACCAGCACTGCTTTGGTGAATCATTCTGATACACCATAAGAGTGTATGTATACATGAACCCCACAGTCTCAACATTTTCAGCTTCAGCATTAAAACTGCATGTGCATTTAGCGTTATGCCATTCTGTTTAAAGTGTTAACAGATAGAAGGCTGCTGGTTTATCTTGGCCAGGATTTGTCTGTGTGTGTCAATGTCTCTGATGTACCAGGCGTTGAAGGAGGGGCTTATACCATTTCCCGCCAATCAAGCAACATTTCCGGCTGAAGGAGACGACATTTTGTCTACGCCCAGAATTGGGAATCCACACGGACATCAGTAGTGTTTTTTCTCTCTATCTTCACATACAGCTGGATCTTGGAACCGTTTATGATGCACATTTTGATCATTACCTTCCCCCTGGGACAGTACATGTTACAACTTGGGCCAGGCGCTAGACCAACATTATATATAATGTGTGGGGGAATCAACCAGTAAAGTAGTTACTGTTGACGTTAATGGAGCCTTATAATTGTTGGTTTGGGTCCTACATGTTTTTAAAAGGGTAAGACAGGTGTCTATATATAGACGTTTACACCAGGTGTTAGCCATCATCAAAACATGTATGATATAACAGGTGATATAAGAAATGATGTCTAACTGATGACCCTGACTAGCATCTCTTTTGATCTATATAGGTAAATAAGTATCACATGACTTTACCATAAGAAACTATGACTAAGAAATAATATTTTATGTTAAAACAACATAAACAGAGAGACCAACAGGAAAAAAAGATATCACTTCTTGCAAACAGCATAGTTGGATCCATTCATACTATGGATGATGATATCTGGCCTATATAATATTATCAGAAAAGTAAGATAAGAATATGTGACTGAATATTTCTCTGGTATGACAGGGGGTACATTGAGGCCAACAGCTGGTTGTCATACTTGTATACATGTACCCTTGTTGGTGCTTCACCTCAGCTAGCCCCATATACTGACTGTTGATATAGAGACATCTTTAGGACAGAGACATATCACCATGCCTATTACTGAATCTCACTCTTACCCCTTCTTATGATCATGTAGTCTTCTTTGAGTTCATGAAGCATAACTTTGAACCACTAACTACTCTGATTTAGGAACGTAGGGCCAGGTATACTTAGAGACAATGCCAAAGAAGGGTTATAACGAATAAAAACATCCAAAATAGGGGGAAAGGAAAGTACACATCACCTTTACCAGTTTACCTCCACAGGCAACTCTCACAACCCATTGGTGTTCTTAGCTCTCTTCTTTATAGCCCTCTGTGGTATACCCCTATGATGGGTGTGATGTATAAGTAAAGCTAGCATAACCTACAGGGTACATGACTCCTACCATACCCTAACACATGTCAAAGTCACGTTAATGTACATACTGCTCTTTTTCCCAAGTTTATGTCTGATCCATCCCCCTTCTAGCCTTTTAGCTCTCTCTTTTTTAGATATCACACATTTGCCTCTCCTTCTGGCTTGCCTACCTACCCCCTGGGGCCCTATAATGGTGGCTCATAATGGGTTCTGAGGGAGGGAGCTGCTCAAAGAGGTCAGCATGAGCTGCTCATAGAGCTGTTCTTGGTACTGACCCATAGGGGAGTGTGCTCTGGGGAGCAGCTCAGATGGCTTGATGTCCTCTGTGTTGTCTGCTGAGCCATCTGGGGGTGGTGGTACATATTGTGGGTGTTTTAATGGGACTTTTCAGCATTCAAACAACCACACAGAAAGGATGCCCCATTGAGGCTTGCAAGGCATCCCTTCTCCATGGCTGCTGAAGCTGGATACAAAGGCAGCACCATGGTAGCGCACTGGTAGGAGCCAGGCAAAAAGGAGAAGCCATTAGACCCTCAAGAAGCCATCCCTTCTATGTGATCGCTCACATCCCCTTAGGAGTAAGAGTAATGTGTACCTGCAGGAGGCGGCTGTGGGTTAAAATCTGTTTGTGCCTGTATTGTCTATGGTATACGCTAATGTGCAGTGTTGTGGTTCCCTGCAGGTTGGAACTCTCCTTTGCTGATTGCCTGCTTTTCTGTCCTCCTACCCTCTAAATATCAGTTGGGCTTTTAAATTCCTCAAGCCATTCCAGCATTGCTTTATAACCAAATACATCGGGCTACCTTTGGCATACTAGATTGTAAACGGTGCAATGGTGTCATATTAGCTGAAAAGAGTTAAATCTGGTAATACACGAGCCAAACATTATAAGTTCCCCATGGACCTCCATGTCCAATGGTGCTTGTAAAACCCCTATAGCGACCAATGGAGAGTTATGGTACATTAGCCTTATATTGGCAAATATAATCCAATATCCAAATGACCGACCTTGTTGGCCAACTGTACGTTCTCCCTACCATACGAAAAATTTATGCCAATAGCAAATGTGTAGATGGTATGAAGAGCAGTGCTTTGCATGTTCAGTAGTTATCATAATAGACATCTTAAAGTTAAATTTATATAGATCCTCTGCGATATTCCTTTCAACTGTACATGATAAATTCTGCTTTCCAATTTAGCTTTTCCTGCTGCAATTCAAGGAACTATTCAAGACTTAGATTATCATGGGTTTTCAATCCCTTGGCCAAGGTTCGTGTTTTCTGGGAATAGCCTAGTTATGCAGCAGGCTGGCGGGGGTGGGGGGTCAGTCTTGTTAAGCAGGGCTTCCCTATTTCTCCTCTTTCCTATCCCCTCATATGTGTGTGATGCACTTATGCGCGGGCACTGACACATTCATCTGTGAAATTGTGTAATGTCGTTCTCGACATGAATATCAGCTTAGCTGTTGAAATGGCATTAAACATCTATTACTCACTCACTCACTCTTGTTAAGCATTGGTCCAATTTTAAGAAATCGATGAATACAAAATGGATATATTAAAAGAAATAAGATAAAGCATATGAGTAGTAGAAATCCCATGTGACATGCCTCAATTGCTGCATGGACACCCATCATACAGGGTCAGTGCCAAGCAATCTCTTAACCAAATGACATCACCCATTCCTAGAAACACATCTAAGCCGTCCACCCTCCTATCTCTAAATCAATTTGATTCCCTCACATGTTCTGACTGGGCAATCGATTCCAATCTTCCCATATGATAGTCCAGAAAATCCGATACCGCACCGGTAGTGTCTGTACAACTCCCTTAGCCTGCCCTATCATTTAATAACTTGCCCCTTACTGCCCCGTATGTATTCCCCTGTCATTGTGTACCTTCTGCTACACCATGTTAAGGGTATCTTCCCCTCTCTCTATCCTACAGCGCTAGAATCAGTGCACTTCAAAAATGTCAACCTCATACACTCACACCAAACGTCTCAGTCAACCTCTCACTCACTCACGTACTTGCTCGCTCACTCACTGATTTGACCAGCTATTTTTTGCCATATTTTGTTTTATAAACATTTATATCTACATTTCCTTCTTTCATATAGCTATTCCCCCTAAATGTACGTGTAGAACACCCTCTACACGTTGAAAACTTCTAGTCTACAAGTTGTACACTGTTTGCTTGGGATCCCCCCCACGTGACCTATGACGTTACGCGTACGCATTGCCGTACACGTTCATATCTTAACCTCGCTAATGTCCCTCCGCCTTCCCCTTCTAGACTCATGCACCACGTTTCTGTACCACATTATTCTACTCCCTTCTACATCCAAAGTCATATACAAAATGTATCATAATGCCAATTCCATACGCGCCCTGTAATCAAAGATACGGTTGGCTGCACACTTCGTTTTATGTTTGGATAGGCCCATTTATTGCAATGAGATAGCCATGGACCCAATGCCTCTTATAGCCTCGTTCATTCAGGGTGGATCGTATTTTGGCTGGTATGTGCATAGAGAATAATACACTTTTATGGGTATAGAGAAAGATTGTCCAGATTTAATGCATATCACAGTTATGGTCCATGAAATGACAAGCCAGATGACACTGGATAAAAAATGTCGGGGTAGCAAGGATATGAATTATGATTGTGTATTGAGTGAGAATTATTTCTATAGCCATATTGAAAGTGGTGGTGAAATCGGCTCCATAAGTTCTGAGTTGGTTTCAATATTAAGCTACAAATGTTGGTATATTGATAAGTGATAACAGAAGAGGTTGTTTCAAATACATATCCTATCATAATTTATACTCTTGTTTTTGATATTCTCTCCGGAAACCAATCCAGAATAAGAATGGTAAAACGGTCATTATGATTATCTAAAATACGCCGAAATAGTGTTTAATATACGAGGACAATAACTGGAGAAATATTCATTTATATTCATTTATTGAATCATTGTGTGTGTAAGAGCATGTAAGATGTGAGAAAGGTAAACAAGAGCATATTTCTTTAATAGGGACATGGGATGCTTGGTCTTTTTGCTGACAAATAAAAATCTTTTTGACATGCCCACTTTCACAAACAAAAGTAGTTTTAAAGCACAAATGTTTTAGATGCCAAAAGTTTTTTACTGGCAAAAGGCTTTAAGCCACAGAATGCTCTAGCTCACAAACCCTTTTTAAAGACCTGATATGATATGGCGAGAGTTAACAATAATATGGTGTGGAATGCAGTGGTTGTCCAGGCTACATGTGGACTAAGAGATCATGTACACAATGACATCCAATCTACATCCACTCTACAACATCTGCTTCACATATGCCAACGACAAACCTTGGCTGAAAATGTACCTGTACCTCTCAATTTAAGGTCGACCAAGGTTAACACCAGAGATAGATATCTCTAACTGTAGAGCATTCCTATATAAGGTATAACTGTTTTATTCTGTCGATAGGAATAAAAAAAAAAAGAGTCTGAGGTGGGTTTATACCCTGTAGATGTAAAGACATTCAGCTTTTAAAGATATTTAAATCTAACCAATAAATTTTGGTTAAGATTACTACCGGACCGTGATAACAGTAGTATTGACATGATACATGGATGCAACATTCGTAAGAAGCCTCGATACCAGAAATGTCCTTGTGCAGCATGACAACAAAACGTCAATATTTTTATCTATGGTAAAATATATTGCAAGTATTCCCAATACTTCTAAAGACCTTAACGCAGTAGAAAAATGACACCAATTCCTTGACAGTATAGTGCAGAAACTTGCCGCCTATTTTCTTTTATGGAGACAGCCTTCTGTGTGATTTATGGCTTTTTAGATTGGAATCTATCACATACCAGTCTAACCACTAGGTCACTGTTGCTCACCGTGAGCAGTTTTGGGTAGTTGTTTCGCCAGACTGTTGAGTCTTTGACAAAATTCAAGACATTCTCAAACCGGAAGTCTGGCACGTGGTGGCTTCCTGTCCAGGCAATACTGGTTTAAGTCAAATCTACTCATGTGTTTTAATTGTACAAACATACGGCAGGGGGAGCCTGCAGGGGGTAAGGTACACACGGCATGGTCAACTAGCTGGTACAGTTTCCATAGCAACAAGATACTAATAGGACCACATGCTACCACAGTCTTTGAATCAAACTCAAAGTGTAGTGGCGTGGAATCCATCAGATTTCCTGAGCAGCACTGGGAGTTGGGATTTAGATTATAGTTTAGGTGCATTTAGTTTCAAAATCTTTCTCTTCCATGTAGCTCTACCTAGTTAAAGTTCTGATGTTGAACTGTTAAATGGCATAGAAATGCTCAACCATGTACCTCTACCTACTGACAGCCCTGATGTTGACCTTGTAGACGACAATGAAATGCTTTACCATATAGCATGGCCAAAGGCTGGAACAATTAAAACCCTTACCAATAACATCACAGGAGCAGTAGCAAAAGATCATGAAGTCATAGTTATCTTTGATAGGTACAATGAAACCTCCATCAAAACTCAAGAGCGTTTAAGGAGAGTAGGAGGAACAAACCAGCCAACGATTAAACTTACACAAGAAACCCCATTACCATCCAGAGATACTATCATGAAGAGCACAGCGAACAAGAAGCAACTTATTCACCAGATATGCTGTCAGGACAGTTCTCTGAAGGTCACTAGAAGAAACATGAAGAAGCTGACTGTATCATTATCATTTACATGAAGATACTGATTGACCAGCAAAAAAAAAACTTCAAGTGGTATCTGATGACACAGACATATTTGCACTGCTTGTCTACTTTTGTTGGAACTGGCAGAGTGCCACCCTCATAACAATGCGCAAGTCAGATGGCAAAATCATCAACATCAATAAAACAGCAAACAAACTTGGTGACAAATCCCTCAAGACCTTGGGGGTGCATGCGCTATCGGGATGTGACACAGTTAGCTTCTTTGACAAAGGGAAAGAAGCTGCATTGTCTGCATTTGAAATGCTTGGTGTCAATATAGAAGTACTTTGAGAGCAAGAGACTACTGAAACTGACGTGTTAAAGGCGGGCAGTCATTTCATTAGCCTCATGTACAAAGTAAAGAAGCCACATAAATCCATGAATGAAGCAAGATATTCAATCTTCATCCAAACAGAAGATAACTCTGAAGATTAAATCCCTGCCACCTACAGATCCTGCTCTCAAACTTCATATCAAAAGAGCGCATCTGCAGACCATAATATGGAAGTCAGCAGAAAAGTTAGCCCCTCCATCTTTGAACATTGAAAACTATGGTTGGAAAATCAAGTCGGGCATACCATTCCCTGTCTCTGGAGTGTCAGAAGTTGTCCTAGAACTAATGAAACCAGTGGCTTGCAATTGCAGTGCCAATGAGCCATGTGCAACCAAAAGGTGTGCTTGTACAAAAGCAGACCTGCCTTGTACAACCTTCTGCAAGTGTCATATGACTGGAAATCCATTATCTAATGGACTGGATCACGATGAAAGTACAGACCTAATTGAAGATGATGACATTTAAGAGCATGCATATTATGCAAGATGTAAGGAAATGCATTACTGTTACCTCCTAGCTCTACTTCTCATTAAAAAAGGCCAAATATATCCCATACTACGCCAGAACATCACAACACTGTACTTTATAGGTGATTATCAAAATTTATCCAAAGTTAGAAAAGTAAGTTTCAAGCAGGTATTGCCCATTCATTTGTAAATTGATTTTTAACCTTGTTGATTATACAGTCAGTTAACCCTTTAAGGGCAGAGCAAAAATTGTTGCCCTGGCCATGGGGACGGCCTCTGAAAAAAGTATAGTTCCTAGAGGACGAGACTATTTTCAATTCCTATACTAATCCTATATAACTGGCATCGACTATAGTCGACGCTAGGCCTGCCATGGTGTCGACTATAGTCGATGCTAGGCCTACCATGGTGTCGACTATAGTCGATGCTAGCCCTCAATAGGTTAAATTATACTTGGAAATTAGGAACTTCGCATTCTGAACATTGACAAAACAACTCAAACCATAATAAACCACAAAGATAATATTCCTAAATGCATTCCCAATTATTCTAAGATGTTTCTTTCTTGTGTACAGGTTTTTGTATAGGGAAGGCAGGACCACAGACACAGTGACCGAGAGAATTCAAATACTGACTATGAACTATTATCTAATGTCTGACATGAGGACATTCTTCACCATGCTATTTAATATGGGAAATCACCATCTTTATCACATGTACAAATCATTAATGCCTAGATAAAAAAAATATGAACAAGATAACCTTTGTATTGATATACATGTATACAACTTACATGACATACTTATTGAAGAATTGGTGTAAACATTCTTTAATAAATTTATAATATAGTAACATCATGAATCATAATAACTCAAAGGTACACACATGAAGAATACAGAAAGTATATGCAATATTGTTATTTCACATATCATTACTATTGCTTCATGATCTATGAACACGAATAAATGTATGAAATCACAGAATTGAAGATTTTGGTTCCAAAACGCAATAAATCCATTCCAGATTTTCAGCATAAACCCATTTTTGTACTGCTCCCCTAAATTTAATTTTAGTGCTTTCCTGGTGAAATTTTCAATAAACAGACTCTGGACAGCCAAAAATATATTTCTCAAAGAAAATAGTTTATAAATTACATTTAAGTATCTCTAAACTGTAAGCCTTTGAAATATTTGCCCCTTTTTTCAAAATGGCGTTTATTGCGTTTTGGAACCATACTCTTCAATTGTTCTTTTAAATGCATGAATTTGTGGTAGCTAAGCAGCAATATGTTGTAACTAAGCAAAAACCTTAATACTTCCTTGTTGCTAGGCAACATGAAAGGATAGAATATATCTGACATGGGGGGGGGTAACACATATCACTATTTCATTGCAGTGATATCTATGAACTTATGACATGTGTCCCATAGGTCTACTAAATGTGAATTCATGCCAAATATTACTATTGTTTATAACTGTTTTTGATGTTTTCTGTGGATTGCTAATAGAATTTCAACTGGCAATATAAAGGAAAATGAATGTGTCATGGACTTTTAATATGATAACATGAAAGAAAGTGTAGAAATACTCACCCGAAGACTTGAAAGGTTGCTGTTAAATTGTGATTACTAAGCAAAAACATGCTGTTACTAAGCAAAAACATGAAAAATTCCTTGTTGCTAGGAAACATGAGGTTCTTAGCAACAAGCCATCGGCATAAATAGAATGTCTGACCTGGATTTAGGGGGGGTAGGAATGATTACCTTCTTTATTTGCGCATGTTTTATCCCTTTGTCATGCTATTTTGTTGATTTAAGTGGTTACTAAGCAACCATGAATAACAAAAAATGCTCAATGTTACCAGGCCGGCAACAGGCAGAATTGAATTGCCATACCCTAATTGTCAAAAATCAATCAAAAAACCTGTGCACAGAATAGATCACAGAATAAAATTTGCAGCAGATGGGATGATAATAAGGATATTGACAGAGAACGGATAGCAATGCTTATAATATTCCAGTGTCATTTGGAAATCACCCAGCAAATTAGTGTCAGCTTGAGAGTCCTTGAGTCACTAGGTCACTCTTTGAGTTAGAAACGTGTACACAGTGCAACATTTGAGCCTAGAGCAAGGTAGCAAATGCTGACCCAAGTTAGAAAGTTGTGTCTAGTGCAAGGTTGCACAAGGTGACTCAAGTTACAAAGTTGTGTCTGGTGCAATGTTGCACAAGCTGACTCAAGTAACTGAATTGCGTCTATTTTAAGGTTGCACAAGCTGACTCACACTGACCCCATGCGTTAGGCGCACACTGGCTCAAATTGACACTATTTGGTTGATTTGGGTTAGGTTGCTCATGGTTTGTGTATGGGGTGGGGCTCAGTATATCTTAAATACTTTATTATTGGTTGAAACATCAATTTAGCAGCTCCTCTGTCCATGGTACTAGTCCAGTGTTATCTTCCTCATTGATGTGAAGTGACTGCAGTGTATCCCTTAGATATTCCCTTTCTCTGAGGTCCTGTTTAAAAAGAAAACAATCAGATCAGACATAATATACATGTGATGAAACGATACAAAATATTGTATGTGTATTCATGAACTACCAAATTCTAAATCTTAGTATACTCAATTGAGAGAGCCTTACCTACCTTACATCCTCTCTCCAGTGGCTGCATGGTATAACTGCTGCTACCATGAACAAAGAACTTTGACTTTTGAAAATAAACCAATCAGAGAGAAGCATAGCATCACACCATACAGAACGGACCAATCAGGGAGGAGCACACAGCCTTGCCCCACACTCTAAGTGTCTCCTTGAGTATGCTTGCATGAGGATGTGTGGCCATGTGTGAGCATGTGCCAGATAGAGTGAGATTTCTGTCCCAAACCTCCCTCATTCATATACACTTATTATCACCCAGTGAAAAGTATTTTACCTAAATGCCCTGAATTCCTATCATTTTGTCATGAGTACATACTATGTTTTGGTTCTCTGTAGATCCTAGTTTCCCATATAGCTCAGATCATAGGCATACATTAACCCATAATTAGATAAATTCTAGATTCACTCAGCTCAGTGCTATGTCCCATAGAGAAAAGAAATGACTCATTATGATATAAATATAGTAGCAAAACCACATTACTGGACATCAATATGTTCCCTATTCATAGATGTTTAAAAACAATGAAAAAACCTGATGGATTCATGGAGCAAATTCACCAAAATCAATGATCTCCAAACATGGCACCTCTTTATGGTACAAAATAGTAGGGGTAGTAAAAGGTATAGTTGTCAATGGTTAAACTTGAGTGAGGATGAGTGATATTAGTGACACCTTACACTAACCTGGCTCATCCTCATGCATTGAGTTATAAATGAGATTACCAACATTCAAGTCCTAGCTCATCCTCACACTACCCGACTCAACTGTTTACTTACACTTGGGTAAGTATGAGTGAGCATGTGCTAGACATGAGCTAGGTCACGCAGAGGTCACTCAATCAAACACCTAGTGTCTGAGCGCAAAAAGGAGCTCACTCACCCTCACACAAGCTCACACTAGGTGACTCTAATTTGCTGGGCACCCCTCTAATGTCACTCCAAGGCGGCTGTAACATGTAGGATAAAGTGTCCTCATTTCATATTTGCATTGGCACATTCACCACCATGCACACTAACATAATCCAGGGGCCTAACAGTATCAATATCAACAATGCAAAAATGCAGGCATTCTTTCCTACCCTCTCTGCATAGACCCGAGCAGACACGTTGGATGCATCGCCTCTAATGTTTCAGTGCCTTGTTGACGCTGGCATTGGTAGAGGGTGGTCGTTCTCCCTACTCCCTAATTCTATGTTTTCCATTATTTCTGGGGGCTTGGGATAGAGCTTCCTCTTTTCTCAGGAGGCCATTTCAAAACATCCTTCAACAGTCCCTCTTCAAATCCTATACTCTTTTCCCTTACCAATTACAGGTCTCAATTCGTGAATATTGCACTGCTCCACCAGCTCTCTGCGAGAACTTTCAATTTTTTGATAGAATAGAGTTGGGTTCAAATACAAGGTCTTCTGCAATCGTAGTAGGTTTTGAAATAACTTCCAGAGCTAATCCCATCACTGGGCCCCTGTGTGCTTCTTGGTCCAGTGGAGGATTTATTTTCACGGGGCACCATCAGCAGATTTTATTCTCATCTTTTGGAGATTCCATTCCATGTTTTTCTAGTGGCACTTTATAATTGTGACATTGTCCTAGGGGGACAGAGGTGATGCAGTTAGGCACAGTAGTCTTGCAGATGTCACATCGCATGCAAACCTTACAAATTCATCTATATAAACGAAAATACCCTGAGTGCTATTGACAGGTTTGGCGTGGAAGGAAAAGCAAATGGCTTTGCATGGCGTAGGGATTAGAAGGCGCAGTATGTCATCAGGACATGATTACTTCAAAGCTATAGAGGACCCAGAAAGGCCACAAAAGTGGCGTCTCAAAAGGCTTGTTTGATGTGGGATGGACATGATGGGACATGCGGGGACATCTACTAGCTACTTCATCATTATGCAAATGCTTTATCAACACAGAGAAAATAAATGGAGTCACAAGGGGAGTCCAGGCTTGCCTTCAGATTGACTCCCCTTTCTGGAGAAAGGGAGTCAACTGACTCCCTTAAGGGAGTCCAGGTTTTGCCTTCAAATTGACTCCCCTTTACTCCAAAGGAGAGTCAGGGTCACCTTCGACTCCCTTCCAAAAGGGAGTCTAGCATATGGTTGACTCCCTTTCTGGAAGGTACAATTGTTTTAAATATCTTACATCTTCACCCATATTCTCTAGATATAAAGTGTAATGCCAGCCATACTTCATCTTGTACACTTTTGCACTGCATTGTGAAAGACATAGCAGGGGATATATGGAACTTCCCTCAGTGTACATTAGTCAAGATAACAAAGCAGTTAAATGATTGTGGGTTTAGCTTTCTGGTACCTGCACAGAATGGGTGTCTAAAGCTTTTGAATATATTCTAATTGTCCATATATCCACATCTTTTTGTTTCTTTACTGTATTTCATTTTGAAGGTATGTATAGTTTCTATAATAATTGAATTTTGTCAATATAAATTTTATCATCATATATTCTGATCGAAAAAAAGATGTGTGCATCCAAATAAATCCTCTTAGGAGATAGTGCTTCCACCTAGTGGAAATTATCTGCCTGACTCCCCCTGGCATACTCTGACTCCCTTAGGGAGTCCAGCTCACTTATGACTCCCTTATTCTCCACTGACTCTCTTATGCCTTGTCAAAAGGGAGTCAGGATCTTGTGACTCTGAATAAAAAGGGAGTCAGATAGCCTAGAAAGGGAGTCAGGGAAGTATTGACTCCCTTTTTGTACCCTAGACTCCCTTTGTGACTCTGTTTATTCTCTCTGTGAACCCATGCACTCTGGAGAGGTGGTTTTGAGGTCTTCTTTTCTTGACGTGTGGCAAAATTCTCAAACGTTCTCTATTATTTATACAGTCGTATGAAAAGTTATTGGAATATGAGATTATAATTTCAATAGTAGATATTAGAAGTCTCTCTCGCCACCAAGAGTATTTTAGAAAGTCATGCTTTCTCACTGTATTGGTCTATAGATAATATTGACTGCACGAAGGAGTTTTGGATAGGAGACTACCGGTAGGGAATGAGAGAGAGAGAGAGAGAGAGAGAGAGAGAGAGAGAGAGAGAGAGAGAGAGAGAGAGAGCTGCATGGTAGCATTTATTGTAGACGGATTGATAAGCCCATTCTCTAAGCATAACAATAATTATTAACTTTAGAAGGAACCATTACTGATTAAATCAGATATGGCGATAAAGTGGTATCATAATAACCTCTTGAATTTATAGTAAGATATTCAATTAAAGATATTGAAAGTATTGCTTGAGAGTTTTCAACATTAGAGTCTTTATCATGTCCTATACCCTTAATGACATGATCATTATGAAGTGTAACTGATCTTCCACAGGTGAATTAACATAATTTTTGGAGGGAGAGTCTCATAAACGATTCCTGGAGACAGCTGAATAGAATCTAAATTGTAAAACATTTCTTAACTTCTAATAATAAGGAAGACTGTTGACTGTTGTGTTGGGTAGACAGTGGGCTGGGTTGGTGCCCTGTACTATTAGAGCTGGCCATGACTCATGATTCCAGGGTTTTTATTCTCATTGCTGCAGGTTTTTACAGGATGCAAACTTCAATTACTGGAGGCAGCACCAGGAGGCAGATGTAGGATGACGGATCAGGAGCAGTTCCTCCTCCAGTGGGTAGGGAGGGGGTAGAATAAACCTTCAAATGACACAAAGTGCATTAATGCAACCTTATAAGACCTGCATCCATGCACCATTTGGACCCATGAAACACTGGATACTCTCCCAATGGGTCAGCATGATGCATTCATGCAGTGCTGGTGAGTTACTCGCCAGCGTCCATTGGTGTATCATGGACTGGATTTTGAGGGCTCACCTAGCCCTTAAGGGGTAGGGTAACATGATGTTATGGTAATAGAGGTTTGGATGACCAGAGTATAATTTTGCAACAGCTGAAACCTGCTCCTCCTTCTGTGATGTGCCCTCTACAATGAGCAGCTCCGGGGCATTTATCATTATAAGAGCTGCTCTTTTCTCTCCTACCGCTAATGGTTTATAGGCCTATGGTTTTATCTACATGTTCTGCTATATTCTATACACAGAGTCGCAATTAGGTTTCTGGTTCTGCATTGGTTTATAGATACGCTATTTTGGATGTGTCTTTCTTAATAATGATATGATAACTATATTGGCTGGAAGCGGGTCTTGAGCTGGTTCTGGCAACATGCACTGATAAGAACTGACAACATGGGACCAGCATGTCCCTGGAAGTGGGTGTTACCCAGGGACAAGGTACCCAGCATGGTTTGTCTTATCAGTGGGTTATACCTCAACCAGCGAAATTCAAAATGGCGGACTCACAGGACGTCCATACTAAGCCCTATATTATGTTCTGCCACATTTTCAAGAACCTGCATTATCTGCGTCATGATATGAGGAATGATGAAATCACTGATTTATGTTGTATTAAACATATTACCCTATACTTCAAAATACTGATATGGAAATGAAGTAAAATGTGCATTAATAATCACTAGAAAAAGTAGGTAATTATGAAGCCCATTAAGGAATTAATTGGTCCATGTTATTTATCGGTACACAGGACCAAGTGCCCCTTTCCCAATCCATCTCTCGGGTCCTAATCCAACTAGACTGCAAATGGGCTAATATGAATATGATTATGAAAAAGGGCATTGATGATAACCACTGGAATTATTATAAGAAAGTGGAATTCATAATTCAAAACTAGGTCTATATTAAATAATGGCTTTTTTGAGGAAGAAGGAATGCTTGTAAAAGAAAGTGAAAGGAAGAAGGGAGACAGAAAAAAATACAACCAGAAAATACTAGCATTCATGGAAACATATGAGAAGAACTAGAGGACGTCAATACAGTACTACATATATCACCTGTATATGGACCTATCACTTGTCCCCCTGTCTGATACCCTATTTCGCCATGAGCCCTTACAGTCTGTTCCGATACTCAGTGGCCCTACACTATATTGGAGATGGCAATGCATAATGCAATGTCCCCCAAGCTATACCACCTAAACCAGTACTCCCCATAACCCTGTCATAGGGCTCATCACTTTAGGTCCCCACCCCCTGCTTCCGCATGCAATACATATTCCCAATGGGCGACAATAACAATCGCCTCGGGGTCTTGATATAATCAAAAAATATGGCGGAGCCTGGGCAGAAAAATGGACCCCTGCCGACATATTGGGAGGCACAGTGGGAAGATGACATGAGGAGGTGAAGGGGGCCTTTTACTTTTACAGAGTATAGCTTGGTAAATGTTCAGGATAGATTCAATCCTTATCTACAGCGGCCTGGCACAGGATTGAATTGTGCAGGGTTTGATTTAATGGTCTTTATACATAAGAAAAGTGGACGCTACTCTATGGCTACGATTTATTGTTTAGTTCCATGCGTCTAGGAGTCCCTTTGAAACTTGGTGACTACATCAGTACATGTTAGGTTAGTAGATAAGTCACAATAAATATGAATGAATGTTGGAAAAGGACAATGTGACTAAAAGATAACTTAACTTTAGAACTGGAAGGAGGCAGGTTATTTCTGCTAGGATGAAGGGTATTGCAAATGAGGTTGAAAGAAAAAAAAATCATTGTTTGCTAACACGTTGCCTATTTCCAAACACCCAGTTGACAGTATAGCTTCTTTTTTGTCTTATCACGTCTTACGACAGTACTGTCTAAGACCTCAATTGCTTTATTGTTTCTGTGTTACACGTTTCCCAGCAAGGCACAGTCATTTTTTACGCCTCAATACAGCCCAGCTTTATTCCCTTACTTTGTCCTGGTAGCTTAAAAAAATCTGTCAGTGTCATTTACTCCTACAGGGAAACATGACACATCTATAGTGAACTGGATAGTTGCTTCTTTCTTGTGAAGAGAATAAAAAGGTATAGGTAGTAGAAGGAAGTGAAGAATGTGTGGCAGGTGTGGAGGCATAATTGTGGCTGGAGCAAGGAAGCTAAATATCTATGTTACTAGTTCTACCAGGTGATTTACGACTGGGGAATGGCTTGGCTTTGTTTTATTTTGCAAGTTAAACATTCTTATTTGTATCTTAGGAAAGGAAGTACTATATTGGAAGGCCAAACTCAGTATACACATGACCTGAAATGTTCAAATTGGGCCCCTAAAAACAATAAGATATCACAATGAGCTACATAAAACAGGAACTACAAATAAAAAAAAGTAGGCCCTCTTTGGAGGGGTGATCAGGAAATCTGCCAGAGTCATTTACCAGTTTAGAGGGACATGGCAGCTCTAATTAACTTGATAGTTAAACCTAGAAGGCATTTCTCAAGGTGGTACAACTAGACCCCCTATAAGTCGTAGTGAGGTTCCTCAGTTAAATGCCATTATAAACTGGCAGGGGCGTAGGAAAAGGGGCGCGGGGGGGGGGGGGCGGGCGGCAGGGGGAGCCCAGTCATGAAGGAGGTGGGGCCTGAGTATGTATGACCCCCCCCCCAAATTCTCCAAGAACTCATAAACATAATGGAAAAGAAGCTAAAACTTTGCATCTCAAATTAGATTATTATGGTGATGTCATAGGGAAAATGGGGGTCTGAGCATAAATTTAGATCCAAAAGTAACCAAAAAATACTTTTCTAGATGTGAGTTCTATATACATATATATAGACGTCACTGCACATCAGCCGACAATTCAAGGTGGTCGCGATGGGGCCCTCGCCGTGCCCTCCCCAATGAAGATTTGCTTCCTACCCCTCTGCCCTGCATCTAGTGGTCGTTATACCACGATTTCTGGCTTACACAGTGCTTTTTGGTGGCTATTCCCATCCATATCTGTCGAAATTGCACACCCTAAAGGCTGTAACATCAATTTTGTAAGGCGTGCTGTTATCCATGTAAGGCGTGCTGTTATCCTGGATAATAGCACACCTCTCATGTCCTCCCAAGTCATATGTTACATGTTAAAACCAACAGACTATTTCATTGCCATGGTAGGGGTCGAACCTGCAATCTCAGGTCCATAGCCCAACTCCCTATGCATTGCGCCTCAGGGACTGACGAGATACACTCGGTTAGAACCAGGTCTTCCTATGATACAAAGCCGTGTGCGCTGTTGCTGTCCGCTGCCGGGCAACGAGGTGTATTTAGTATAGAAACATAATACCGTCAGAGGTACATAGATCGCGCCCCGGTCCAGGCGCATCTTTTTTCGCCGTGTGCGCTGTCGCTGTCCGCTGCCGGGCGAGGAGGTGTATTCTACACGAACGTAACAGCGAGACACATTGAAATCTATTTTCGCCGTGTGCGCTGCCGCTGTCCGCTGCCAGGCGAGGAGGTGTATGTACACTATTTTTTGCCGTGTGCCACCGCCAAGCCTAGCCGAGACGGGCGCTGTTGCTGTCCGCTGCCGGGCGAGGAGGTGTATGTACCGATCGTGTACACACAATGGCTGGCATCGAGTCCCGGGAGGGGGAATAATTTTTGTTTTCAACTTGAATTTATTGGTATAATATTGATTATTTATTGGTTTCGTGGTATAAAATAAGTAGTCAATGGATAACTCATGACTTGTGTGTGTTAGTGAAGGATAATGACACGAGGCCGTAGGCCGAGTGTCATTATCCTTCACTAACACACACGCGTCATGAGTTATCCATTGATTACTTGTTCACTAATAATTGCATTGGTACAACTGCCCTATCAAGCCCTATGTAATTACTGCCTTAAGTGCTGATTGTACAGAGTAGTTGTAGTGTGTTACCTATGATCACTTTAAAATTGAAGGTTTCAAGTCGTACTGGTTGTGTCTAGTCGTACCATCTTGAGAAATGCCCTCCTGGTTCCTTCTTTGGAGAGGAGGCAGTGAATAATGTCGCGCAGGTGGGAAGGCTAATTACACGTTTGTCTGAAGTAAGGACGCTGTAACTCTATGTAACTAGATCTACAATGCTACATACCTTTGTTTTATGTTATTTTTTTCAAGGTTGAAATACTTATTTGTAAGTGGCGTGGTGACATAGACCTACCGTCATATCTGGCTTTTACGGCACATCCCACATTATAAGACGCACCCTTAATTGATATAATATAAGGCGTAGCTAGAGCTTAATTGTTTTTATGCAGTTTAGTACTGTTCTATACTATAGACTATAGCATCATATCCTCGCCTGTAAGGCGCATCCCAAACTTTGACCAAACATATAAGGTGCCCTATAAGACTCCCATCTTCACGTATAAACCGCACCTTGTGTGTAGGGTATGCGGCTTATATGCAGAATGTCATGCTAACGCTGCTAGCGAGATAATTCAGCATGGTGAGGCCCGTCTTCAACACATTGACAGACTCTTGAAATTTGCTGAAAATACCCTAACAGCAACATGCATGGTGTTAATTGAGTGATGTCACCATTTAATAGGCAATCTCTCTGCAGCGACTTCCCTTTATTTAATCAACGCAGAGATTTTGATATGCTACCTTAATACCCACAACATGACACGCTTGGAGAGTGTCTAGACGTACAGGTCGTCACCTGACGGTAAGTCGTCATGTTTACAGCGTCTCTATTAGAACGTTCACCCTGTGACGTCCCGACATCTTACACTCTCCAAACACATCACTCACACTCCACTAATACCCACATCGGGGCATTTGCCGACATGTGCCGACCAAGAATCCGCTGGGAGCATCAGCCGTCGATCCAACTCCTCTGCGTCCCGCTAGAGGCTTTTCAGGTTGCGCGCGCACCGCCGGAAGTGATTGGCAGGTACCCGGGCTGCTGACACAAGCAGTCTTACGCTACATGCCAGCAACCAACGAAATGAAAAAAGGCGAGAGACAGCGCGCAGTGGTACAAAATAAAGGCCGCTTCCGTGGGCAGTAGCCACTGTTACTCCACTGGAAAGAAATAGTCCTTTGGGACACCTGCTATTACCGTGGATTCTCGCGAGCAAATGGGACCTTTTTGACTATTCACATCTGAAGTAGACTTTACAAGGTATATATCATTGTATCATAACCAGTATTAACGGGACTTTGTGGCTGATGTGCAATAAATCAGTAGACACTGCTGGTACATCTGATATTGGCCACCAGTGAACTGGAGAAGCCTCAAAAGGTATTGATTGCTTTGATAGATATCGTCAGTCCCCATTGAAACCAAACCAGTTATCTGGTAGATAACTTATCCTTTAACATATAATTTATCAATAACAATTTTTTCAATCCATTAAGATGGAATAATCTTTACCTTTCTGACCATTGGTCTCGAGGTACTTTTCAATACAATTACTTACTAATAGTAATATAAACAATGAGGGCATGTCCCATATCAATGTTGATGACAATGATGTTATACACAAACCAAATTAAAGAAAATAAATACCCCTTTCTTTGCCTATGGACCTGTTTATACTGCATATCGTTAACTATCAGTTGAACTCTTGACTTTTCCACCCGAACTCAATTGAAGAAAGCTCTTAACCTCTCCTCGAAGTCTGGGATATACTGTACCTTTCAACCCAAAGATAATATTTCTACAGGCATTTTAAAATATTGACAGGAGTGAAAGGCCAAGTTCAGGTCAGAAGAGTTCTCAAAATCATTGTTGCTTAAACAGGTTCATGTACATATCCCAGGTTTGAACTGCATGGTACCTATGGTTCATTTACAAACTATACCATATATACTTGGGGTACCAGCAAACCCATGTTATTGAGAAAAACTCCAGGGCACGTTAACCTTGGGCTGTGGAAGTCAAAATATGTAAGGGTGTTGAAGCTACTTGGTTAAAACAGGCCACTCTCCTCCTGTTGCCCACTGAGTCACTCAGAGGCTTAGGCCTGCTATGATAGTGAGCTGCTCATAGTGACCAATGGGTTTGGGTCAAGTGACTCACTCAGGGGATCTGGGTTTCATTGTTTATGTCAACTCTACTTGCAGTTTTCCACAACAATAGGAATATAATGCTTAAATGTTTTGGAAAAATATCCAGAATGTATATGGTGTGTTTTTGAAAGCGAGGCCTTTGTTCAGAGAACAATTCACTGTTTAGTGAAGAGTAGGAGAATGTTCAGAATGTTCATCTAGAAATTACAATAAATTGAGACGCTCAATTTCCCTACACTGTTCCATGAAATAAGGGATTGAACTTGCACAGTTAATCTTGTATATATTCCCTTGATACATATGGTGCTGATCGGCTATAGCCAATAATGGCTATAGTCCATAATAAGATTATATAAATGGGCACTTAGAAGTATGCATACTAGTTCAGGTAGGAAAGGGACACGCAATTGATGCGTCGTCACATTATCCTATCATAACAATTTACACGTTATCTATAAAAATCTAGACTACCTATATACACGAAGTGTACATGAAGAGTTTGGTTCCAAAATGCAATAAATCCGTTCCAGATTTTCAGCTTTTATACCCTTTTTTGTAGTGCCCCCCTGAAGATAATTCTAGTGCTATCATGATGGAATATTAACTGAATAGAATCTAGACAGCCGAAAAAAATATTTTTTTAAAGAAAATAGTTTTTGTATTACATTCAAGTATCTCTAATCTGTAGGCTTTTGAAATATTGGCCTCTTTTTTTCTTTTAAACAAAAAAGGCTTTTATTGAGTTTCTGAACCAAACATAGACAATGAAGACCCGTATAAGCATAGATCTATTTATAAAATACCACTAGCAAATTATAATCTCTATGTGTTAGGCATTTAGGGGGTAAATACAACCATGTCTAACAGTAGTGTCAAAACAACCAAGTAGTTCCAGGTTTCTTTCTGTTTATGAGAGGGGGTGGGAAGTACAAAACGATCACTGGGTTCACTATGGTACCGTTTAAGTGTTTTCGGTAGACCATATGGCCACCAATGAGCTGACTTTGGGGTGGTCCTATACAAGAAAAGCCCTGACTGACAAGAATAGAAGGCAAATTTACTGGCTGTCTATCTATTTTAGGGATATATAAATCTCCGAAGCTTATAAAAAGCATAGAACATTAAAGAGTATATGAAGTGATTATATTTCTGAACTCCACATCCGGTTTAGACCATTTACAGGGTATTTAATTGTATATCCACTATACTCTTCACGTTTAATGGCATTGGCTTAGAGAAATAGAATCACGACAGGCTGTCTGAGCTTTTGATAAAGGAATCGTGAAGCGGATATCATTTTTCATATACCATGATGGAAGCCTTTCTTTCATCATCTGTTCTCTCCATACTTTATCTGAGGTAGAGTTTGTATTTGACATAATAACTTTATTCTCACATGACATTGGTATGTGCCAATAGAAAGTAGAACGTTCTATTATACCATAACATAATGTTTGAACCTCCATTTGTCAATAGCTGTGATTGTATGCAGGTTTACAGCCTAAAGCTGGTGTGATGTGTCACATTAGAAGGACTTGAATGAACTGACAGTCTAGAAATTCCGTTCACTCAACGTCGTCATCACCAGGTTATCTGATTTACATGAAAGGAAAAGTAAACCCTTGAATATTAGGGCATATAGGGAAGAAGCTGCCTTTGCCACCTGGAACAAGGATGCATGAAAGTCTTATCAATCTGTATGTTTAAACTGCTAAACAGGAGTTACCATGACTACTAAGACACACATTCCATCTAGTGTCGTTTATTAGGACATTAACAACAGTCCATTGGGCATTAAGATCATGCCCATTTTATTTTACCATTGACAGCTGACAAACTAAGGATTTACAAACCATATAATCTGTACTCCAATGCTATATAACAGTGGCGTAGGAAGCAAATGTTCATTGGGGGAGCCAAGTGAGGGCCCCATCACGACCGCCTTGAATTGTCGGCTCAAACGTGATAACACCTATAATATGTATATAGAATTTGTATAAAAAAAAGTAAATTTTAGTCAATGTTGGATCTGACTTTAGGCTCAGGCCCAATTTTCCCTATCCCATCACCATATTAATCTAATTTTGAGATGCAAAGTGTTAGCTTGTTTCCATTTTGTTATGAGTTCTTGGCAAATTTTGGGGGGCCAAGAAATACTCAGGCCCCACCTCCTATATGATTGGGGGGTAGGCCCCCCTGCCCCCCACCCTTTTCCTACGCCCCTGTATACAAAAGGAGCAATTGTAAAATCAACTGGAGTAATACTTATAACAGCTTATTAAGCTATACGACTTCAGTCTAAATAAAAATATTTACATACATACGATCATGTTATTAAATGAGAAAAGAAAGGAACCTTATCAAACTTTTTTTTTATCCGTTTCATACAGAAATTGATAAGATTGATTGGCACTGACTTGGGAACGACTGGTTTGTAATGATTTCTTTCCAGTAAAGTATTGTCTAGAATATTGAGTCAATTGCTTCGTTATTTTGCGGGACAGATGTAATCTCCCATTGTAAATTATGAATATTTAAGGTCTGCAAAAATAACGATTTCCTCTTCCTCATTTGTGTGTGACAGTCATTAAGCAGCTTAAATGGAGAGAAACACGTGACTTAAACTCCGGCTTAAACTGATGAACACTTGAACTCATGCCCCCCCCCCCCCAAAAAAAAAAAAAAAAATTCAAATCCACGACCTTTCAAATTTCTGATGCTGAATTATTCACCCCACACTTCTACCTCTAAGGTCGTTACTATCATACCACTGCCTTGCAACTCCAAGACTTGGTTTGAGCTGCTGATACAGTCGTAAAGAGTAGCTCATCCCTTAGTCCTAATAATAAGCTGTCTGTGAGCTACTCACCACACCCACACTCTTCAAGCTGATCCTATAGTATTCTACTAAATCCCCATACATATACAACGGGATGCGTTATGCTTGGAGCTCTCAGCGTCTCGCCTCATGCTTCGGCCAGAGGCTAACACATGGGACCCGTCTGGAAATTGGCTCAAATCGGACCCCACACGAGGTGGGGTGGGTGGACCGAGGAGACAACCCCCTCAATCTCCGTTAGTCTGAGAGCTTACGGTTGTAGGGGGAAATAGAGGGCTCTCCGACGGTGGGAACCGTATTAGAAAAGGTCACCTCCTCCTAGACGAATGAAATATAGTGTTTTTTTGTTGTTGAGGAGTTCCTATCGTTCCCTGAGGAGCAATTTAGATGTATATCATTGTCTGTTCATGTTGTGACTCTTGATGAGGTAAACTCAATTGTGTCGAAAACATGGAGTAAGCTTGCATATTCTAATGCTTGAATATTTATCCTATGTTCCTACCTACCATGGGTGAGACTGAGAAGGGAATCTTCGTATAATATTTGTGTTCAGTCCATGAATGGTAAAATTGGCAATATGATTTTATTTCTTAATCGAACTATATAAAGTACTAAACAACAGCTCTCGGCAACAAAATAATATACCCCCCAGTCACGATCATCTATATATGTTCATGCATTCAATCTACATTCAAGATATTATATTCTCTTAAAGCAAGTCATGTCTCTACTTTGCTACTGCAGAATATGAAACAAACGCCAATCTCTCCCCATACAAAATCCAAGACTGCTAAGTCTCTTCACATCCATAGCAATGTCAATGATAACTAAACGAGTCATAACTGATGTAATCCAAGCCAGTATTTCCTTTCCCTTGTGACACACCTCTCAGGTTAGGTTTGTCTCACATCGTCACCCACACGTGGCCAATGTGTACGGAGAAGACTCCCCACTGAGGGAGCAGGTCGGAGTAACTCACGGCAGCTCACACCAGCCCAGGAGCAGCTCAGCAAAAACTCCCCATACCTGCCCAGCTGAAAAATTGGCACCTCTTGCCTCAGGCCCATCTCACTAAATATAAGCAGGGCTATGACATACCTATACTGTTTACCAAACATAAATTAACTGCATGACTACTAGAAAATGTAGGTGTAGGTGTCTGGAGGGAATGGAGATTTTTCCTCTTCGGTGATTCTGTGAATGTGTGGGAAAAGGGTATGTATGTGCTTGTGCTTCCATTTGCACGTATGTGCAGTGGTAAAGGAAAGAGATCTTGGACATGGTTATCTGGTCAAAGAACCTATGTTTAAACATGAGTCCTGTTCCTCAATATTGTGCTAATGAAAGCTGTCCATCTGCAAAACCTAGAATTCTATCAGTTTAGATCGAGTGGTCTTTGGATGACAGATCAGAATTTGAACTGACACTGCTAGGCCTAAAAGCATGATTGTGTTGATATCAGATAGGGATATCAGACATTACCTTCAACTTTCATCTGAGTCCAACCTTAAACAATTAGTAGAAAAATGTGCCTAATGTCGACTGTTAATTATAAAATACCTGGTGCTGTGTTGTGTAGTGTTGTGGCAGTATGGGGGTAGCGGTCATGGTAACTAGAATTTGGCTCCATGCCATCATCCCAAGGTTTAGGTTTAGACCTTGTCTTGGTTTAAGGCAGACTAGGATAGCATTCTCAATAATGTTGATGTCAACTGTATTATTATATTTCCTTTTGTAGCGTGTTAGATATCGTGTCAACAGTAATCCCAACAAATTGTAATAGAACTTATTTCATGAATGCATGTATTCTTTAAGATTGAATGCCCCTGCTCATAGAAAATTAATCTGAGATGAATGCAACATAAAGGAAATCCAGAAATCGATCTCAAAATGTCCTTATATTTGACCTTGAGAAAGTCAGTTTTTGTTTCTGGGACAATTTAATGGTTTAGCATTATTTGAATTTACAGTTGCCGTTTTGTTTGCTTAACAACAGAACCGGACCTAATCCCACCCATAGTTGAATTCAGCTTGCAAACACGATCCATAACTACTTCTTGGGACTTATTGCTAGATTCAAACATGAGACAAAAAAAGTAAAACACTGTAGCACTGAGAATAGACCTATCATCGCCCACTGCCAGTTTATGTTTTTGTTTTTTAAACATTTATATATGGGCCTACTGAAGTCATAAATAAAAAAAAATAATTAAGCGGAGGTCTAATTTGTGTTTTAAGCTCTGTGGGAAAAAGGCCACGTTTAAATTGTGCTAATTGAAAAAAGAGCGACAAAAATGAACTCATTTTCTAGGATCCCTGCAGGCTTTGCACTAATCATTTGCCTGCAGGATACACCACAACCAAGATAGCTATTTGGAATATCTTTTTTTTCTTTTGCTCGAGTCGACCCCTAATTGTGCTTTCGGGTAAGGACTGACAGTTTGTATCATCAAGGGGCAAGGATTGAACTTACTCACCAGAAATCTTCCCTGGCTTTACCTTGAATGTCAAAGGTCACGCCTAGTAAATGGAAATAATTTCATTTGGCAATGGGTCACTCTCTTGTTCAAGACATGTTTATTTTGAGCCAGTTCTAGGCTGATTTACAGGCAACATGGACATATTTTCATGAGACATGGTGAGTAACCTTGTCATAAAAATACAAGAGTATTCAAGCTGAGAAACGAATAGTTTCCTCATACAAGCACTATTTGGATTCATACTGAATGGCCCATTGAATAGGAAGCATGAATAATGGTACTATGAGGAATCTTGTCATGGCTTGCTGGTAATAGTGACATCAAGATTATTTCACCTCTCACAAAAATTCCAGATCATTTAACCATCATGTTCCATCAGATTCTATTTCTTCATAAAAATTCCTCCCTATCTCCAAAAGTCCCTGGCGATGATAATCTTGATATGTTAAGTCCATAAATAACTTAACATATTTTCTTTAGAAGTAAGATCCAAGGAGAGTCATCTGGTACCAATCAGGGAGCTTATTTTTAATCGGAGGTTGTTTCATAGGTTTACATCTCTTTAAAAGACTCACATCAACTATTCACACGCCCAGGGCATGGTTTGAATTAACTTCCTACAAATCTGCCTCCCTGGGGAATCCTAGCCAAGACCTCTAGGAGCAGGGATCATTTGTAATTGGGAAATATGACTCAGGTTATCCAACTTGTAGCGGATCTATCTTATTTTGAGGAAATGATTTTAAATTTGCCGGCTAGTTTACTCTGACATTCAATATTAAAAATTGTTTCCCCTCAGAAATTGTTTCCCCTCAGATATATGTCCAAACCAGAGGGTGGACCCTAACTAAGCACATATGCCTAGTTGCCTAGTTATGATTGTAATAGCAGAATATATAACAAAATAAAAAAAAAAGACGAGTTGATTTCTATTAACGTTGGAACTTTTATTGAAGATTGTTCTCTTGTTTACAACATGTGGTATTTGATTGTATTGGTGCAACGTTTCGGAGTACTTCAGACTCCGTCTGATCATTGTTAATATGAATTATCTTTTATCTTAATATTAGTCGTCTTTTTATGCTAGGTTTATACCGATAATGTTCAATTCATAGTGAGTGGTCAGTTGCAGATCACTAATCTTTGTCGGTTGCATTTTAGAATTATGTAGATATACTTAAATACTTTATCAGATCCTTTGAAATGTTGCAGGAGGATAGTTTATAGATGAGCTGTTTCTTTTTCTGAGTAGTCGAGAAGAAGGGTCAGTTTATGTTGAGGTAAATGCACTGAGATAACCAATGCCCGCAGGCATGACCGACCAGACACACCCAGACAAGTGGAATCAAGGGTCAAAAAGGGATGATACCCTTCAGTATTGTGTACACACGTACGTGACTTGTGGTCGACACTACCAGTACCACAGCAATCAGTGACCATAACCTCTCCAAGAAAGCCCTGTGCTGTCAATCATTAACTAAAATAATTCTCTCCTTCAAAGACATGCCGACTTCAGACCACGCCCACAGCTCCACTGGAGTGTAACATAGTGCCAATCAGGTTCCGATTACTGAATTCAGACCATTTGATGAGACCTGCTGCAATTAAAAATAGCCACGCTTATCTAAGTATGGGGAATGTTGATTAGGACTAATTAATCTTCATTTCCTTTGATATCAAAAGAAATGCAATTTGAGGTGGGCGTTTCCCCATCAGGAAATGACTATGTCAAAGGCATTCAGCAAAGATCTCAGATATTCTTTGCGTTTTACTATGGAGAAATATTTGGTTCTTTGATATATTGACATTACTCTCATGTAGAAAATGAAAGCATCACGGGTCAGCATTATATATAGCCTTACAAGATCCAAACAGGGTGTGGTAATATTCTTATATGGTGCATGCATGCTGCATATTCCAAGTTATGTGTGTCATTCTCAAGTATCTTCCCCCAGGAAGGAGATGGGCATCCCACCTGGTTGGGCATACCTAGAGAATACCTTAGAATAACCTGGGTTCACATGTATAGGCTGCAGCTGGTATACCCATGGACTTTATACCTACACGTGCAACCAACCACACACGTGCCTTGGTGTGCACACCCCACACCATAGCACATTATGGGGAATATTAGTAAGTTAGTACCATACAGAATAGCGCGGTACCTGCCATATCTTTAACACACTGTGTGATTTCAGAACATTAGTAATTATCATGGGACATCATCACTCACCATATCAATTAGGAGTTTTGCCATAGCCAGATTTAGTATGATGTTATGAGTCTAACTTTCGCTGATAGGCTAGGCCTTCCACAGATGCCAGTACACTGCATGTATATCGTCGCCTCACTACTATATATATATATATATATATATATATATATATATATATATATATATATATATATATATATATGATTATATCCCTCCACTATCCAGGCTTGCCTGACCCCCCCCCCCCCAGTGAGGATCTGGCAATGCTCGACTCTCAAAAGAGTTTTATTCTATTAACTAGGAATCTTGCAGATCTGCCACCCTATCCCCAAAAATGGCATTCAAGTCAAGATCACCCCTCTCAGCACCAGGATGTCCACCCATTTGGTATTGTTTTTGTTACTGACATCGGAGGGAGAAGTGTGTTACTCTCTTACAAACATTGGTGTAACTTGTTGGTGACAGAAGCCTGGCAAGGCTTCGGGCATAGTAGATAGGAGATGGTGATTGAAGAAGAAAGTGACAGTAGGAATTCTAAACTCAGTGACGGATATGTCAGACATCACCCAAACATCAACTAAACAATCACTCATTGACCCACGTATCCCCCCACAGGGGTAGCACTATACTAGGTTTGTCCTTTCCTACTTAGTTTTTTACAATAAATTGTTCTAGAATTGCATTTGGGTGTAACCGTGGTGGTGGTGCTTCTTTTGGTCCAATCCCCAGCAATAACTCTGACCATTAATCAGTAGCAAGTTGTTGTTGAATGTCATAGTCTAGATAAAGCTGTACAAGACTCAAGGTAGAATTTCTTCTTTTTTTCTCTACTAAGTATAATATGTATGTTATTTTCTGTACAGCTGCCAGGAGTCACTCATCCCACTATCATGGACTCATTCATCAAAATATGATATGGGGTATTTTAGCATCTTGGCATAGTCTGGCAAAGGTCTAATGTTAAGAATTTGGTAGCCACTCCCAATGTGTACCTTGAAGGAAACTGCTCCCATCCCATTCTGACACTGGTCAATCATAAAGCTTAACAACAATGTCAAAATCTCAGGCATGGTGGTTTTTAATGCATTCTAGACAATGCCACCCCTGTATCACTGTGTTTGTGTGTTAACCAAGAGTATCGTATGTATGTTAACCCAAGGTATGGATGCACTAAATGCTAACGCTGTTTTGATGTAAATCTAGAAAATGGCAAAGCAGAACTAGTGTAAACCTCTCATTTGTAAGTATGAGAATAACATTGCTAAACAGTAAAACATTCACGCGGTCACTTTCGACATGGCTAGAAAATGATCTACTGATAAGAAAGAAATTGAGTTGGATAAGTACCGTAAATTATTCTGAAAATAGAGCGAAACAAAGACGTCAGCACCTCCTTGTACAAACATGACATCCTCAGGTAGGGGTTCCATGGGAATATTGGATTATATTGCACAAACATAATAGAAGCAGAAGTAGTTCCTGGGAGACATCAAATCACTACGCCTGAGTTAGGAATAGGGTACGTACCGGTGATTTGAACCAGCTGTAAACTGTACCTCTACATGACGCCTCTCTACAGGATTTCTGTATGTATAACTCCTATGGCCTATTGGAACCACTTTGTAAGACAAAGAAGGATTGTCTCCGTCTCGTGGGTTTGCTTGGACTATACATTTCAGGGAGACTCACACAAATAACGCCGCTTACTACAAGTTCTATCTTTCTAAGCACCCGATAGCACTCCTTTTCCCGTTTATTTTTTTTCCGTTCATGTATAAAAAATACTATTGAGGAGATTTTAAGATAGAAATGCACGCAATAGTATATAATCACCAAGATTGAAGAGTCCCATTCCCCTCCCTGATTCCCTAGCCATGCAGTAGAGCTAATTTCTTCTTTCCAATGGGGCTTCATTTCAAGGCCTCATTGCTAAGCCATACTGCTTATCATGAGAGAAAGGTACATGTAACCAGAAGGGGAGACAATGATAGCTATTCATCATATATGTTTAAAAAGATACTCTTTTCCATTTCAACCATAGACATAGTAAAAAAGCATGTGGGAACGAGTGATTCCCACGAGTAAAAAGGGCAGGCTTCTTCGTTGGCACTTAGAATTAAATCTTAAGGCATAATGGGTTACACCAGACAATTAAGCTGACATGCCTTTGTCACGTGTGGTGTGAAAGGGAGCCTTCAATGGTGACAATCTTACCTATATGAATAACTGTCATGTTTTTTTTTGTCCATACAGCAAGCCTTTTCTCTGATGAACCTCCCCTCGTTAGTGGTATACCTCACACACTTCCCCTGTCACTCAGTGCCTATAGTTCTGCTACTCACATTACTTTTAATCCTTTAAAGGGTTAAGGGCCGCCTTATGCATCAAGGTCCAAGATCCTTTGTTTATAAATGCAGTGCTGGTATAGGTGCATCATGCCGACCCCTAGGACATGTATCAATCCCATAGGCATGGGGGGGGGGCATTTCTTAAGATGACACAATGGCCCTCAACACTTCGACTGCTAATTCAGGCTATGTTCAGGCGGTATGACGACCAATTGGCATGATGTAATGAACTGTGTGGCCATCAAAGGTTTAGCTTTTTTCTGACCGTTTTCCTGTAGATTCCCCTGCCTTTAGCAGGAATATGTCACACCCCTTGATGGTCATAATTGCATGGGTAAAATGGATTGTTCGATAATAACCATTGTTTCACTTCTCACGCATCAGTGTCTGATACAGCCTATAGATCTACCTGAAATATGGAAAGCACTGAAGGAATTCATATTCATGATATAAAATACCTGAAATAACCTTTCTGATATAAAAGACCATGATATAAAATACTGTTCTACCTAGATAACAACCTAAGGAAAATGGAAAAGAAATACAAATTATGTCTATGATGAGCTTTTTTTTCATTTGGATATGATTAGAAAACTCACACCAACCCAACTTCTCTCTAATCCACATCTAGTAAGATCACCCACAAAATAGCTGTTATATACAGTGCGATAACACGCGATTTCTTAGCTCCATAAAGAATCGTATAGCCACACACTATAATCACCCAGAGGGTGTAAACCTATTCCCCTCGGTATCCCTTCAAGCAGTGTCCAATGTCTACTCCCCTTCATAATTCTCCCTGAGCGGCTCCTTCAACCTTCATGATACACTGAGCTGCTCTTCATACCTGCTCATATCTGCTGGGAAGGACAGCTCTGAGGTGAGGATATGAAACCCCAGTTGGTTTTTATCTGTTTCAGCCTCCAGTCGAGGTGAGCTGCAGTAACCCATGCCATTCTTGCCGTCTCCAAAGTCTACCTGGTAAGTCCTGGTAACATGGGGTGAGAAAAAGATGAGGAACATATGTCCATGGATGATATTGTGTATAGAGGGAGGGTGTAGAGACACTACAGGAAAAGCTGTATTAACTAAGTAATGTATGGGCTAACAGGCACCTCATGGCATGTATCGTAGGATATCGAAACTCGTGGCCTTTCGGCCACTCGTTACGATATCCTACGATACATGCCATTCGGTGCCTGTTAGCCAATACCTTACTAAGTTTATTACACGATTAATCAATAAAAAATCAATAAATAATCAATAAAATATCAATAAAAATAAGTTGAAAACAAAAATCCTTCCCCGGGACGCGAAGCCTGCCATAGTACACACAGCTCAGCGCCCGGCAGCGGACAGCGACAGCCCCGGTCTCAGCTAGCCTTGGCAGCGGCACACGGTGAAAAATAGTGTATGTACACGATCGGTACATACACCTCGTCGCCCTGCAGGGCAAACGGCGAAAAAAGATGTGCCCGGACCGTGTTACTAACTGTTAGACTAGATATACACCTCATCGCCCGGCAGCGGACAGCGACAGCGCACACAGCGAAAAGAAATGCGCCCAGACCGGGGCTCGATCCATGTATCTCTCATGGCTGAGTGCAAGGCGCTAACCGCTAGGCCACCGCGTCTCCTCCTTCAGCGGCCGTGTCGGCTTGGATATATTTGAATGCGTCCCGCGGTTATGTATACACGATCGGTACACACACCTCGGCGCCCGGCTAGGATTCCTTTGTTTGGTTTAGCTCTAGCCAACCACATCTCGTCAGTCCTTGTGGCGCAGTGCATAAGGAGTTGGATTTGGGATGTGAGACTGCAGGTTCGATCCCTACCCTGGCCTGGAAAATTTCGTGGGTTTTAACATGTGACATGTGACATGGACAAGGAGTGCTGATATCCACCCCAAACCGTGCTGATATCCACCTCAAAGAGTGCTGATATCCACCTAGGATCTGCTCATAAGGGGTCGCACAATATGCAGGAATATCAGAACTGGGATATCCAGAAAAAGCACCCAAAATCACAGAGGTCATGTAATAATTCAAGGTATTCCGTTATATTCACTATAAACCATCCAATAGCAGTAGTATGACACAGAATGGTCTATTATATCTATAGCTATGGTGGACGTAGGATTTATATATTAAATTATTATGTTGGTTATATCAGTATTGGATGTAGACAAATTGCGACCTTACTCGTGGCTATCCTGCTGGTCTATGCATTCTCCCATGTACATGTGCATAAGGCATGGAATGAAAAAAAATCGATTCATCGAGAGGGCTTCTTGAAGAGGCTTTGTGACATTGTCTTGCTCGCAGGAATTCCCGTATTCCTTGAAAATAAGGAGCAAATTATGATTGTTAAAATATTGCCAACTGCATTCCAATAATTCTCTATTTAATGTAAAAATGGCAGTGCACAAAAATGGCTTAAGAAAGGATCTTATCAAGGAATTTCCCCATCTGACATTCATGATACAGGAGGATATTCCCCTGCCACCTCATTCATTAAGATTTGTTTCATTTCAAAATATTGGTCTTACAAAGTTCTGTGTATTAGTTTGAGTTTTAGGAATCTAAAAGAAGCACTTCCCTCCGGGGTTAACGTCTCCCAGGAAGAAAAGCCCTATGCCGGGAAATAGTTGATTAAAACCTGATTGACCAGAAATTAAGAAATGATTGAGTATGGTTATTGAGGGGCATGGGCGGTCATTTTGAAATGGGAAGATTTGCAAAAATGAAGAGGTCTTCGGGCATTTAAAACAAAATTCTGCTTGAAATCAAGGTTCAAAGTTAAAGTTAAGATCCAAGCTCTGGCTATGTTTGAAATACCATTGCTTTGACTCCAGCCATATATATTTGTTCAGGAATGAGCCTGACTGTGATTAACCATTTGCCTACCGATAGTGCATTAATGCACTACCGTTAATAGTGCAGGTAGTGCATTAATGCACTACCATGGGAAACGCCAATAGTGCATTAATGCACTATTTATCATTTTCTGTCTGAAAAGTTTTTCTTAGATTTGATGGTGAAAAAATGATGCTATGAAGTACAATTTTTAGCAAGACATAAGAAATATCATTGATAATCATATTCTAGGTGTTTATTTACTACAAAACTTTGCTTAAATTATGTACTGTGCTGCTAAAATGGATATGATGCATTATTCTCTAAAATGGCCGGCTGTGGGGGTGCATTGCATGTGCAGAGTATGGCTGTTATGTAATATGCACTGGCCTATACACCGGTAGGCAAAGGGTTAAGTAGGTAATTTTAGCCGCAACTTGAAAGTAGTAGGTTAATCTTTTACACGGTTATATATTGGTCAAGAACAGCTCACAAACCCAAACAATCTCCACCACTCACTTAACCCAAATCTCCACACAACAGCATGCCCTATCCACACACGTGAACCCCATATAACCCAACACAAACCCCCAACCCACACACCCCCTGTCCAGATCCCATGCAGGGAGAGAATTGGATATTTGGATTCCCCTTCCTCCATCCCCCATATACTCTTCATCTGCTATAGCCTAAGCCCTGACAGCCAATGACATCCATCTTGGATTTCCATGACAACCAGGGAAACTGCAGTATGAGCACGTGGCTATCTAATTGACAAGTTGGGAGGAGTCATGTCGGTCTACTCTCCAGGCAGATGTTCTGAATCGCCAGAGAGAGGTTGGGGAATGAAATGTGGGTTGGGTGTCTGCTTGGAGAGGTAGGAGCGCTAGGGGTAATAGGCTGGGCGTTTTTCAGTACCATGCTGCGCAGGACAGGAAGTGACACTGCCAGAATCGATCCCAGTATGCTCTGCAATGACCTAGGTTAGGGTCGATCTACGGCAACAGGGCCCACTATATATAGGTCTACTCTCACAGCAGGGATTTTGTTGATGGGTGCCTATAAGGAGAAACCCCTAAAGGCTAAAGCACATTCTTTAGCATGCAGGGTGCTTGGGGTGATCCAAAGGGATGACTGATCAATACCAATCCCATTTCTATGCATTCTGTGGGAGGCATAGTATGATACCATTTACATTACATGCATAAGCCTACACCACATGTATATGTATACCATGTAGGCAGGAACTATTGCCCTCAAAGCAATTCCAAATGCTTTGCAACTGTCATTGAAAGTAATAAATAATATTTATGGATGGTTGAGACTTTGGTGCTGTACAGGGAATTAGTACGTGCACTTACAGTCAGCATGTGAGAAATATAATGGCCCATGAAAGTAGAAAATAACATGTAAGCTGCCAGTGGCTTTTTTTTTTTATCAAAGTGAAATATAAATTCATTTCCACACAGCAATAGGGACTATTGTAATGCAGGTCCCAGTCCCTTTGAATCAATTGAACCTGAAAATAATTTTTTAGAGTGTCAGGCCCATACTGAAAGCTACAAGCCAAGGTGAGAATGAGCTTGAGAAAAAAGTGTACACACAGTTAGGACATGTTCTACCTGGTTAGCTGGTGTAGACAGACCTCATGTGCACAGGTGTTGTTAACCACTTAAAGGCAACATTGTGCATTAATGTATTAAGCCTATTGGTGGCATGGGTGCAGGACTATAGTGATTCTACTACCCAGACCTACATCCATGCATCATTCCCCATCATGCGGGCCCCACAGGCTTGACCCACTTCAGAGAGGTCAGCATGATGTGTCGGTTGTGAGCTATTATTTTTGGGTCTACAAACCGCACTACTAGGGCGCATCAAGCCGTCCAAGGAAGTTGGATTTGGAGACATGTTGTGACTGTAAATGGTTAGATGCATCCCTACCCAGTCACCCCAACCCCACCTCTTCTCCCCATCAGTCTGATGATCTCCTCCAGGTGGGAAGGGTACCAGGTACATCCTGTTTAATGGGGCCCTCCTGCCTACCTCACCTCATCCTTGCTCCCCACTGCAGTGGTGCATGTACTGGAGTAATACTTCTGTTAATACAGAATGTATTATGACTCATATTTATTATACATAAAGCTATAGACCAATTCATTACTGGGTACTTTCTACTTTTCCCCCTTTTTATTTTACGCCCTTATTATTGCAGGCTGCTCTTCACAATAATAGAGATTATTTTCAACAAAGCATGTTTCTCCTTTTTATTATCAATTGCACTTAGTTTGTATGGCGATCCATGTTGTCGCAGTTTCCTTGGTTAGATATAATGCTAAAACTATAACACGTAAGTGTCATATGCAGGCAACATTATGATGAAAATTAAGTTTTGAGATAACAAAGGAATTATTTGTAATCAATTTCTATAAAATTGAATTTGTGTACCTAGAGCAACTGTGAGCAACGATAGTGTGACTTGATTTTGACAGAGTTCTTAATAATGCCAATATAAATATCATGTAGTTTTGATTAGAAATTGAACAGAGTCTATCCTGCGCTTTTTCAAGTGTAGAGCCTCATACAGGTTATATAGAGGATGGTAGCCTGCCTGGAGATCTATGAGAATCTGTCATCTCCATAGTTTGTACCTACTAAGTGCTATAACACCCAGAGGGAGTCGCCAGTATTTTCTGCACCACTATAACACATAGCAAATTAGAATGACACATCTCATTAGCCCCGGATATGAGGCTTGGAAGAGAGTAGAAAAATATAATTAGAGGATGATATGGGAAACCAACCAGTGGTGTCTAGATGATTAAGGCGTAATACCCTATGCAAAACAGGTAAGTTAGCTACAAGTGAAGTCCAATGAATATGAACTGATCACATGCAACGATACCTTATTTCTAACATGTAAGTTTGATGTTAATACATACACTGCCAGTGTGATAGTGGTAGAATTATCTAATTGTAGGTATGCGGTCAAAATACAATATCAAAATGTAATGATTGACATCAATATTTCTAGTCAGATGTGAGCACTGCAGGGCCATTTTAATCCACTTAGGGATATACATTGCTTTGATGAATTCTGGCCTTTTTTTAATCATGATACAATGCAAAAGGTTCTGCATTAAGAAAGAGTCAACCAGCAATGTATTGGTGCAGGAGGGTGTTTCTCAACAATGCTAATTTACATTATTGAGAACCAGTATTATCAAGAGCAATTCAACATAAAACCATTATGGTGGGTATCATGCGGTCTTTACAGAGTTATTTCCTAACCTCATATGTTGCTAGAACTTGATACCATAGGTGTTCACAATGTGTCACCTGCTGTAGGACTTGGATGGAAGTGTTGTTGAAGCAACCTGCCAACTCCATCTAGGGTCTCAGCTCAGGACATGGAGAAGGAAAACATGCCTTGACTCCTCTGCGTTTTGGAAGCTCCAGGGTATTTCTTGAATGTCACTGGGATGTCTACATGCATCACATTATATATCTGGATGGTGTTTGACCCTGAGTATAGGAAACTAAACAATGTTTCTAACATGTAGGTCAAAACACCGTGATGCATGTATGCATGTGTAGATGCAGATTTATAATTCTTGCATGGTATAGGCTTAATGGTGGTACAAAGAATTATGTTTATATTACCTCGTAGTAGAGATTAGATATGAAGCCTCTTCTCAGCTAAATAAAGATCAGAACGTGTGATACAAACAACTTTCCAATATTTTAATAGAGAGAAAGAATAAAAAATTACACATGTTCTTCATTCATTGAAGCTAGGGCAATGTTCCAACAACAGAACAACACGTCTTTTATGAAAATATTATCTCAAGACGAAAGAAAAAAGGCCTAGGTACCCATGTACAACAGACCAATCAAAGACAGGAAAGCTGACATAAAATTCAAAATATTATCTCAGCTAAAAGAAACCTTTATCTATACATCAGATCATGATCTTCCTCCTTCTCCTCGTCGATCCCAAAATAGTTGGTCCAAAACCTAAAGCAATGCTAAGAACATGCCTACACCTTCGGGAGGCACCCTTTTAGTTACTGGAGGAAGGTCTCTGGAGGATAACAACTGAACAGATGTAACACATCCAATGTGCTGTTGTGGATCCCCCTTTTCACTCTGCTTTTCAAGCTCAGGACCTGAAGTAGACAGTCGTGAAGAAGCTTGGTAGGGGCATATTCAATCCTTTTTGACCAGGATTATTGCTTTATTCCCCCTCAGTCATCGCAATGTATGTATACAACCCTGGCGAATAATTCGCCAGAGATGGCCCTATGCAGACCCCTTAACTAGGGTCTGACAGAGTTAAATCAATGCGGAAAGGAAATTGATTCAATTAACTTTTCTACGCCCCAGTAAGGCAATACTAGGGAGGTTTAGCAGTCCCAAGCGTAGCACTCAGACATAGAGGGGTGGCACGTACGTTCCTGACGTGAAAACCTCCTTTCCTGCGTCCCAAATACGTAGGCCATTCAGGCAGAGATTTCTTACATATCAGGATTGTAATTAAAGGTATATCTAATCACTTATCTTAGGCATGTAATGTATTGATTATGCATTGATACATTATTGATTCCCTATTCGAAATGTGACTTTTGTGAGGGTCATGTAAGGGTCATTGAATGGTGAGCTGGAAGGGCTTCATGCCTGACTGGGTTCTGCACAGCCTTTGGTGACGTTCTGCCCAAAATACCTGCGTCTCCGTCAATCTGGTCGCCTACGTCGTACCTGTTAAACCTACCCAATAGTGGATTGTAATAGAAAATGTTGCCTGGAGGTAACATGTCATCCTAAAGGAGTAAGGAGGAATAGCAGACCATGGTGGAGGGGGAGGTGGGGGTGGTGTAAGTTTAAAACCACCCCTTGTCTTACACTGTCCTCTTATGTATACAAGGATAAGTGGAGTCCCTAGGGTGGACCATGTCGAATTCCTCCTCTAGCCCCTGCCCCCCCCCAACACACACACACACTCTAGTGCAGTTCCCTGCTTTCTGAGACGTTCCTAAGGACATCTCTGCCCATGTAGTGGCCAAGTACACAAAGGGGAGAACACAGGGTAATATAAAGTACTTGTTGTCATGTGGATAAAGTTATCATTATGTCTATCAGATTTTGAGTATTGAGAGTGCTGTTATTTAAACCAGGGAGCATTTATATGTAGTACACTGTTTGTTCAGATGATATGAATCTGATGTAAGAACTACATTGTACTTCGTTCTGTTGTGTTATCCACTGCCTGGCTTCCTCAGAATAGGGAGTGGTCTGTGATAAGACACAACAGACAATGACAGCAGGTTCATGGGCTCAAGTGGTCAAATGTCAAGAGAAAGCTTGACTTGACTATCACAATCGTTTTAGCTCAAGTGTTAGATTCGACTGAAATCCTGGAAGCAGATCTTGATGAGATGGTAAATAATGTGGGATGTAATCTAATGAGATATAAAGTGGCATAAATGTCACTTCACGTCACTGTTACTGATATCAGTGGCCTGAAGTATGGGCAATAAAGGGGCTTTAATGAACTCGGAGCATGCTTCTCAATGACTACACTGAGGCTAAACAGAAACCATGCCCCGAAGAAAAAGGAATACTGGGCACAAGGAAAAATAAAAGCAAAAGACCACAAAGCAAAGTATCTATAAAGGATTAATTGAATAGAAAAGATGATCATTATTGGTACTTTGTGTCCTATTAGGGCCAATGCATGCATATCTATAGCATGTCGACCTGATTCACCAATGGAGACAACTATTTCAGACTTCTCGGTCCCAATGAACATGTTCAGCCCACGTATCAATTCCATTTTAGTACAATGTAGGAATTCAGATCAACTCTAGCATTGTGCTATACAACCAAGGCCATAGGCTCTGCTTGTATTAAAGCCAGGGTTTGTGAATGTATCAAACACAGGTTGAAAAGCCATCAAGTATTCTAAAGCTCTTTTGTGTGTTGGAGTTTTAACCTGGCATTGCACAGCTTTATTTCCTATTGTCTAAAAGGATGGGATGTGTGACCTTCCCTACTTTTGCTCACCACATAGCCTAGCTAGGTATGGCACACATACCCAGCAAATTGTCGTCATCTTTCGCCATGATTGGTCATCAATGGTGACTCCTTTTTGAGTGATAACTCATTCCGTCATCTTTTGCCACTGTGTGTTAGACTCACGTGGCATAGTAATTGCTATTCCTGATGATCTTGTGCTATAACGACGTTGTGGTCCACCTAGCAACATGTGTGAGCCACTTCACACAGGTTGATGAGGACTCACGACAATTTGCTGGGATAGCATCTGGGAATCTTCATAATCATTATAACCCCTCAAGCACATGGCACAAAAGCATTATGCTGCCCTAAATGGATTAGACAATCTGTCATTTTCTCAAGTACTACTTTACCAATCCAGAATTGTTAACATAAATCCTATAGCCAACTAAAAGAATCCGATATCAACCAATAAAGTAATTCGCTCTATTCACGTTTTACATGTTGAGCCTAACTCTGAGCTTATAGCAGTAGAAACATTAGGATGCCTGCAGTGTAGCGGTTCTTACAATTGCCTGAACTAACTGCTAACTCATCTTTTTTGTTGTACATCTGCCACATATCAACAGGAGGCCATTTCTTAAAGGCTACGACTACACCCTTCAAGTTGTACCAAAATCTCAATAGGAATAGCATTGGCATTTTGAAGTCGTAGGGCTGTGAGTGATCGTAGTACCTTATGAGATGGCCTCCAGACCCCACTGTCTATACTTACTACATGGTACGATGGTTCCCATAGGACTTACATGTAGGTGAATTGATGTAACCTGTGGGAGATAATGTCCTTAATCGACATGTGTTGGTTGGTAGATTTAACACTGAAGAGCATCTGATTTATTGGTGGCAGATTGTATAAGCTACAGCTACATAAGCTACACCTACCCCATACCGAATTTTACTGCATATCAGTATATTATACACAGCATACTATAAGAAAGCGTGCTAGCATCAGGTATTGCACACTTTGACTTTCTGACCTTATCTCCACCAATTATCTCCGCCATGTTTCCTCATGCACAAAACAAACAGGGGCTCCCTAGGTGGTGGAGAAGCTCGGTGGAACCTGTTACATGGGACCTGCTGGGCAGAATTACTAACTCTGATATACACGAAAATGTGGACTTTAACCCTGTGAGGGCAGGATACTGTGTTAATGCACTACTTCGTTTTGTAATTAATATGCTTGATGAGTAACTCAGAAATGCTCATTTCATATAATTATTAGCCGTTTGGGGGTGTAGTTTTGATACACTCCCTGCAACATGGTCAGCATGATGCACCAATGCTTTTACCAGCCTTCAATGAACGTGGGCTATTGAGGCATAAGGATACCTAAAGGGTTAAAGTGGAGGGGTCACCCTTCTAGACTAGAAGTACCTAGAGAGGTTTGCATCATTGTATGTAATGGCTACACCTCATCATGGCTGATCTAATAATGAGTTGGCAGGCATGCAGCCTGAAAGTGTCTAACTGAAGTACAGGCTAATCGGTTTAGGGTTAGAGGAAGATTGCTGTAGCATGAAGTTTAAAGCTTACTGTTTCTGCTCACCTGTTCACTAGTCACAAAGGTTACAAAGGAAATCCTGGCATCCATCTAAAGCCTCTGTCTTTGGGGTTGTGCAGTATTCAGTGGTATTTGCTTTCTAGAGCAGAGTTATTTATAAGTTCAATCTGCATGCATAGTTTAGGAAGCTGAAAGCACTGATGGAAAATATACAAATGCACGATAGATTATTTCGTCCACATTCATTCCGTTTACTATTTTGGAGCTATGTATAATATGACTCGTGTACCTTTATAATTACATATTCATGCGAGAGCAAAATTCATTTAGTTTATTTCTACAAAGTGTCATAGTTTGGTTTTATTTGTGTGCAGATTGATAATAGGTTGATTTTGTAAGCAGACGCCACCGATGAAAGGAGGTAATTAGTGTTATCCCCGGTAGGGGCGTGCCAGGTGCTGTCAGCAAGGCCCAACGGTGGTTGATACTGCCAGAATGTATGAATCTCAAATTGTCTCTTCATCCGTCTCTCCGACGAGGTAGACAACTTTCAAATTGCTCACTCTCTCCCTTGCTGTTGCTATACAAGAGGCATCTGTAGTAGTATTATGGTCTATTCCTGGATATATAATTGATTCTTTAGTGTAATTGAATTGGCAAGGGCAGGAAGCACTAACTCTGATCAACCATATCTGATCATTTTAAAGGACTATATATTTAGGATTCAATAACATTTTATACGTCTAACCATGATACTGAACGAACCAAAGCTACGCCATGCATGCAACACGAAAACAGATTGACGCGTGCCACATAAATATATATGCCATAGTAAATTTGTTGGATTCTCCAGGCGCCATGGCCAGAGCTGTATAGCCTAAAAGGTGTCACCATTCTCATTATCCATCCTTTCTAGCCTGCAGCCAAAGCTAATGTGATCATCATTTCATGTTCATGTATATGAGAAATAGTGGCAGCCAGGTCCATTAGAATACTATTAGGGCATCCAACAAGTCTATCCACAACAGTGAATCCATCATGTTGCCATGACAACAGGGAAAATTCCCACCATCCATCACTCCTCTATCAAAAGTGTCCAAATGTAACATGGCGACTGTCGTTAACGTGATACCTCGACGGCTACCGCAAGAATTGGCCAAATCGCATGATGTTTTCTGCTCTTTTTTTTCTCTCCTGCTTTTTCTTTCTTTCCTTATCTGGTTGTTTTTCGTTGGCAATGTCGCTAAATTGTAATCAAATTGCCATAGGGAACGAGTTTTCTTCTCGTTGGTGTCGTGATTGATTGGAGTTGTTGGAATACAATTTGTAAAAGCAACATGTTGTGTATGGATTTGGCATTTGTGTGAAATGCTTGATTTCCCTTGACTATTGATGGTAGGTTTCTGAAAGGAAAGGAGCAATGTGTTGGAATGAAAATACTCTCGATCTGATACGAATTACTTTGGAACTGCTGCGGGTAGAGATACTGCTGTTAAAATATGTATACATTCCCATTTTGAGGTTTAGTATCGGTAGTCTCAAAGTATTACTGCACTGATCTTCCGATTAATACCCTCAACGAGGACATTTCTAAAAAAAAAACATGCTAACCATTATCATTGTGAAATGCTGTCCTAATGTCAATTACAATTAACCAGCTCCCGATCACAAGGTACTTAACCTTTCTAAGAAATCGATTGTATTTTAAAACCTCAGCATTATTTTTGCGTGTTTTCTTTCTCTAGAAGAAACATAGAAAGCTGCAGTATTGGATCTTTATGAACCAAACACGGTTCTATAGATGATGTGCAAACAACTTCTCCACACCTATGTCTTATACCCTTTCTCTCTAGCCCATCCCTTCTTTCCAGTGCACTACAGAGAAACTGCATTTTACAGAGACACTACACTACAGTGGCACTGCACTACAAAGACACTACACTACAGAGACACTGCACTACAGTGACACTGCACTACAGAGAATCTGCACTGCAAAGATTTCATCCAATACAGAGCCCTCTCCCTACCCCATAGCAAAGCTGCCAGACATATACCCTTTTCCCACGTGTAGAAGAGAGATATACCCTGGTACATGATGGTGGATGGCTCTGTAGGATGTAATAACAGGACCCTGGAGGCGTCTACACTGTCAGACCCTGGAGGACGCTAGTGAACGCCCTGGAGGAGACGCTGACTTGAGAGGCATTTCACCTGTCGGCGCCCACCTGGTGCCTACAGGAGGTATATGTACACTGTCATCACTCTCCAGACACTCAATGGGCCCTGTTATTGTACACTGGTTATAGTGCATGATATTTATGTGTAATATCTGGTGAAGGAGCAATGACTTACATAGAATATCTGGGGTCTGCTAATTCTCCATAGCCTAAACACTGGGAGCATAACAGGCCCCTGGACCTGTCCATCAATTAAGTCAAGCATCTTTTAGGGGCGATTTAGGGCCATTTCTGATCAAAAGTCTTTCGTAGTATCGTGGTGTAATATATTGGAGAATTCTTTTTAGTGTACATGAGTTCTTTCCCCCCCCCCCTTTTTTTAATTCCACATAGTTTTGCTGAAAATGTATATGGTTCAGTGAAGTGCTCTACTTTGGCTCCTTTCAGTGGCACAGGTATATATGCAGTCGTACTCTTGACATAAGGCAACTTTCCTTTCATAAAAAGATACTTGAATTGACCAAACGTCACTAGATCCACTCAAAAACACTCCCTTCTCCCCTCCAACAAGCAATGTCCCATTATCGTTATCCCATAGTTGGTTTCAAGCATGCCAAAACTGACGAAACGATATTATTGCAGAACAAAGGAAGAAGTTGAGTATGAGGAGGTGTCGTTCTTTTCATCATCAGTGAAGTGGACAGTGGCCTATATCCGGTGGCTTCATCATGAAAACTGCCCTAATGAACCCGAATACACGCACCAAAGATCGATTAAGGGGATATACCCTACCCTAAGTCCCCTATCTTGGCCTCATACATATACCACAGCCACCCACAGATAGCACAAGGTCCCTGTACCTAGTTTCTGGGCAGCTCACGGGGCTCTGGTTTGATTAACACAGGACCTGCTCGCAGAAGCTCATTCCCATTGTCCAACAATCTGCGTCCGGTCACGTGACCTCTGTCCGAGAACCCGCGAGATCACACACGACGATCTCCATGTCAAATCTTGGCAAGCTTGGTTCAGTGCGGAGAGTAGGGGCTAGGAGAGTCTGTTTGGGAATTTACTAAATCAGGCGGGACCCGGACGGAAACAGTCTGGATTGGGTTGCTTACAGTGGCCGCTTGGGGGCGTCTTGGGGGCAGCTGAGAAACCATTTGTCATGGAATGGGAAGAGGGACGAAGGAGGGGCTGGCTGGGGGAGAAGTCTGGGAGTTTACTTAGCAGACTCACTTACTCCTCTACCTCATGGCGATCCATATATACCTAGGCCATCCCCCAGGTCATCAAGGGATGCCAGTCTCTGGTATTAGAGGGATGAGCTGATAAGGAGCCAGCGGTTATATGGAGAAGCCGCCTCTTCCATTACCAGCCTCTATATTCTTAATAAGGCAGCCAGAAGGAATGAAGGTTCATGGGCAGGTTGAAGTAGTGGAGGGAATGGATACCCAGAGTATCCAGGTATCCCCAGGTGTGTGTTTTGCATCATGATGGGAAATTGACTCTCCACGTTTGGAAGGAGAAACTTCTTATGTCCAATAGTTCATATTGCTATTTTTTATTTCTATAAATCAAGCTGTGGCCTGTGACACAAGTTGTATGTTAATGATTATAACAACAAGCAAAAACAAAAGTCAAATCAGAGGACATTTAAGTTAAATTGTTTAAATTAATGTATTTTGATTTTACCAAAGACAATTCTCTTGTACCTGTTAGCCCCGGCTGTTACCCTGCTTCATTGAAGTTGCTTATTTGTTTACTTGTTCATCTATAAATTTATTATCTTTTCTTTGTCGTTTGATTGATTTGTCTATTCATCCATTTTCATAAAACATTCAATAGTCCATGGTGAAGGGTGATGATTACATAGCTTTTATTAGACACATATGCCCATTTCTCATGACCAACGAGAGTGTAATGATTAAGTGTATAGGCTGAGGAGATACCAACGCTGTGGGTATATAAATTATGAGCGATATTAGAGGTAACGGGCTATACAACCCTAACACCCTTTGATGACTTCCTTGATGGATTAATGGATTATAGATAATCCAAGGGCTAAATCTGGCGATTCACAGGAGGAGGCCCCCTGAATTATCAGTCTCCTGATTCTGGCAATGTTGGGGGTCAGGGGCCGCAGATGGGAGGTCAAAGTTCAAGAATAAACATGGCCCACGTGTCCAACTGTGGCACATATTCCCAAGGTTACTGGCTCTTCTGACCTCCGGGGTCAGGGGTACTTGTGACTTTGAGTATAAGTTCCCAGTAATGGTTTGTTTGTATGTCCTAGTGTTAAACTACAGCAACCTCAGCAGGGAATGCTTTTCATATTGCTTATCATTGCTTTCATGTAGGAATGAGTTCAAAACTAACAGACATTTTACAAGGATACAAGGGAAATTTATTAGAATGGACTGTTTTGAGTATATCACAGAAACGACATTCAGATACTAATTCTACGTCCTAGGTTATACCCTAAATGTTTTCAGGGTAAAAGAAATAGATCAAGTAAATTATGTACACAATGTGGAGAAAATTACACTAGAGCAAGAGGTTCAGTGCCTTCTTTAATTTAGGCAGTTTTCATATAGATACCGACTTCCGGCCCTCACAGTCTGTTATCTGTAATTAATGGCTTAATGCTGATTAATGAATTATTAATGATGGGGAAACTATGACAGGTGCCCCTGGCCTATAGCTCTTCAATTAATTACCCTTAATTCAATCAGATAGGCAGGGACGTTTATTTACCAATAGAGCAGGCCTAGAGGTCTTTGCATGAATGTACACGTTCTTTTAGGATAGCGACGGCCAACTAACAAAGATAATACAATTTCACCAATCTAGTTTCTACAATACTTTGTTGCAATAGCCATTTCTTTCCATGGGTTTGCCTTCTTTTGACCCTTGAAGGTTGCAAATAATGTCCAAGGAAGCATGTTCACTGAACACCATGATACACCTCTGCCTTGTAACTTTAGCATTTGGTGCATCCCCGGGTGGGGGGGCACTGACTCTATGTAGGTCACCCTCAACTGCCGCCCTACCGCCCTATCTCCCAGAGACTTGACTGATAAGCTGGGCATAGACCGCCCCCCTTTTTCCACAATCCCAAATATTGACTGGACTGCACCCCCCTTCAAGCCACCAAGCTGCCTATTGTACTCATGTATTTGTATGGATCAGAATTTTCATTGTCCAGCACTGTGTTTTTTATCACTTTCATGCCCTCATATGTATGGTGTATAAATGATACACCATTTTTGAGATCTAATGGAATTCCACCACCCTGCTATTAGAGATCTGATGCGAATCCACCGCCCCCCTTTTTCGGGATCGCATGGGAATCCACCGCCACCGCTCTCGGAAGTCAGGCTGCAGTCATTATCCATTTCATGGGCAAGTGCCCCCCCCCCGGGGGTGCATCACACGAAGTCTCAGAGACTGTATCATGCCGACGGTTCTCAGGTTGTTCTCATCCAACATAAATGTAGTTGGACATTCATCAAAATGTTATACACTATGGGCCAGTCAAAGGAGTGAACACAAATATCTTCATACCTACATTAATTGATATCCCCTGTTTGTTAATCCTATTTCTATCCTTCCTATCATTAAGAGACATGAAAAGGCTAATCATGTTATAATCCGATGTAGAGAGCCATCTGGGAACTGATATAGGCTTGATGATTGTACAGCTTCCTTTATCCTTCCCTTTGCTATTGGGTCTGGTGTATATGAAGTGTAAGCTAGGATACTTCAAAGCCACTGCCATCTGACTGTATCAAGATCCCTCTGGGGAAAGGGTGTTTTAATGTTTGAGACAATCAATGAGAAAACATCTGACCTCAAATGCAATATATGTACTGGAAAGTGTTGTAAAGTTGGGAATGCAGTCGGCCCTTGTTTCCTTAGATATGGGAAATGCAAGGAGAAATGTCTGAGAAAGCAAATTATCTGAGGATTTAAGTCTAAATATAATACATGTAGTAAAGAAAAGGTAGTTCCAGAAATTCTGTCTGAGGTAATTGGGGGTCTGACTCTGAGGAATCAAAGGCTCGAGGAAGTGAGGAGGGCTGACTGTACTCTCAAAGCTACAACCTCTATTAACCATCATGGGAATTTCAACTTTTCTGTTGGATCCAAACTATTTCATAGAAATCCAAATATAAATTTAATGAACAATTAAATAATTTACCAATGAGTCACAAGACACATCTAAACCATATAAATGGGGTATATGGGTATATATGTAACAATATCTATGCTATACCCATCCATCCTTTTATCAGCAGGACATCCCTTCCCCTGAGGGACCTCCCACAGCTGAGGCCTGTCCTGATAAGCAGTTGTTTTACACCTTGTGAATAAGCCGCCAGTCTGCTCCCATCTAATCTGCTGGATACAGCCAACAAGCATCACACCCTGTGTTTTGTTGTATCTAACAGGAGGCTCCAGCATGGGGATGGCATAAAAGAGTATGTACACAATCGATGTTGGTCTGTACTGATACCCAGGTAGTTGATAATCCCAGTACTATGGCAGGTCCTGTAACAGAATATATAATTTGGGCTAGGTTGGTGAGAATATAATATTATTTACCATTGGATTGCTACAGTCACGAAAATAGCTTTGTCCTATTGCATTATTTAAAATCAATTCCTCTTGTTCTCCTTCACATAACAGGTCAAGGCTTGAAACATCCCAGCAATATTATATTGAATCTAAATGACACCTATGATATTCACATCAGCAGCACACCTATAATCATGATACCTCTAATGACAAATCGCTGTCCCTTATACCACACAACACCAGGAGGTTAATTCAAAAGATCCTGGGATCGCAACCTCAGCGATCTTAGGAATTGTAAATTCTGCCTTATCCTATTAAGCGATCTTAAGATTAGACTGTGTTCACTTTTCCTAGCCAGCACTAAGATGACATCGATCTTAGCCTCAGCCCTCCTACACTATTCCAAGAAGTACTGACTGGGCACAGGGGTAAGAGTCCCAAAATAAAGGAATAGCTGTGGAGTCACTCTTCTTCACAGCAGTGTTTATACCATCGTTCCCCGTCCCCATATGGGCTAACAAGGGTGTAGTTGACCCCGTACAGTATTCAAGAGTTGTTCCCACGAATGTATGATTTATGCTTGCCTATTAGAAGCATTGTGCCCCCCCAAGACAAAGAGAGAGAAGGAAGAATTACCTTACAGGGCACTTAACGCATGAGTAGCCCTAAGAGCCCTCAAGGACACTCAGCAAACCTCCTCCCTCCCCTCTATATGTATGCAGCAGGCTATTCACTCTTTCGATCAGGAGTGTTCCCTGTAAGTGTTCTTGTACTCAGGTCAAACCACTATGCAATTCTTTCACTAAGATTGCAGTGATCTAAGCGCTGGAAAAGGAATAGTGAAGTGATCTCAGGACTTGCTATTCCTGACAGGCCTGCAACAACTGCATTAGATAGGGTAGACTGGCCAGGTCTTGTGATATGTGCCTACTCTAAGATCACAGGGGTAGAAATCCCAGGATCTTTTGAATTAACCTCCAGAATCAAATTATAGAGCATCCAATGGAGTAGAAATACACTGTGTGGGGATGCTCTCCCTGTGGAAGTGAAATGCCTTGGGCTATATGTATTGTAGCCTTTGATGTGTTTGGCTTTAGGTGTGGTCTGGGTATCCTAATGATATGACTGTCACTGTAAGTTGGTTGCATTATCCACCACACTGAACCTATTCACACCTACTGCCTCCTATAGTGTGATTGCCTTCAGGATATTTTTTTTTTGAGAAAATAGTGGATGGTAACCTTAAATACAAGGAGTCCACAGATCTTGGCTACACTAAGATATGATACAAATTAAAATAGGTAAATGAGAGGCTCAGTATAGTAATTAGGAGATCAATATGTTTAAAAACCCTGCTAGATATATATTCTTAGGCCTTTGTAGCACACGCTAATTATATGTAGACCTACACACAGATCTTCATAAACGCACTCTACATTGTCTTTGCAAAAGTATTCCCTCGATATTTTATATTTTCATGTCTTTATGAAGACTCAGGAGTGATCTGACGTGTGATGATATATGTACTGCTTTACCAATTCTCTTAATAATAACATAGTTTCTCCCGTCCCTTCACCATACTATCACTTCTGTCTCTCATACCCATCGGTTATTTCTCAGATACTTTGATATCCCTGTGCCTCACCCTCTCATTTTTTCTCCATTTCGCACAGACACTGTTATCTGTTACAAACTAGTTACATACACATATATGCATACATATAAATATTCTTCCTCAAATTCCTGTCTGCGTTGATAATAGCTAGACTGACAGAGAAGGAGTATAGCACTCTATCAATCTGACTGTTTCCTTATCTCTTGGCGATGACTGCTTCTCTCAGCCCTAAGACTTGGTTTATCCCTCAGGGCGGTATAATTTATCTACTTGATATGGCAGGATTCGCTCTGGTACCTGCTGGCATCTGTTGTCTGCCTCTGAGAGCAGCTCAAAGCAACTCATGTCTGTTCAGAGCAGCCCTGAGCTGCTCCTCACCCCCTTGCCCCTTTTAACCCTTTATGTGCCATGTGTTGTGTTATAGCATTGCCCCAACATGATTCGTCATGAATTATTTGGTAGGGTTGTTTCCACTCATTATCACTGATTATGCATGTCGGCCATGTAGCGGGTGGAAATGATGCCCCAGTGCAGAGCTAGACTAACCAGTGCATCAATTATTGAGGTAATCTGTGCCCCCCTTAAGGTTTAAATGTGGCCCAACAGGTGAGAACGAGCCTCCGGGGGGGGGGTTAGTACTGGTTTTGGCCACCAGGGGGCAGTATATGGGTAAAACACTGAAAAATATGCTAAAAATAGCTTTAGACCAATTTTTGATACAGAATCCAGTGGTATGCTTAAAATCATTCCATCTCACTGAAAATGTTCCATTTTTGGAATGTTGGTTGCCATGGAAACATAGAAAATTGGTAGATAAGGCAATTTCTGGTTGCCATAGCAACCACTCCCCTACTCTAATCGGGAATTCTGCCTCAGACTGTTTGAAATTCCTCCAGGAACTAAGAACCGTAAACAGAGATAAAAAATTCCCACTAGAACCAATTTGATGACAAAAACATTACAATGTCATTTCTTTGGTTATTTTTTCTCCTCTGCAAAACTATATTTTTTTGCATTATTAGTGTTTATGATAGGATATATTGCATTTAGAGCTTATTTCCTATTTTCGGTTGTACACACCAACCTATGTTTGACAAGCAATTACAGCAAAACTACCAGGGATATTTTAGCTCAAGATATCTCATTTTAAAGCCGATGACTTAAAGCTTAAAAAGCCATTCTCCCCCAGGCATGTTTTCCCTCACCTGACCACAAATGCTGATCTATACAGGGGTTCCACGGCAGGTGCAGTGGATGCCCCAGTGGCCGCCTATGATATAAGTGTATGTTCAACCATGATGAAATATGGGTGTTAAGTCCCATAAACCTGGGATGGTTGTAGTCTATTTGGAATAGAAAGAATGCAGACCCTGGTATTATATCGTCACCTCAGTGCAACAAAGTTGTAACTTGCATTTTGGCAAAATTTGAGTTTACTTCTGTTTCAACATCTATCGACCCTTATCTACCTATTGTAAAAGTATTGAAGCTCTGTTTATTATATGTGTGCCTACAGCCCCCAATGACTCATGTCTCTCCGGCCACTGCACTGATCTAGCCATATCAACTTAGTACAAAATCAAAATAATTCTATAATAATCATTATTAGGAACCTAAGTTAAAAGATAAACTCTAGAGATTTTCCTCCATTTTCCGCCATCTGGCCACCAAACCCCAAACAGACCTTTCCTCTATACTTTTCTCCACCACCCATATTATGCCCATAGGTCCGCCCACCTGGGACCCAGCTACATGTGCCATATTGGTTTGTATAAGCACAGGGCTCTAATAAAGTACGTCTTTTATCTGGGCTGATGCAACTTCAACACTGATACATGTATATACGTTCAGTCCAGTTTATAGTGCATTTATCAATATCGATACCTCTACTCTGACCTGCGCTACTTACCACTGATATAGACCTACATTATTTTATGTTGAAAACCCCAACACCCCACCACCTTAACACCTGTATACCTGTGCTACATATGGTGTGTTATCTCACAGACGTCTTTCAGTCCCTACCCATACATCATAGCTTTTGAGCGATAATAGGGAGGTTCTGGGCCCCAGGTGTCTGGGCCCACAAAAGAACACCAAGGGACCATCCCTGCTTCTACTGGCTCTTTATCAAATGAAAACAACCAGGGGTGGGCAGATAGGAAACAGGGTGGGGTCATGATAAGGGGATGTGAGGTATTATCCAAAAACACAAATAGTTCAATGGGTCTCTATATTGTACCAGCCCTTGTTGGTTTTCCATATGGCGGTCCTTGATATGCTTGCTAAATGGCAGCTGCTAAGGGATAATATATATGTGTCACATATGAGATTGTGAAGCCATTCTGAGGCACAGTCAGTGCAATGGTGATGAATATGAGACATGGCAATCCAATAATGTCCAGACTGTGGGGATCTCCAGTAATCATAATATTCGTGGTCACCTTGTCGGCTTGATGATCTAGTGCAGTGCCGACAGTAGAACCGGGGTATGTTTCATAATGTTGAATGATGACTAAATTAATGCACTATCATTAAAATCGTACAACAAAGACAGAATCTGGGTAAATCATAGGTTTTACATGGTAGCATATACAGAATTATACCAAGCACTATACACTGTAAAAATATTCCGTTGAATAGACGGAGATTCACTGTTTAATTTTACAATAAATCTCCATAATTTCAAATCCAGTGAAGCTCCGTAGATATTGACCATATGAGAAGGAAATTCTGTAAACCAGTACAGAGAAATACCTTTTTCCTGAATATGGTGAAACCGAGTATATATTAAAGCAATTACGGTAATGCACATTTTTAATACTTACAAAGAATCTCCATAATTTCAATTCTTGTGAAACTCTGTAGATATTGATCATATAACAAGGAAATCCTGTAAACCAGTACAGAGAAACACCTTTTTCCTGAATCTGGTGAGACTCAGTATATTTCAAAACATTTACCATGAACCACAGTTTGGCATAACTTGTAATTCTAATCCTGGTGAAACCCTGTAGATATTGAGCATATAACAAGGAAACCCAGACAACATGTTCTGAAAAATACATTTTCCTAAATAGTGTGAAAGCTTGTATGTCCCAAAGCACTTATAATAATGCATAGTATATTTTAGTTTCTTAAATTGAGAGTAGGTGGTGGCATAGAAAAAAATATCCTATACATATAAAAAGGTTTGATTTTTGTATTGTATCAGTCCCTGTGTGTGTGTGTGTGTGAATAAAAAATGCTTTTGTGTCTGTAATGTATTTACAGAGGATCACAGTGAAAATTACGGTGAATTAGTGTAGTGATTAATTATCAATATTGAATATCCGTAATCTACCACAGCGAAAAACCGTTTATAAATTTACGGGGAATTTGTGTTTTGATTATTGTTCAGTTTGATCACACCAGGTGGAAGCCTTTTTCATGATGAGATTTTCTTGGAGGTGTCTACTGTATAGACACTTCTTAATGTATCAAAAAATGATAATGATTTACAACTTTTGAATTAAATGCACCATCAACATTGATTGCTAATTATGGGGCTGTGAGAATATGGTTAATGGTATGGTAATCTACTTTTGTGAGATATTTTGTTGAGAGAAACACCTATTCTGTGGTGAAAAGAAATATATATGTCCACCCAGCCATGCATGTTGCTTTGTAGCAATCCTAGGGTGCTGTCTGCCCCTAGATTGTAATTACAAAGTGTGATAAACTATTCTATGATGCTTTCATGGAACTAGGGATTGGAGCACAAGTGAACTGGATTATAGAAATACCATAATCCATCCTTTGATGCCATATCAAAATGATGGTGATTTGAAGTATTCCCTTGAAATAACGGTGATTCTCTGGCAGCACTGGGTGAAGGACATTCTCTGTTATAATAACATTAATTCCAAGAGAACGGTGACCGTAGTTATTACGGAGAATGGCCGGCACCCAGTGGTGCCAGAGAATCTCCGTTTTTTGGGTAACTGAGAATTACAGTTAATCTAAGAAACGGTAAATCAACGTTTTTAGATAACGGAGAAGTACCGGTTAAAAATACAGTGATTTTGGAGAAAACGGTGACCGTAAAAAATACGGAGATTGGCCGGCACCCAGTGGTGCCATAGAATCTCCGTTTTTTCGACAGAATTTTTTTTACAGTGTATAGCATAGGGTTCTACACCTGGGATATTTCTAATATGGTTATTAACAGTCTGATGTAATTTTCCTTGTAGTTCAATGACTCATTGTGGTCCAAAAGGCAACATTATGATTATCAACCAATCATACAATTTCTGATTTTTTAAGATACAAAATGTGCGGCAAATCGTTGCCTGTTCTGATACATACCCCCGGTTATTATAGAACTGTGATTCAGGAATACAATGGTCGAGAATCAGTACAACAATTATTGGGAATCGATCTGTAAGCGCAAAGTACATTTAAGTGCAATTCTGCTATTATAAAAAAGGCATCTTAAGCTAGCAATGTTGCGTAATAAAAGCCACCCCCTGCACTGATTTCATGGCTACAATGGCAAAGAAAATCGGCTACGATATGGACGCATAAAGTCCGTCCATATCGTAGCCCCCTCTCTTGTAGTTGTAAATGCAAGGCATTTAGATAATCCATCATACCGATGTGGCAATGTAGCCAAATGCATTGCAAGGTAGTTGATTGTTCTGAGGTTGCAATTTAATCTCACCCTTTAGGCTTATATCAGTTATTCACTATATCCTTGACCGTCAGGCTACACGAATGCAACCCTCAGCAGGTGTTTTCACCGTTAGGGCTACAAAACAGGTCCATGCATCGTGCCGACCTTTTGGCATGATGCTCCAATGCAGTGCTGGCATCAGGACTCACCAGCACTGCGTTGGTGCATCATGACGATGAATAGACAGAACGATGCAAGCCTTAAAATGGGTAGCATAATCGCTGGTGTAGATGGCACAGAGATAATTACATGATATTGTAATCTGGTCTCTGTACATGATCATCAATCTCCACTCTAATAATTATTTACCCCTGCTAGATTATCTAGATTTAATTGATGGGTCATTTGGCTACACATTAACACAAATCAAAAGAATGAACCACTCCCTCTTGTTAATGCTGGCATACATTCTGGGAACAATGTCATCATTGTTGTGCCTTCGTGGAGGCTGGGACTGAATTATGCATTGTCACGATCATTCTGCTTCGGCTGACACTGGTTCTAGTGAGAGTTTGAAAGCATTTCAAGCATGCAATTCATGACGTTGTGGTCTTGAAGACAGAATCACAGTAGCATTTTGATATTTTACATCACATGAAATCAAATTTGTAATAAAATTTGAAGAGCTTCTGTAGATTATGAGGTGGTTTATAGTGATTGTTAATGGTACAGGGGACTACACTGCTATTCATTGATTTGCCGATTGATTCTAAGTGTTGTCAAAACGAAATATGTAGTTTTGATGCAGTAAAAGATGTGAAAATAATTATAAAGCCTTCATGTTTGTAAGATATACCTAAATACATAACATCAACAGCAAAGATTTTAGGTTTTAGTATAGGCTTACACATATAACCTTATATATCTATGCCCACACACAGTCCACCACTGTCTGTGCAAGCAAACTTGACTTATGGCACTGTTGTGACTTAAACACCTTTTGTCATAGGTTACGAAAAAAAAGGGGGGGGGGATCTGTACACATTTTTGTACTTGCGTGGGAATGCTGTGATGTTAGTGTTGACTCGGAGGAAAGTGTTTCGTGTTTACTACAGTACACAATAACAAAACACACTTACTATACCTTGCCAAGCACAATATTCTATTGTTGTGGGGAAAAGGGGTGACAACTGTGCATTGTGAGTATGCATGTATTCCTACAGAAAACCATCAATTCCTTTTCCTTCTTTATACTCATTATTTTCATCGATAGTATATGGAATGTACTAGTAATTTCCTTGCAGTTGTGACACGAAGGACGCCCTACTTGGGTGGAAATTGGGCTTTTAGATTTGTAACACTTGTAGCAATGGATACCACTCAACCTGCAAAATACATCTGAAAATTTTAGTATGTGTACTACGCCATTATGAAATCCACAATGATGATATAGAAATTTGAACACAATATCCTGTCTATCACTTCAAAATCAATGCCGGTATGATGAAAAGTGATTCCCTGTATGCGACACACTCGGGCTAGGCACTCAGCCTCGGTTTGGGTAACTACTGTTGTGCCGGCCTCATTTAGGGGCTATCATGAATCAAATGAATTAAGACTTACATTCAGGGGGCCTTTGGTGCCGATTATAACCTATATCATTCATAGAATAAACCTCACATTCCATCCATCTATTGTCAGCTGACTCCTTACAAATGGAAGCTATGAAAACAGTGTTCTAAGGAGCTGTCAAATGGCCAAAAGAGGGGGTGTAGTTTTGAAGTTGATGCCTAAAAATATATAGTCAGTATCCCCCACCCGGATGCATCCAGAGAGAGTCTAGACAGGATGTGTGATAGAAATCAAATGGCATGGAGAGATTTGTTCATAATTCCCCCATGTTATCACCTTTCTCTGTGTGTGTGTATCAATCCCGGCGTTCTCTGCACGGCGTCTGTTGCAATGCACCACTGGAGCTGTACATTAGACGCCCTCTTCCCAGCATGCACCACAGGAAGCGTCCCTAGACGCAACAAGAACCAACGAGGGAACCAGCAAAACAGGTCACGTGGGATTCTTGTATAGGGGGCAAAAGGGGAGAACACCCTTAAAATCTCGTACCCATTATGGCTGCCTCTGATTAAATAAAAATGAGTTGCTCACTATTTCTGTTATTATATCGGGATCACAGTTTTGCAAACGTCATCGAGATCTGCATTCTTGCTTGATACATCGGATGTGCAAATAGGTCCAACGTTGAATTGAAATTGATATTAGGATGTACAATATTGATTAAATCATTCCACATGTTGGTTCAACGTTGATTCGACCTTTGTTCACCCTGGAGCGCATACTGTCCCCTAGTTTCCATCCAGGTCTATTGATTGTGCTTTACAGAATCGTCAAATGTATTCAATCACAACCAGATGCACAGCGCATTTTATCAATTTTAATGTACCCAAAAGGTTGCCTTGTTATCATTATGCTGCTATAGTTAACAGAATCTATCATAGAAGCTGCAATGCTTGGAGTAATAGCTGGCCTTGTGCGTATACATAAATGTAAAGGGCACGTAAATACTTACTCTGAAGAAGCGGAATTCATGTTAGCTAATACATTGTCAAAAGGTGACTTGAATTGAGGGGGTTATGACTGAGTATACACAATATGTCATAACTGGCTTGCACCTGTCCCATTTATCATATTATTTTCTTATTTTGTTATGACCTCCTTTTCAATCTAACTAGGATACCAAGGTAGCAGGTTATGATGGTATAGGGACATAAAATCCGTCTGTGCAGGTAGCCTACTGTTAGAGAAATCACCTACACTGCAAAAATGGTGTTTAGATTTTAAACATGTTTAGGTCTAAACACGTTTAAAATCTAAACATATAGGTCAGTTAGGTGTCTCATCGACTACACATTTAGGAAATGAACACTTTTATTCTAATTACATAAACATTTATGCTAAACATGTTTAGATGTTTAGAGTTGAAACAGATGAATAATAGGTGTTTAGATTTAAACATCAATATGTTTAGATACTTGGATCTTGAATCCACACCAGGTAGCAGCACTACCTTTGAATGGACTATCTGCACATAGTTATAATCAATTGTTGTGGCAAATGTCCCCAAATCCCATGTTTATCATGGTTTCATTTTATAGAATGTCATGTGAATAGAAAGGGCAATAGAAAATTGACTAGATTCCCTTATGCCACCATCATTAGCATTAAATAATCAATAAACTCCATGCCTGACACTTATTTGATGTTATTCTGGAATAGATAAGGCAATGTCCTTCCTGCCAAGCTGTTGTACTTTCTCAAGTCTCTCATTCTAATGCAGTGTGTAATACATGTACATGTATATAGATGTGGCTGACATCTTTGGAGACTTTGACAAGTAAATACCTGCTGATCCCCCCCAGTAAATGAGAAACAAACAAAATATATCTCTTTTTTTTAATGCATACATGTCTGCAAACCTTAACCCTCCATCAAATCATTTAATCATCTAAACACAAAAAATCATAAACACCTAAACACAAAAATTCATAGATATCTAAACACAAAGTTTTAACCTAAACACCTACATTTCTAAACACTTGAGCTAAGCACATTGTTTGGCTAAACATGTTTAGGAAGTTAATGTGATTAAAAAAACGTTGCAAGAATATGTTTAGAATTGTGTTTAGGATCTAAACACCATTTTTGCAGTGTATAAACCATAAGTCAGTAGTTCAAATCCCACGCAGGACCAGAAGGAAGACTGGCTACCAGCTGGCTACAAATACAAAAAAAAAAAGGAAGCATGCACCTCTTAATTCTAGCGATTCTAAAATAATCTATGCAATAGGAACATATGGATTGTATTTAGAGGTTATACAAAAGCAAACATTTTCCAAACCGAATATGACCTTTAATGGCGTTAAACATCTATTACTCACTCCAAACCAAATCTGAAAATGAATCAAGTTCCAAAGGTATAAGTATTACAAGAAAATGTTATTGTGATGTGCAGCCCTATTATTTCGTAATTACCTTAAGACTTCCTGTTCATGAATTATTAACCGATGAGATACTTCCTCATTTACTGCAGAATCGTTAGGAGGCAACTAGTACTCATCGTAAAACTCTTATCAATGGGAGCACTGTCAACTAGCTCAAGTAATCCATTGCTGTTGCACAGGGGTTACTATAGGTTTGTTCATGTTACAGCTGGCTATGATTGCCCTACCTGCTGCACCTGTCCAGCTTACCTTTTGTCAGGTGTCTACTCAGGGGGTGAGATTACATCAGACAGCTCCATGTATCACTATAGAAACCCTACATTGCCTCCTGCCGTTAGGCACTACACTCAAACTACATCGAGCTAGTAACAGTAAGGCCACTTAAAAAAGATTTTCAGCTTCGTGGATACCGCCCGCATCAGTTAAAAGGGCCGTATTTTTGCTTTTTATCCCTTATAAAACTACAAAGAAAATGTTTAAAATTCCACATCCCTGGAAAAAATTCCTCCCCAAAACAAAAATGTTCATATCTCAGCAAGTATTTTGAATAGAAACGTGATTTAAACACCATATTAATCCCTAGTTTATCATCTATAATGTTGATCTATTGTATACACGATGCTAGTAATGATTCCATTAATGTAAATGCATAGGAATAGTGTCTTGAAAAAGATATTGAACAAATAATAATAATAAAACGAGCCCCTCCCTCATCACTTCAAACCCAAATAAAAAAAAATAAAATAAAAAGCTCCCACCCTCACTCTTCTTTTTCAAAAAGTATCCGCAAAGCTGATAATCTTTTTTAAGCGGCCTAACACTCTCCCAATCCGGGGAGATAGTGTATATAGGTACGAGTTGGTTGACATAGTATGTACACACATGTTTCATGTTGAATATTCAAATTCGGATCTTTAAATCTGCTTGTCAAGGTATTAATGTAGCGATTTTCAATCATGTTTCCCCTTCATTTTTAGATTGTTAAAGTACTAGCCTACATGTACTGTTATCTCTGTTGTCAAAATACATCATTTTTGATATCATCATGGATATAATCAAAAGGGTAGTGTAAAATTATAGGGTGATTCATGTGGATCTGGTCCTGATATGTAAGTAAGCCTATGGGGCTATTCATTCTTACAATGGAAGTGATACCCTTATCATAATAATGCTGAATCGAATGTATTGTAACCCATCCATAAAGAGCCCTATACATGAACCTTATAGCAAAGAATGATTAAGAAGGGGGGGATCTATACCCCTTATTATTAGCATGTTCTCATTCTAAGTACACTATCTAAGCTATCACCATCTCTATGAAGGTGTTGACAAACAGCCGCTGAACCTTAGCAGAAGGCAGCTCACCCGATGTCTTTTTCAAACAAAATCCAACCCGTCCCTCAGCATAGCGTATCAGGGGAGCTACGCCCCGTGACGGGATGCGGGATTGAAACAGACAGGAGTGGATCAGGTCACTGCCACACCTGGTATCGTTTCCTAAAATCCCATTTTTCATTTGAAATGTGGTATTTGACTCTGTTTTAGGAGTGCCCAGAAGGCTAAAGGTTGCTCACCTCTTTCTCTATTACATTTAGCTATCATATTATTTATGTTTAGCCTGTCTGCTTCTGTCTACTCACATTTTCTTCATGCATTCTCAACCACCATCACCACCCCAGCTCACATCATAAGCTGGAGGTTCTCTCTCCCACTGGTGCAAGGAAATGGGGGGGGGGGGCAAGGGCCCCAAATAATGGGGAAGTCCCCTATGTAATCCTATAAAAAGTATAGTGGGTCGCCAACCGAGACCCCCCCCCTCCCAATAAAAGGAAAATGCTTCTTTTTTTTAGTCCTGTACTGACAGGTCCTCGTCATTTTTTCCTTGGATAATATTGTCCTACACCCAACTGTTATGCCATCATCAACAGAAGAATATAAGAAAAGATCCATTCTAAAAAAAGGAAAAATACAAACAAACAATATTCTATAGATATAATGACTGGAGCCCTTGCCCCACACCCCGCCCTTTCTTGTGCCAGTGGAGGAGTAATGTTAATTGAGCAGCTCAGAGCTGCTCTCAGCCCTCAGGAACCTTCATCACACTGTTAACTGTCACCTGGTCTTCTTCAGGTGATCCTTCAGTACACTGTCTTAACCGTGAATCTATCTACATACCTACAACACCTGGCCTGCTGGATCCAGGCGTCTCTATTAATGATCTCCTTAGGTGTAACAGATCAACAGGACAGGTAACACCACAGCTGTGTACTCCCTACATGCTTAACTAAGCAAAAAGAGTTTGAGTCAGTTCTTGGGGCCTTTTACAAGAAGGGTAGACTGAGCATGTTAGGATTCAGATGAAGTTACGCGTGGTGTGGTTTCCAGACACTACTTTATATATCACATACTGAGTCTTAGTCACATTATAAATGATTAGGATATGATACCATCTGCATCATGACACTATGGTGTCACAAATATTGCAACTGATAAGAATTTGGGTGTGTAGATAAGCAATTGTGAGAATATGGGACGTTGTGTATGTGGCATAAGTGGCATTTTCACTGAGTCAGCAGAGGATGCCAAACCATATAGTTGTTTAAACCACGATTTCTGGGTTACACAGTGCTTTTTGGTGTCTATTCCCATTCACATATCTGTCAATATTGCACACCCTGTATGCTTTAACATCGATTTTCTAAGGCGTGCAGTTATCCATGGATAACCCGCACTCAGTGGTCCGCGGATCGCGTCCCGGTCTGGGTGCATCTTTTTTTCGCCGTGTGCGCTGTCACTGTCTGCTGCCGGGCGAGGAGGTATATTCTACACAAACATAACCGTGAGATGCATTCAAAACTTTAGCTGTCCGCTGCTGGGCGAGGAGATGTATTATACACAAACATAACCGCGAGAAGCATCTTTTTTCGCCGTGTGCACTGTCGCTGTCCGCTGCCGGACGAGGAGGTGTATTATACACAAACATAACAGTGAGACGCATCTATTTTTGCCGTGTGCGCTGTCGCTGTCCGCTGCCGGGCGACGAGGTGTACTCTACACAAACATAACAGTGAGACGCATTCAAAGCTTTAGCCGTGTGCCGCTGCCTGTCCGAGCCGAGATGGGCGCTGTCGCTGTCTGCTGCCGGGCACCGAGGTGTATGTACCTGTGTAGACACAATGGCTGGCATCGAGTCCCGGGGAGGGGGAATAATTTTTGTTTTCAAATTGAATTTATTGGTATTCTATTGATTATTTATTGGTTTTGTGGTATAAAATAAGTAGTCAATGGATAACTCATGACGAGTGTGTGTTAGTGAAGGATAATGACACGAGGCTGTAGGCCGAGTGTTATTAGCCTTTGCTAACACACACGTTACTTGTTTACTACAGATTGCCATTAGACCAGCCATTACATGAAGAGTACTGGACTATCATTACCATCCAATGGTAGTTCCATATTGACCATAGACAAACTTCCAAGTCTCTTCAAACACTACAAGCCATCGCCCCATACTTACTAGTTGCTAAACCAATACCCAACACTTATACTTTAATCCAGACACACTAAGGGGGGCTAAGCTGCCTCACAGAACAGCAGCATGCACAAACAGAGCAGCTAGGATTTATTATCCTTTGCTAGGATTGCATAGGAGGAGTGTGCCTGTGCCAGTGATACATAAACACATGGGGCATGTCCCAAATCTGGTCATATTTATAGAAACACAGCCTCACCATTACTGTCTGTGCAGTCTGCCTACTGCACAATCTACCAGGTTTATTCACTGACAAGGTATAGAACATGATCAGAAAGTGAACTAAGAAATATTTTATAAATCTTGTGACATAAGTATGTTGATTCTCCATTACAAATGCAAACGTCCATTACATTTCCCTTTAATCTGACTCATTGTAAATATAAAAGTCTGGGCGTTGTTAGCAATGAGAAATCAAAGGCAGAAACGACCCGTGCTTCATTCTGATAAAAGCAGTATAAACTCCTTAGATAGATATATCTTCTTGGTAGACCACTCGTGAGCTACACCCATGCTTACTAGAGAATGTCCATCAATCTTTCAAATTGATTGCTGTGTAGAACAGCCTTTGGTCAGCCGTATTCCCTTCAATTTGAGTTATTTAAGGGAATCCTTTGTAAAGACATGGTCGCTATATGGAGTTCATTGTTGTCCACACACAATTCTACACTGCTGTCTTTTCTCAGTCCACCGGGGGTTCTCAGTAATTGTTCTACTACATGTTAAGAAAGATAATCTGCTTTAATAGAAGGGCGATTGAATGCAGTCTTATTAGACCTCATCAATCTTTTGAGACAAGTATGTTGAAACAGGATAGCACTTATTCAATAGTCATACAAGCATAAAAGGATCTATTTCAAAACGGGTATTTATTGTCCAATACTGCTGTAATATGCCTCCACTCGCGTGGTCCCTGCAGCAGCAAGCACATTCAGAATTGAGAGCAAAATAAAGATTTGTATGATCTAGAAAATGACAAATGGCGGCAGGGAGAGTAAATAACCAATGGAGATTACAATCTAGAATGTTGAAACTTCATGAATCATAGAAACCATTTTTCAGTTACAATCTCAAATTGATTAGATGAGCACAGACCATTCTTTGTTAGCACGCTGGGGCGAATTGTTGTATAATGAAGAATGTCTGAATGTCATTGAACTGTTTTGCCTACCAGTCATGAGATTTTGCATTTGCCAAGAATTGTTAGACAGAGTCTTTTGACAGCAGACGGTATTGGCTATGTGACTCCATGTTCTTGTATTTAGATACCTTTGGTTCAGTTTACAAGATGAATGCTGAGCAACTCATTGCAAACAATCTTAGCTGCTATAAGGTATACCATTGATTCAGAGTAAAAGAAACATTGAATGTAAAGTTAGCTTAAGACTGTTGCTGACAGGTCTAAATGGGATGATTTTCTGTTTGACATTCAGCTATTCATAAAATGGTTAACAATTAAATCGGGTGTGAATACTTTCTCTGCCGGCTCCTGCGACTGACAGCTCAAAACGTAAAAAGATGGCTGAACATGAGAAAGAATGCTTTTGTTTCAGAATATTGGCCATGAGAATTTTCATTTTGCAGGGGTATATGTAGGATGGTTGCATTCAACTGAGGCGGCATGATTCCTTGCATCATCAAAATAAATTGATAATGCAATGATCTGTAATATATGATAATGTATTTCTGTTTAGAGTATTAGACGAGGATGATAATCAAACCGATCCCTTCAAGTCAGTGATGTCCAGACTATGCCTAAAGCAGGTATTCCACTAGGCTGAAATCCAACAGACTGATGCTGATCAAAACCGACGATTTTTAACGATAGTAAAAGTATCGTATCGATTGGTCGTTCACAACCGACGTAGTGGAACACCCACATAAAGGGCTGGCTCCACCGTACCAGTCTGTTTCCTTTTATACAGTATAACTATGTATGGAAAAGAATCGTCTGATCAGCAAAGATGGAGCCCAACCCAAATGCCCACCATCGATCCACAGGACTCTATCCAGCTGATCGAGGTATATCATTTCCACATTAAATTTTATAAATCCGACAAATTAGCGCCAAGTAGATGGCATTTTGGCTTCTTTCATACCCATTCTCATGAGAAATACTTTCACTGTTCATTTTCTGGCACATAAACCAGCAAACTATACCCCCAAGATAGATGCAAGGGCTTAGCAGCCAAGGTCATGCTGCATTCATCTGATTTAAAATTATCAGGACAGTTTTCAAATTAATGAAACTGCAAAAGATACCTTTTTTGTAGTTTTCCACCTTAAAATCATTTTTTACAGAAATTGCATGAGCCATAATGTATGCAAGCATATGGAAAATATTGGGCCATGAAGGCCCTAAAGTCTTAAGCATTTCCATACCACTAAAATCCCAAAATATGTATGACTTGTAACTATATATATCCATATTAGAATTAAGGTAGCATTACCTTGTGGGTATAGATGGAACCCACCCTTTACATTGAGGGAGTGTAGATAGGCTTTTAGCACAGTACCTCATCCCAGGCTACATAATGCAGCTCTGTGTGTTACTGTGGCTGGAACATGACCCCTTCTGTGTGGTGGATCCCTCAGAACTTACATCCTACTGACCTCCCATAAATAGCCTCCAAGCAGGATCAGCCCATCCAAACAGCCACCTTTCATAAGTATAGCCTGGGAGGAGGATATATAAGCCCAGGAAATCGCCCCAGTCTCTCCGCCCCCTTTACAGCTAAGCTATTCCCCCTCTGCAGGGTGCACTCAGCAACTGGCTCTCTACTGTCTGCCATTTGTATCATTTCATGTTGAAAAGGAGAGCTAAAGTTCCTAGAGTAAAGCATAGACAGAGCCATTTGAATTCCCCATCAGGGCGCGAATAAAGTGGATCTATAGTAACTGTTCTTCCCTGTCCCATTCTCCATTAATCTGGATATCGTTCTTCACTGCCCCATGATCCTCCACAGCCATGTCATCAAAATAGCCTCAAAGATCCTATCAAAATGTTTTCGGTGCTTTTTACCAAGATAGCATTAAACAAATGCAAAGTTTCACTTGAATCGCTTCAAACCAATTGCTTCAAACTATATATTTCATCACTCGTTAGCCTTCAAGCCTTCAATTGTTCTGCTTTGCCACCGTCAACATGAACTGACTCTATTCAGCTTGGCTCTGGCTTGTGGAATACTGCTTTGAGGCTAACACCAGAGGACACACTCATTCTGAATCAATTCTCATAAAACTCTGTTTATCTATCCTTCTCTTATTAATCCTTATCACAATTTCATAGGTTTGAATAGTACATCCTACTTTTATAATGTATAATGATAGTTGTATTAATGAAAATATTTAATGTATAAGGTCTTGTAACAGCTAGTAAAGGCTTTTAGGAGATTATACTGCTACCCTAGAATCAGAAAATGGCTATCGTACATGTGGTATGAGCGATGCTAATGGTTACCTCTACATCAATGAACCTCCCATATACAATTGGCTGTTTGACATTTAATAGGCTTTCTAGCATGTAAGCTTTGGTGAGTTTTTGTCTATCAGAAATATAATTGGCTTCCGATTAAATCTCTGTCTTGTCTCCCTCATCTTGTGAACATAGCACCATAAGTCATTACAGTATGTCTTATTCCATACATACCAGGCGCATACAGGAAGCCCAGGAATCCCACCAACTACTAGAAGCACACGACAGTCAGAATTTGTAAGACCAATCTTTTACCCTTCAATTAATCAACGTGACATCTGCAAAATTATATCGCACTCCTATTCCAGACACAGGAGAGGCACTAGCTTTTATGTCATTAGCTGAAGCAATAAATATTCATTCAGGATACATACAGACCTATCTAAAATGCTTTAATCATGCACGGTTCCCCACAGAGAAAATGAATTGATGTAGTGGGATTTGCATGTGGGGAAAGTTGACCATGAGTCTCTATTACAGCATGTTTGCTGCTGTCTAGATTTTCCAATATGTTCTGATATCTCTGTAAATATACCGTGATATTATACCAGAGCCCGGGACCAGTCCTAAGCAAATCTTAATTCCAATCATTCCTCAGTTAGTTTGGACCAAAATGGATGCATGCAGTGTTGCAACTTGCTATTCGTACCCCAAGTGATTCCTACATTATAAACCCCATTTACACCCTCCTAAATCTGATGTGGGGTGGGGAACTACAAGTAGGGTTCACCCAGTGTGGCAGGGGATGGACCTTATGTTCTATGTCTCATGCACCTGCTGGTTTTACTCTCTAGAGTATAAAAAAACAATGCTCAGCATCAATTAATCCATACCTGCAAAAAATCAATATAGGACATTTTGTCCCCATCTCAACTTAAGTCTTAGTCTAAACTTAAACAGTAATTTCTCCAATAAAGCCTGTTGATACACAATCTGGCATTTGGGCATCAATCAGATGTCATCTGAGATGCATTCCCAATTTTATCTTACAACGCTCTCATCAAAAGCTGAATCATTGATTCATGTCTGCATTTGAAATCTTGAACAATAAAAACGTTTTTTTCATGACAAATGAAAAGCGCCCTAGACAGGGGGGTCCCATGTCCATTGTCGATTCTAAGAAGTGGTTGTTGTCCTTTGTCTCTCAAACCCATGTCCTTTGTCGATTTTAAGAAGTGGCTTTGTCCCTTGTCTCTCAGCCCATGTCCCTTGTCGATTTTAAGAAATGGCCTTGTCACTTGTCCCTAAAGCCCATGTCCCTTGTCGATTTTAAGAAATGGCCTTGTCACTTGTCCCTAAAGCCCATGTCCCTTGTCGATTTTAAGAAATGGCCTTGTCACTTGTCCCTAAAGCCCATGTCCCTTGTCGATTTTAAGAAATGGCTTTGTCCCCTTGTCGATTTTACTCGTCTGGGGCCCTTTGAAAAGAGATCGGTCTAAAATAGGGGCGCTACTTCACACCTTTGAGAAAGTAGTGAATCATATACTGGTAAGTTGTTTGCCAATAGTGATGTATTGGGACATGGAACATTATGTAGTCCATAGTCTGATGAATGTACTCTGGGTGTAGAATACATTGGCAGCGTTTAGCCTCTCGACACCAGGCCCTGCAATATGGGGAGGATGTAGAGGGCACCACTGAACCATCAATACTAAAAGGTCTGTATGGATTTTGTGACAGCTTGAAATATGCCCAGCCCACCCACCCAAGTCACTCACACTCTTCCACTAGATGATTATTGTGAGCAGTGGGGTAGGCCAACTCACCCCACCCCCTACAAAAAAATGAAATAGAAACAAAAAGGAGCACTTTACGTTTGTTAGAAAAAATACGAAATTGTGCCGTTGGACCTAGGGCCATCCAGGTTAGTACATGTATTAGTAAGGCGACGTTGGAAACAGACTTGTATATGGTGTAACCACTTCCGTTGATGTCGATTAGGCTGAGGGATATTGACTGAGCACTGAGAGAGAATCAGTACCGGCTTGAGAGAACTACTTCTTGAACAAAAACTAAAGTTTTGGGTTTTAGAATATTGTCATAGCTCTAATGCATCAGGTTTGAGATGTTGTCCAATGATGCGATAATTGCGATTCCCAGATTTGCACCAGCATTTGCAGCACTTTGTGCATCATATGGACCTGTTGCAAGTGTATCAGCCTCCAAGGCTTGAACATGATGCATCAAGTGTTAGGTCTATACATGAAGCCACCCTGTAGGCATAGATCTTTGAGTCTAGGACAATTGGACGATCAATGGTTGATAATGTTGACCACGGGTTGATCAATGTGTCAAATCTATGTGTCCACTATGCAGGTAACAGAGCAGGGTGTGTTAAATGGCTGTGCTGCCCTGAAAGGGTTATGCCTTAAGAAGTCCTTTTTACTTTTGGCCCTGAACTCTACATTGAGGTAATGAACTGACACATTCATTATAGGTGATTGGTGCAGCCAGTGTGCAGTGCTGTCAGTGCATTGTCAGTCAGCTTCATTACATGGTTGACAGTATAACGGCCATTTGGTACTTAACTTGTCAAGCTGTCTGAGAGTATTTCCTACAAGTTCAGTAGTTTCATGGTTATTGTCAGAATAATTACAGTCCCTATTTTTGATTGCATCTAATAGATAATTAATTAATACACATGCACGGCAACCCTCACTATTGCCTTAGTTGTTGAAATAGCGTTAAATATTACTCACTTTTAAAATATCCTTCCTGGAAAATTGGGGCAGTGAATATTAGTTCATGCTGTGCTGTATTATCCAATAGATAGCTGTGGTGAATTGCAAACTTGATATAATCGTTGAGATAGACAACACTAGTGAATGTCCACTAAATTCTAAGATATATATCAATTTTTCCCATAGCTCCAGATAAGAGTACAGACCACAAAATGCAATAGAAATTCCATGAGAAACATAACCCTGGGAAATGGTGGCAAATTCTCACATTCTTATTACAAGCAAGAACAGAAGGTCTCACCAACACATTCACAGCAAATGCCATCAACACACAAGAGAAAGATGGCATTGACAGCAAGCCAGGATAAAACCCAGACCTCAGATATCTTCATGAAGGCTTCACACCGGGATAAAACCTTTATGACAGTGTGGAAATGCTGATGTGTGGGTTACGTGTTAACACGCAACATTCTGCATTCCGCTTATACACTTTACGATTTTCTTTTCTTGACTCTTGGGTGTGGAAAAGGTGTGGTTGGGGAGCTGTTATACGAGACATTTTCACCTCTTTACCCTCCTTCTCCACACCCCCACAATCAGACCTCCATATCCTACACCACCTCCACTGCTCTCTATACTAAATCGAGTTTTTGCTTGTGAGACTAACAGATTTTTACTTATTACATATATAGTCTCTGGGGTTTAGGTAATGATGTCTTTTGCTTAAATGAAGTTGGGAAATACTGATGACATACAACCCTTCAATCACTGCACTTCACTTTAGGACAAGCCGTAAAAGCTCGTGTATTAGGCTTACAGAGCATTTCAGATGTACATTTGGTGTGGCTTATAGAATGACTTTGAACTCAGGGTGTGGATTATACGTGGAGTTTCACGTATAATCACAGGCTGTAGAAAGTAATGGCAAACCTTTCAGGTCTAAAGCTAGGGTGTAGCTTACATGTCGATGCGGTTTATGCAGGGGGTTTTATCCCGGGGTTTTACGGTGTACATAATTTTAGTCAGTGAAGTCAGCAGTTAACCTTAGGGATAATGTCTATAGATTTGGTGGCACCAGGTCTTACATTCTAGCTTATGATGATACCAATTGATACTGTAATCTGTGAATAGCTCATAGATATGTACATGCCAGTAAGCTTGTCAGCTAGTGCTAGATCCAGTATACCTCCCACCTCACCAGCACACATACACTCACAACTAGCCCTCCAGACACCTTCCCAATGCATATACCCATACCAGCTGGGGTTTGCCTATTCCTCTGGCAAAAGGTCAGCCCTATCTTCAACCCCATCCATAACCTATACACTAACCCTATATACTCTTAAATGGACGATAATGGAGTAACCTCGTTTTCATGCCAGTTTAAATTTAGACAGCTGCACTGCAACCGTATCAATACACACGCGATAAGAGGGCGTCGAAAATGAGGCCCCCTAGAGTCTGATTGCGCATGTCCGTTTTGCACTTTCTGTTTCTAAACTGTCTTCCGCTTTTTGAAGAGCTCACGGAATGGAACTGAGTCTTGTTGCCTGGCAGCAATCCAGCAATCATGCCGAAAAAAGGGCAGTAAATTTGCCAAAGTGGAATATTCGTAATTACTGGAAAGCAAGAGTGATTTGTTTGGTGATTGAGATCAGATACATAGGAATGTGATAAAAAGACATTGGAGATAGTTATGGTGTGCTGACAAGGAAAGTGGTTGGATTGAAGGAAGAGGATGCATCGGATGAGAAGATAATTATGCCGTCTCTGGAGTATGACAAAGACTGGTATAGCTAGCAGAGATATTCAGGGAATGGTCATTTTTCTAAGGAGCAGGAGGGGGGAAGGGCATTTTTACGTCAAAATTCTTTTTCTTCTTCATTTATGCTGGTCCAATACATTTCCTTTGCCATCCCTTCAGGTATCATCCCCTTTTTCTATCCACCCTTTCAAGGATAATAACGCAGTTTCATTACTAAAAAGGAGTAAAATATTTAGCCCCACCCCGAAGGATCCTAAATCTCACACCCGACCCTGTTCTTAAATAAAGACTAGTCCCTTAGAATGGATGAGATATAGAGGTACTGGCAGCAGGGGGTCGGGTAGAAGTGTGAGGTAGGAGGGTAGGGGCGTGGTTACTATCAGACTGGGAGAGGGATGAGTTGAGGTGAGGGGCTGAGAGTGCAAGGACTTGAGAACAGGTAGGGCAGGTATGACAAATGCTCCTTTCAGGTCTCCTACCCAACCTCCCTCTCAACCTAAGATATGAGCCATGTCGCTGTATGGCCGACACACTCCTCTCATTTCCCCCCTCACCTATTCACACCCACCTAAAGTTCCTGATAAACACCTTTAGCTGTTGGGTATCAGGATTAACCCTTTAAGGGTCCAATAGTGTATTAATGTATCATACAAAGAGGTGACACACTCCTGAAGGTCGCCACTTGTATGTACAATGACGATCAAGGACCATTGACCTGTACAAAGGGATCATGCAGCCTTCGAAGAGTCAAATGATAGATGTTGGTGTTGGGCTAATAAAGATACTGAGCTATTGATTTATGTGTTCTCTGCCTTCTTTTCATATAACCTGCATTCTTTTTCAAGATTTTTTTTTCACAGAGATATTAGACTAACCTCAAATCTGACTTGAAACCCCTAATCTACACCTAAATACTCTGAATTGCAATTCATAATCTAACAGGCTCAAAGTTAGTCCAGAATTGACTCTTGGATATTTGCTGTCGATTCAAGATTAATTCTGCTGACTAGTGGAATTTTGAATTAACTCTAAAATATGCAAATTCCATTAAACGTGAGGTAGAAATGTCAGCCAAAATAGAAGGCTTGGAGATAATTGGCCTTTTAGCTTGGGGCCTTGGGTATCTTCTAGTTCAAACTCAAGAATATAAACCCTGTCTACACATCTTCATCCATGGCCCTGTGGATCTAGATCCCTGGATCCCTCCCTCTTCCACTCCTTCAGGCATTTATCTACGCAGAGTTCTAATAAACCTCACCGTGGAGGAGAGATCTGTGACAGGCAGCATAAATAAACTAGGGTAGCTCTAGTAGTATGTCTACCAGGTGCAAAAAAACAGGGAGAAGTGGCATGATGACAAGTGCGACATGCTTGTCGTGCTGAGGTGAAGCCTTGGTAGGGGATGGAGAGGGAGGGTGGGGTAGGGAGCAAGGGTGTCTAAAGCTACTGTGTTATGTTGGTGGCATGGGTATAAAGGCCAATAGGCTATAGGTGCTCAAGGGATCTAGTATTACAGTGGTCAGGCAATCACTTTCAAAATCAAATTCATGACAGCTTCCTGACTATTTTCGATCATCTATATTTGATCTCTTTTTTTTTTTGGGGGGGGGTTGTATGGTTGATGTATTATCATTTCATGTTGGTTGATGGGATGATTTAAAATAGGATGACATTATGATGCTGATATAGGATGATATTATGCTGATGACCACCTTGGTGTGCCACCTGATGGACCTCTTAACGTTGTGAGATGGTTGACTATATATCAACAGAGCTATGTCTCCTTCACTAGACATCTGTGGTGGTAACGGGTGGTTAGTTGATAGAGTTGATTGAATACTCATCATACTGAACATACAATCGTTAAGATTAGTGTTGGGGTTCTTTGAGCTCAGCAGGGCAGAAAGTAATCAATCCTTTATCAATGTATGGTAGGCATAAGGCCAAAAAAAATCTATGTTTCCGGTAACATAGCCAAAAAAGTTGAGGAAGGTAGGTCGGATTTTTCTTTTTTTCTTTTTTTTTTTTTTTACCTCAGACCTATTAAGGTATACATTGTATTGAATCGAGGATATCATAAATAATTTGTCTCCTGTTATAATGGTAAATGAATGATTTCTTCCGAAATACCACAACAAACAGTAAATGATGGCATATATCTTCGATAACTTATTTAACTGATAAAAACTTTCAAAATTAATCAAAAATTTTGAAAAAATGCTAAAAATGTACCAAAAATTATCAAACATTTACCTAAAAATCTGAGGTCGGTCCTGTTTGGCTGAGGTAGGTCGGGTGACCGGAAACAAACCTTTTTTTTTTGGCCTAATGTTTCCATACGTGATCTTCCCACATTTACAACTTAACCATTCATATCATTGGTTGTTCTACTTCAGGGAATAAGAATAATAGTAGCTATGCATTCACCCAAGTTTCGATAATTAATGAAAATTATGAACTCCACTTTGTATAAATTTTCGGAGTGTAAGGAATGAGAAAGAGCATTTCTACAATAAGTTAAGTGTGAAAAGAAAATTCTAATCTGTTCAAATGCCTTTATTTTTGCCTATAGTAAACTGGAACACTTTTAGCTCATCTCACATTAAAGAAAAACAGGAATAAACCCGTGTTTCGAGATGGGGAAAAACAAGTGTAGTCTACAAAATAAAGATTATATATACAAACTTGTTCAGGGGTTTACTAGAACAGACACTATAGACCTTTAGCTCAGCATGAGGGTAGACAGGTCGTTTACGGAATGTGACATAGCTGACATTTAGTTGGGATCTAACAGTGGCAGAGAACCAAACTTACCACGAGACCTGCCCTAGACGCTATTGGCACGCGTCACTTCAGCTTTGGGAAGGTCGATCCTGCTTGTGAAAGAAGAAAGCAGGAGCGGCCGGACCAGGAGGCAAAGAGGGAGCATTGAAATTTGATAGGTGAGGAAGCAAGGGGGAAGAGAGAAAGAGAGGGGGAGAGAGACAGTCAGCTACATAGAGGTAGATGGGTTAAATTTAGAATTTGGAAGACAACACATGAGAGATGGTTTAAAGAATTCCTTTTACAGAAAGGAGGGAGAGAAACGTGACAGGGGGGGGGGTGTAGAGAGAGGGAGAAACAGACTTACCGAGGCCTAGGCTAGGGATGCAGACCACCAAACATACTCTGTCACTAGGGATTCTGTTGGACATTTTTCCTTCTAACATATTCAATTAACCAATGTCAAGGGACGAAATGGGTTACAAAACTTATCAATATATAGATAAACTGTATTCAATAAACTAGAATAACGTTAGATGCACACTGAAGAAGCACCACCCTTTTTTTCCTGTTTCGCATGCTCACATATGCTCATTTAGATTCAGAGATGCTCAGATTGGGCTGTGGAGAGAAAGACTTATTCCTGCCGCTTCAATGACCTGAAGCGACCAATCATATCGCTGTATGACGGCCACGTGACGAGCATCTTCTGCACTGTGGGGGTCCTGACCTTGACCCCCAATTAGGGCCCTTCTCTCTCAGCCCTTAGGCATGCATGAGTGGGTCCAGTGGCGAAGGACCTGGAGGAAATTGTTGGGATATGAGGGGGCAATAATAATGATGTTCTCTTAGGGTAGGATTAGTATGCATTGGGAGTAAGGTGTTATATATGAGGTCAATATCCCATATTGATGGTATTCAATTTGCCATCCTGATCGTTATATGTGAGCAGGCAAACAGAAAGGATAACACAGGACAGTGTCCATGGCCAATCCTCCATGCTTTCCTGCTCATATAATTATTGTAACAGGTTGTTGAACTCTTTAGATTCATTGGGTGATCCAATCCTTTGAATATCTATTTCTTTCCTTATAAATATATATCACATTGATATACACGCACAAAATTTCTATAGCAAAAAAAGTAGTATGTCTCCTATCAGGATAGCTGTTACAACCACCAGGTTCTGGAATTGCATTTGGAACCCTCTGTCAGTGAACAGACACACATATATTTTTTAAGTGCACTGACTCTGCTGCAATATTAGAGGCACCATCCTCACTGATCCTCTCTTCACAGTCACGATGGCGCCCTGATACTTAGTCCTCAAGATTAGAGTGATTCACATTCACATAATATCAAGAGATTTGAGTCTAATCATCGGAGTTTTTAATGCCCCACAATGCAGGAACACATAATGTCATGGTATATGTATGTTTTTATGCTATTGACATAAATAAACCTACAGGAACCTAAAGCAGCTGAAGAAGGAGATGGTATGGGTCATTACCGTAGATTCATACCCAAAACATACATTTATAATACACTAGCTGAACTATAGTATAAATATGCCTTTCAAATCTCCCTATTTTAAGTATTAAGTGCGGGAGAGGATGATTATTTGTGGAAATACCCTTTTCCTGGTGAGGTTAACGCTGTGAGCATGCAGCTGTTGTTCCTCATTAAGGTATTAAATGGGAACTTTTCATCCTCCAGGGGGTGTCCTTCTCTAATTAGCGAGAACACCAGCCAAACCTGTAGAGGATGCATATACTTAGGCCCCAAAAAGTGTGTTTTGGGGCTACTTGACTTTGAAAGGAAAGACGAAGCTAACCCTACCTGTGCTAATATGATTATTATGATGATCCGATTTCTGAAAGGCTAACAAATGTTTTTGGAGGCATTAGCAATACAGTCAATGATCTGCACATGCCATCTAAACGTCGCAATTTACACAATATTAATTTCTAATGAATCGATTTGTATTTTCGTTTAGGTTTTTGTTCCAATTCCCATAGAAAAGTAAAAGTGAGATACAATCAAATCAAATCAATATCAAAGCAAATCAACGTTAGGGTATAGCCCGGGGGTAAAACCAACACAAGCATCCGTGAGTAAATTATCCCAATTACAGAATATGAATAAATCCGAACTTTAGAGATTCCAAACATACACGTATCCTAAACACAACTTCCATCTTTTCGGCCTTATATCCAAAGGCCAGGCTGCTCCCTCATTTAATCAGACCTACTCCTGCATAAAAGTGCTTAATTACTGGGGGCAACTATGCATGTGCTTTGGCTATGGCGTTTTCAGCCTTTCCTGGCTAACAAGAAAATATGAATATCTTATCATTCACATCCCTCCTGTCTTTAGAGTTAAGAGTGGATAATTTATATCTACAGTTGACCTTATCGATTCAACAATAGCACAATCCATGTTCTTCCACTTATGGGATGTGTTTTATATGGAGGTGGGGTTATTTTCACAGCAGAAGAGGCAAAAAGACCAAACATTTATCGGGAACAGTTCGTTCCATAGTGATCTTCCTTACCCTTCGATAATATAAACAGATAACATTTATTTGCAGCACTATTTCATATCACGGACCAAATCCAAAGATAGCACACATTTCTCATGCAACACATCCTGCTCTATTCCTAGGACCTTGTTACCAAACCCTTATTTGTTGTCTTTTTTTAACCCTGGGGGCGTTTACGATAGTTTGTATCCTGCACCCGCCCACGCACCTAACACAAAAAGCCACACACCCATTTTCAGTGTCACTGACCTAGCCCTCCCTCACCTACCAAATCCTCCATCACCGTCCTCCATGGTCTATAACACTAACATCATACCATCATCACTAATCTGCCACCCCAGTCTCATGCCATTCTACAGCTGCTCCTGTACCCAGTGCTTTGCCTTTAGGCCTTTTCCTTAACCCGTTAAAGGCAACACATTGATTTATTATCCTATGAACCTCTTTTGAAATTCATAATGCATAAAATGTATGTAAATGCAGCAAGGCAAGATTTTTTTCAACCGATAACTTAATGAGGAAACCAATAAAACGTTTTTATGCCAAGTGGGTTCGCTGATACAGTGTCTACAGATGATTAAGTCATTGATAACCAATATGACCAACACAAAACATTAAGACATTAGTCCATTCTTAAAGGGGCAAAGGCTTGGTGCTACCAGCTGTCTCTTTGTACTCTAGTATTCTGTGGTGGGGCGGATTGACTGCATGGAAACATCACTTTAGGCCTCCTTGAAGGAGCAGGGACAAAGGGGGTTTGGTTAGAGTAGTTCCAATATGATCAGACAGCGTGGTCAATCATAAAAGTGCAGTCTACAGCAGTGCCTACAAAAGGGAGCTTTAGAACATAGACTGGAGAAAGTAACCAACAGTGGCAGCTGATAGTATACAGGGAAACTATGTTCAGACATAAAAGGTACATGAATGGGATATTTTTGTTGTTGATGTTTTATCATATAGTGCAAGGTATTTGAACGTGGAGAAGAGACATTCCACAGAAAGACAACCAACCAGGAATCAGAGGCAGGGCACAAGATAGAAATTGAACGCAATTCTAAATTGGGCATTTTAAGCGAACCACGGTGGGCAGGGTTGTATTTCCTTGAATCTTTACCAGAGCAAGCCTATGGGACAGTTGTGGGACTATAGGGAGCTTTGCATGTAGTGCCAGGCCAAGTTCAACAATCATACAAGGCGTGGGTCTAATACGCCTGGGCCCATATTAATTGTTTATTTTCCTTTTTGTTCTTGTTGTTTTTGAGAATACTTGAAGTGGAGGTCGACCATTCAGTATCAGAAACCAACATTCTAAACAGCTCGGGAAATCGGACAAAATAAAGTACCTTTGATCTAGGGATAGGTGATAAAAATCTGAGTCCAATGAATACTATAAATAGATATGACAAGAAACATACACGTAGGTACTGGGAAGCTCCCCAGGGGGGGAAACTGCCTCGTTTTGGGCACCAACTGTGGTACCGACGCCGCGGAGCGGTGGCTGTCGACGCATTGATAAGGGGAAAAAGGGGGGCTTTCAATTGAATTAGACTATAGAATTAGGGCCTTTTGATAGCTGCTATAATGAGTATGAAATCAAAATAGCCTAAATATTGCATAAAATCATCCCAGAGCTGTGAAACAAACTTATTTCAAATGGAGGAGGGCCCCAAAATGGGGGCTGTTATCTGACTTACCTGAGGAGGGGAGAATGTAAATTTTCAGTTGTTTTAAGGGGCTGTGAAATGGCCAAAAAGGGGGGACTGTAGTTTCGCAGTTGGGGGTACCACCTACCAAAGAGTGACTCCACCGGGGAAGCTCTTTGGGACAGACTAGTTCTAGAATTATAAGTACCCACTTTATGTGGTGACCTGATGAATAATGGGCTGGATGAGGACCCTGGAGGATAAGGTATATGCTGTATGGACTCTATGGGCTGAGTATATGTACCCTGGTGGAGGAGATAAATAAACGACAGAGGAAGATAGGGTGTGATTAGAAATATTTAAGGGTCTGTATACCTAGTGTATGTCTTATGAGGCAAGTAGGATTAACTAACCCCATGGAGTGAAACTATGATTGTACTCCCTCTTAATACTGTACTAGGACACGGTTTCCTTGTTTTCTCTCAAAGACCCCCGTCTGTTCATACAAGTACACCGTTTTACAATCAGAGTGTTTCAGCATCCGAGCTCAACCTCTTTTTAGGGGGTTGCTAAGCAAATCCAAATATGTAAAACAGTGCTTTCAGTCATAAACCAGTATTTTAACTTCTTCTCATACAGAAGTTCTCATTTGGAACTGAACTGTGAAACACTGAGAGATCAACCATACCCATTTTCTTTCATGAGTTGCTCACCTTTACCCATATATGCCTAGAGCTACTCGGCAACAACTCACAAACCTCACTTAGCCTCCTCTGTTCTTATTCCACACATTTCAACTTTGAGCTGCTCCACCCACTCTGCCTCCCAGCGGGCAGTGGGCAGAGAGGGAGAGAGACCCGCCGGAAGTTGCTACTGGGAGACGCCGCCGGCCAGAGGAACGCAGCTCGAGCAGTTGGCGCCGCTGAGGAGCAACTCACTGTGCAGAAACAGGCGCAGAGTGGGAGAAGCTGATGTGGGAAGGTAGTGCTCGGCGCCCACCGTGGAGTACAGACCTGACTGCAAAGTGACTGGATATACATCTGGTAGAGGTGGGCGAGCCGCTCACTCTATAGGGGACATAGTGAGGGAGAACTGCTCCTCCTCCCCTTCACTTTACATACTACAATCCCCTACTCCTCCAGGGTTGATCCTCCAGGGCCGTGGGGAGCATGCTTAGTAGTAGAAGCAGTGCCCACCCCTCACTCACTGCTCCAGGGGACGGAGGGTAGGATAGAGACTGCGGGGTCAGAAGGCAAAGACCACCGGATGCCTATGGATCATAATCATCAATGGCATTATCTTCCAAGTTGTGATTCTGTGATGTATAGGAAGATTTGTTAGCTGCAGCAACTGTTCTGTCGTTGGATTTGCGATGCTACAAAAAGTGGACATTGGAGAACAGTGCATGTTTTGAAAGCACTTCAGGAACTGTGTGAATAGTCAGTCTGGTGAATAGATCCCGACTGTGCCTCTCTGTGCAAGCGAACTCTTCTGCTTCAACGTAAAACAGAACTCCCTTCTGTTAAAACCTTTGGAGTTCGTGAACTTCGGTAACAACCACTGCATTTACTGGTTAAACAACAACAGCAGGAGTTCTTTCAAAACTACCATAACTGTACTTTCAACTTTAAAAAAAAAAAAACACTATACAGCCTCAAGCCTGGGACTGGATGCCTATTTGTCAGACCTTTGCTTTCACACTAGAAAAGTGGGCATTAGGAGCTGGAAACCTAAGGATTAGATAAAGTTCCTGCCAATGATCTGGAATACACACTAAGCTGTCAGAATAAACAGACAGTGACAGGATCTCCAGTGGCTGCTATCGTCAGTGGATTTCTGATTTCCTCTGTGACCAGGACCATAAGGTCTCCCATTGCATCCTAGAGTTTAGACAGACTTTGTCACCGATCAAGCAAGTCAGTTTCCATTTGTGTGAAAATGTGGGCTTGGTGACCAATTAAGATATCCCCATGCCCTAAGAAATGAGCTATTGGAGCTTTTAAGTGACTCATCGAAATCCACTCTGGAAGGTATTATAGGGAATAAACACTTTGTTGCGCCTGGCGTGTTTGAAGGGGAGTGGAGGTTACAAATTGGGAAAACAGACGACATTTGAAAAGCAGACGACATTTTTGCTTATTTGTTTTACTGTGCGTCTGTGAGTTCCAGTGCCATAGTAAATCAGTGAGTCAGATTTGAATGTTTGGGTAGATGTATGTACAGGGTGTGTGTTGACTAGGGGAAGTGCACAGTGGTGTAACTAAGTGTTGGGAAGACACATTTATACCCTAGGATTGAGATATCTTTGCCACACACCTGTGACCCGTGGGATGGAGGAGGAAAACCCCGTGTGATATACCGGTGTATGTCACAGATGGCAGATAACAGTTCGTGTATGTAACACATCCCTGATAGTCGTGGGTATTGGGCGTTCCGCCAGGAGTCTCTCAAATCGTGCCATAGTGTTCCAAACACAGTCCTGGACAGGCTGGGGACTAACTGCCTTGGAAGGCCTACCACATCTGTGTTGTGAGCAATAAATCTTGCCCTGCACCACTGTCAACTCCGGGGGGAGGGGCAGTACCATCCCGTAACTGGATTAGTCATTCTCTTCAACGGATTTAATCTATTTGACTTGAATAGACAATTTATCATTTGAAGGACTTTGCTTCGTAAAAGTAGATATTTTTTGTTGATATCAAATACAGACACCTCCCAAGCAATTCAAAAAGAAAGAAATGGAAAGAAACAACTTCATTACCATTGAAGAAACACTTTTCCAAGAGTTTGAGTAGACGATATTGTCGCTGATGCTTTAATCAATACCAAACTGACCCAGATCGAATTGAGAGACGAAAATAAAGCAGTAAAAATCACATTTCCGCCTACACCACGCCAGTATTGATACATGGGGACGGCCGCTCGTGGGAGGTGAAGAACAATATCTGTTAAATGTCGTCTTCCTTAACCACCAGACGACATCCGAGCGTCTGCGGGACGGCAGAAGGCGCCTCCGGCTGCAGAGAGTTCCTACCCCCAATATCTTACAATGACAATGCCTTTGAGGCCTGGAAGCGGGTGCAGTAGCTCCCACCATCAATGCTGGGCAGGCCAGTGGCCGGGGGTCCCTATCTTATCGAGTGTATGACACCACTGGAGGCATTCTAGGGTTATCAGACTCGTCTGCAGTGCTTCGGGCGTGTGGCGGGAAACAAGGAGGCAGTTCTATCTATATTGGAAATCTACCCAGCGTCTGTCTCCGCGAAGCTTCGATAGCTTTCGAACCGAGTGCCATCTGGAGGGGGTCCTATCGGAGGTCACCAGGGTCAACAGGGAGGGATCAATCGATCTGGTAAATCACCATAGCAACCAAATCCGTGAGAGCAGGAGATGGTCCGCATCCATCATTGAAGGGCCTGGTCACAGCCAGGAGAGACGAGGGGAAAGTGGGGGAAGAGGTCATCGGCACATATCTAAGTCTAAATTGAGGTCCAACCACGGAGGTCGCTTCTACACTTACATTTTTTTTATTGTGAAAGGGGAATCTATACATACAATCAAAGGAGCTGGCAATCTTGGACTTGGCTTGGTCCTATGGAAAACAATTCATTCCAGTTGGCATGTCATCTCTTGAGCCGCATGGAATGGCTGGGAAATAAGTAGGGGAATAGAATCCAAACTTTGGTTACTGCTTATCGCCAATACGTTTTACTCTGATCTCTGACTGCGATTCCCCTTTTTGTTGAATGATAATTTGACCTTTCAATATTACAATAAATGTGATCGGGTGTAATTGATACATCATAGATAAAAGAAAGGTTCTGGAAGTCATTTATATGTAGACCATCAGCATCCATTACTATTACTCCAGACCTTCCACAAAAACAGAAAAAAAGACAAGAAACAGTAAGTCAAAGTAGACATAAAGGAATATAAAAGTAAATGCCTGCGAGTCCAAACAGGGTGGATGTGGGCTGTAAACACAGGTGTGTTTCTCATTTGGAGCCCGGGTCCCAGGTATATATGACTCAGCCACAGTGGAACCTGGTGGTGCCAGGGTCTAGGTGAGCTGCTCGCGAGCAGGTCACTCACTCAGCCTTCAACTCACCACCCCCTGACAGCCTCCCTCCACAAAGGCTGACCACTGCACTCAGCACCCCATCCTCCACTTATAAGGACCATCCCCTCCCCGTCACCACATCATAAAGATACCGCGTTTAACGCTGGTCAAACCTTGATATGTACTAGGACTCGCACCCAGGACCCTGTGGACAAAAGGCCTCGGGGCATCACTAAAAAGATCACCCCGAGCAGGACATACCAGGAGAACCACCGCCGGCGTCGTGGCCACCAGTACTTTACCAGAAGACGCGCATTAATCACGTGATAGGGACTAACGAAGCGCCCCCTGGCGTGGATAAATGACCGGACTCGTTTATAGTGTCTGGAGGTGCCGCTAGGGCGACTGAAGCGCAACGGTGTGAGCAACTCGAAGCAGTTCCCAGAGATAGCCAAGTGGTTCCAGGACTGATCCCTAGGTGGCTGGAGCTGGTTTGATGGTTGGTCAGTCCTCAGTGAGGAGTGAGTTAGTGGGTTCGGATAGAGTTCTGAAGGACACTACTGAGTCAGTTGTGAGCAGCTCGCCCCCTAGCGGAGAGCATTATGGTGAGCTGCTCCCATGGTTCTGATTAACCCTGAGCTGATAGAGTCAAGACCTCAGTGAGTGGCCTCAGTGAGTGAGGGCGTGAACCACTGCAACTATAATAACAACACAGAGCTGCTCACAAGGATACTATACTGAGCAATACCTGAGCAGATCCTTGCTACCAGACTAACTGGTCTGAGCTGCTCGCAACTTGAAGCACTGATAAAGGAAGGTCAGTGGCTAAACACTACAAGTAGAGCACTTCACTGACGCCATTATCCCTAACAGACGAGGGTCACGACTTTTGTGGAACAGATTTAGCATGTTGAACTGTTCATCTCACTGCCTCACCTACATAGAGTAGATCTGCTAACTTGCTATCCGGTGATTGGATTGCTACCCTTTTTTAATTTAGGTATTCCATGTATGCTAAAGCACATTGTCTTTGCAGTACAATTGCTCTACAATTGCATTGGAGATTACTACGGCCATTGACTTTCTTGTGAATGATATACCTAAAGAATTGCAATAATATATAACACATAGTCACTACATGATACAGATCAAAAGTGGATAACACGGATAATTGAATCTATAAGTCATAAAGTCAGGACATAGACTGACACCACAGACCTCTTATGTGTTCTAATTCTGGATTAATCCCATGGAGTAAAGGATACCGACCTGCAATACGTCCCCTGTTACCCACTTTGTAAAGAGAGGAGAGGAATCAACTTTTAGAGGGACCCTCTTCCATTTCCATTATTCACTTTTTTTTTTTCAATATCCAGCAGCAATAACTGGCTCCTGGTATGAGACCTTGCCACCTCTTGGAGTAGTCGGGACGGGCCAGGCCAGATACTTAAGTGAACATCTCAGCTTGGATTTCCCTCAGGACCAGGGTGGGTCCTCCAGGGCTAGGGATACGTTTACACCCTGGAGGAGGTCCTCACTGCACCTGTACGTGACAGTAGCTGGAGAGAGGGTTCCAACCTACGTCGTCCAGTGTGTGAAGTGTAGGATGTATGCTGACTGTCGGTTTACTCCATAGCATATCTGGAATTGTATGCATTTACAGGAGGAGAGGAGGCTTTTAAAAGGGAAAAAAGTTGAAAGTGGATTACTCTATTGACACTACCCCTTCTTCTCTTTGTTTTACTTTCCATTCAATATAAGCTGGAGGACTGTTCTATACAAAAGTACCAGAGGACCCCCTGTATGCTGTCTATGTATATATGAGGGTCGATATTGGGGTATAGTGGGATAGAAGAAAACTCTCCATCTCATAAGTGATTATTCCCAGGCAGAACAACTCCAGGGCGTCGCCTGGAAAATTGTGTTGTGACCCCCATGTGTGTAGGTGACTGGTGCAGGGGCAGTTCTCATTGTCTCCCACCCTGGAGTTTATGTGGAACCCCTGGAGGGTAACTATATATAGTGGTATACCCCACTCTATACCACTACCACACATTGTGACATACACATGTTTGAGCTAGCAGACAATATCCACAAAAACCACAGGAGTATTTATACCATACAGGAAAGCAATTATTGGAAGTGCATATTTTGCCCCCTGATTCTTCGCTGGCCTTTGTCATATGATTGTGCTCCTCCGGTTGATTAATTACGTCTTGTCAGTGATAGAAGAACATCAGGAGGTATCTTGCTCATCTAGGTAATGATAAGGGCTTAGCCTTCGTAGTTTGATAAGGGGATATTGACAGTGTAATAAACCAAACGTCCATATGAGGTAATTGGAAGCCTGAGACAATGATGCCTGCACGCCACTCCCTGGAGTAGTCAATCTGTCTTGTCTTGCAGCATAGAAAATCATCCATAACTTTTGATTTCTTCAATTACAAAACTCATTCAATATGGAGATTGGTGAAAGTGATCCACCCAAGATTCCATTTGGAACTGATATGGAGACCTTGGATTATATGTCAGGGATCCTCCCTGGCATGGAGGACGATCCACTTGGTCCTCCAGTCAACTCAACCATTGAGAACTTCACTGATAATTTCATAAATACCACTTGGATATTTGGACCTACAGAAGATAAGGTTATACTACCATTGCTTCTATCATTAATCGCCCTGTGTGCTTTCTTAGCTAATGGGCTGGTTGTATTCACGATCCTATCTTACCAGCGCATGCGCACGGGACCGAATCTAATGATTATGAACATTGCTATTGCTGATATCGTATTCGCTGCATTCTGCATACCAACAGCTATCGTGAATCATAGTCTACCAAGTGACGAAGGCGAACCAGTGAATGTTGACGTATGTAAATTTGTCCACTACGTCATCTTTGTCACCATCTACGTCGGCATCTACACCTTGGTAGTCACCTGTGTATTCAGGTTCTTCGCTGAGTACCTCTCCACCAAGTTCTACCAACTTTTATCTAAAACCAACGCGGTGGTCTCATGCTTGGTGATTTGGATCGCCTTCAGCATCTCCCACCTGAACTTTATCATGCAACAGGACACTGCCATCTTCCAGGAACCCTTCATCTGCCTCCAAACCGATTCCATGGTGGATCAGATGAAGATGAGGACCCTGTGGGTGACCTTCTTAAGCTGCGCCTTCCTCCTGCCCCTGCTGACCATCCTAATCCTCTCGGCCATCACAATGCACATGCAGTCCAGGGCGGCGGCCAACAGGGACAGGCTTAAAGGCGGTGACGGCAGGAGCCAACGTGAGCTCACCAACATGGTGATGGCCTCCATGGTGATGCGCACCGTGTGTTGGCTCCCCATCCAGGTATTCGTCATGGTCGACATCTTTGGTGTCGTCGGCGTCACTGAACTGTATCGAAAGGCAGAAATGCTAGCCGTGTGCTGCGCGTTTGGGGGCTCGGCGATCTCAGCGCTGGTATACAGCTGCGTCTCTGTAGACTTCCGGTTAGGTTTCCAAGAGACCACTTCCTGCCTTTTCACCAAGAAGGAGGAGGAGCAGGAGAAGCCACCCATTAATTATAAACTGAGACAAGAAGGGGATGTCAATGAAACCATTATGTCTATACTGACTGACAGCTCCAATCATATTAACTACGCCTAGGCGTAACTGTGTTTTAGACATTTTGTATTATGAATGTGAATAATTATTATCATATGAACTGATGAATGAGTGAAAACCATGCACTTTATTGGAAGCAATTATTCATGTGTGTCACTCTACTCGGGGTTGGAAAAAATGGACCTGAGTCTTTAATAGAAGGATGAGATGATAAATCTGCAAGTGGTATTTTTTTCCTACTTTACTTTTTCTACTGTGATATCTGTGGACATGGCTGTATGTAATACAAAGAAAGTCTATCACTTTCTTGCACTTTCTGAATCGTTCAAAGGTCAACCCTGAACTGAAGTGTGATTGATCAATGGTTAATAAGATTTTACTACCAGTAGATTGGGGAGAAAGAGGGGTGTGCCTATGACTGTGACTTGGAGAGACTCCAAGCAGTGCTAGAGGCCTTTTGACCCGTCCCGCCCTGCCCCGCGGCGGAAGCTGATGACAAACGACCATGCGCGGTGGCCATGTCATGCCTGTCCGGCCATGCTCTGGAGGAATGTTCAGTGGTCAGAATGTCTTATCGCCCCACTGGAGGAAAGGCACTGATAGCTGCCCCCTAGCGGGTCCCACTGTCATCAAAATCGGCCTCTGCACGCGCGGCTGCGCATGTGCACCACGGGAACGGACAGATTGCGCACGCGCAAAGCTGGCTCACGTGGAGCTGGATTCACTTTGGTGGGAAGGAGGGGGGCAGAATTCCAATAGGTGAGCAACTCCAGGGTCTGTGCGCAGAGATAATTATACATAAAGCGTGGCTTGAGGAGATATACCCTCGGCCAATGTGTACTTGTATTACATGTACATTGTATAGGGCATTAGCACATTAGGCTATGGAGGCCGCCATTAGACCCCGACTGCACTATGACTAACACCTTCAGCCCCCGTCTCCGCAGTAAATGCCAGGGATGCTTCCCATTGGTCAATAATACAATAGCCATGTGCCGTATACGATGTATGGCCATCTGTGAGCTTCTCAAAATAATTTTCATTTGACACCTCATAAATCTATTTTAACCATGGATCCAAGACTGGTAAAATAAAATGAACATCTCTCAAAATGTTGAATATTTGTAAATACGTGTATGTACACTGATAAGAAAGAAAGAGAGATTCGCCTGAATTTGTATATACTGGTATTTCACACGAGCAATATGGATTTGCATCTGAATGGTCTAAAAATCATCTAAAGGAAACCACACATGTGAAGTGTGAAAAAGGGAAAGAAAGAGCAAACGTATCCCCCAAAATTATGCCAGACCCTCTGAGGTTGGTCTTTTCTTACCTTCCCAGGTATTTATCAATCATTAGGTCAAAGGGCGGAAGTTTGATAGCAGAAAACCAAAATAACATTGCCTCTCATGCCACTGAAGTGAACCTAAAACGAAGAAGGTGTACGTATTTTATAAAATGGCTGCATGATCACGGTGCATGTGTGCTTTCCATCAGTGGTCCATAAACAAGTGAGGTGTCTCGGTCAAAGATATGTATATAAGTCAGACTGACAGTGGCGGATTTAGAGGGGGGGGCGCGGGGGCGCACACACCCCCCTTTTCCCCAGTACTTAAGAGTTTAATTACATATTTTGGACCCCAAAATTTCCCAAAAGGAGAGAGCGCACTCCCTATTGTGGGCCGTGCCCCCTCCTTTTCCAGATCCTGGATCCGCCACTGATTTGATAAGTTATGAGGGAAACACAATTCATCTGTTCTAGCAGTGATTATCAGAAAGGTGTGGATCCTATTGCAAAGAATATTGTACGATAATGAATGTGATATTAGGGTGTTTTCTCGGCTAGAAGATGTGATGTCACTATGCTTATTTAGTAGAATGAAAGAGATGTGAGAGTCGTAGGAAATGTTTCATAAATGATGTTTAAATCTTAGTTTGTATGAATACATGTCCTTTAATTTTGGAGTATATAATTCTATATCATATGAAATCAAGAGGGCCCTTTAAGATATGTTATCAAGGAAACGTAGTTAAATGAAAATGTTGAAATTTGGTTAGCATTAAATTACGAGAAATTAGTTAATGCACACATGGAAAAAATGCTATCTTAAATTCCGGTTTTATAGACTCAGCATATCCTGTTATTCTCCTTCACTAATGACTCCTCGTTTCTTTTTTTAGTTTCCTTAAATAAGAATTGAGAGTTTCCATTTATCCCCTGTAATTATAAACTATGATTGCATTGCATTGCCCAAAACTGAAGGGCAGGTCCCTGTACTAGTTAATGTGCTCTGCAAGGGCAATACGATACCAGTGGGCCCTTTAAGCCTACTACTGTCAATTGCATCACCAATTTATCAGGTAGATCCTATGTTTAAAGGCATTGGTCCACAAGGGCAAGAATGCATGTCGAATGTCTGCATATTGGTGAAAACCGTATAAGAATTGGGTATATATGATTTATTTTATCATAAACTTGTGTAGGCTTCTCATTCTCATGAAAATAATCGATATGTAAGTTATTACTTGTATATGTATCGGAAACAGGTCTAAAATAAATGATTTTACATGAAAGTTGAATTTTTGACTTTTCTCTCTGTCAGTTTGAGATAGGTTATAAAGTTTACTAAGCGTGTGATTCGATTTATCTATTATCATAAGAATCTTACACATTATGAGTTAAACTTTTATCATTGTCACAAAATCCACACATATTTAGGCATGCAATAAGGGTTTGTTCCAGGAAGCATAGCGTAAAAATCTAGTATTATGAAGGTTAGGAAATCTTTTTGAAAATCTTGTATTTTATTACTCATGGCCTATATTTAACCCAGTGTTGCCTTCCAAAAACCTTCAATGTCTTACAACTCATGGCAGCGTCAAATGGACAACTGAATCGACTCGAGAAATCTTTCAAAAATGGCTTAAAATCAATGTATCAAATCTGAAATACACTTTCCTCTCCTCTTTTTGTCTTTGATATAGAGTATACCATCCAATATGAGTGTGATGTTCCGGTAATTGTATAATTATGTGGTATTGTACTTAAATTACACATGGTCTATAGTAAGGAAATAGTTGATAAAAAAAGAACCGGGCTCCAATGAGTACTATCTACATGTACCATCTATAAGTGCAAGCACTGTCAAATGGTGCAGTCATCCAATAGGAGATTGAGGCAAGTGTATAATGTGGCATTTTGTGCAAAGCATGGGCTAAAGCAAGGATATATATATATATATATATATATATATATATATATATATATATATATATATATAGTTTAACAAGCATCAGGGTTCTAATGGTTAAATACTATCCATTCTAGCTGCAACACTGCCAAATACAAATAGGATAACCTTCTCATAACTTCACCCTTCTTTGGCCACCTACATAGTTTACATTGTCTAGACTATGCGTTTACTAAAGGAGGACATCTGTTTGGTAAACTTTCATAGACCCATGACCTAGTATGGCTTAGGCAGTCTTCCTGTTTGCAATGAATACAATAGGCGTCGTGGACTTTTTATCATCCCGACATAAATCATCATGGGTGACCATTGTCTCTTTCCCATAATATTCTGGTACTAAAATAGGGGAAATCAGCTGGAGGGCGATTCATATTATCAATAATGGGGGGGGGGCAGAGGGGATTAAGTCACGTCACTTATATTTCAAGGACCTGATGAACATGCATTAGTATCTAATGTGTATTTTCTGTTCACCCACTATTTTATGTCTAAATATCCCTGAGTGCCTCATTTCGTTTTGTCCGCCGTGTTTGTTTCAACACAGTGTCCACTACATTAACTTCACCCAGTTTTATTCCAAAATACCCAACTGTTGCATTATTTCACAATAGTCAAATCGTCATGTTTTATGAATCGTCCTCCTGGTCACATATGCCTCGTGAATTTAGTTGTTTTTTTTTTCATTTCTAGTAAATACTTTATTTTCCGAACAATCCATTTTTTTTATTCTAGATGTTGAGTTCTAGAACAGTTCTGATGCTATCTGCTCAGCACTCTAGGCTTGTAAACCCTCCACCCCAGTGCCATGAACAACGCTGCCCAAAGCACTCTAGACAACGAGCCCTTTTCCATCCTCCAATATAGATTTATTTTTCTGTAGCACTACCCCAATCTCTTACCTTCTTCTCAATGACATACCACCCAAACACTGGAGCCAAAGATCAGTTTTTAGTCCCTTTGCACCGCCCTGCCTCTCTGGCACTAGCCAGATCGGCTTGTAGTTATGCTACTTGGGATGGAGAACAAAAGTGATGATCCCAGCCGCCAGTTGAAAGTGAGCCTGTAGTCCTTAGGGCTAATTCACATATCCTAACATCTGTGACATGCTTGGGGAATAGCAGGCAAAGGTCGAAGTATCTACAGTTTCTTGTAGGCATTTTGGTGAGGCTTAATTCTGACTTCAACATGTTCAACACGCATTAAAGCTCTTTTTCTCACAATGTAAATAGTATATAAAAACTGATATTTCTGAAGTGGCCCTACGTGCCTTCATAAAGGAGATGTAAAATATCATCTAAATTGCATCTAGTGATGTAAAGAAATCTACATATTTAAAACATTTCTAAGATCCTTCAATTCTATTGTCTGGAACAGTGCTGCCATGGTTACAAAAAGTAACACACTGTGTACAAGTTGGCCAATATGTTGCCATGACAACCAGAATATTACACATAATCATGCATCAAAATACATTTAAGATCTTGTCTAGCCCTATCACACTGAACACCACCTATCATAAGATTGATATTCTAAAAAAAAGTCTTCCGACCATGCATACAAATTACAACATTGACAGTAGTTTAGATAGAAGTGTTGAATCCAAGTGATTGACTTAAAACTGGTTTCTGCTTGCAGGGTCACATTCTGTCGGAGGCCTGACTTGTATGTTTCCGTGCAGCACCCCCTGGCCCCTTACATATAAACCGCACGTGTGTTGCCCATCCTGCCACCAGAGGCGCCTTTGTATATGCTACCATTTAGTCCATGTACACACTCCCAGGTCGGCGCACCTGGGGGTAATTTAGGGGTACAAGGCCGGCCTGACAGAGGTGAGAAGGCAAGTTGTAGGTGGTGTGTCGGATTGTAGGCAGGTGAGATGGAGAGGGTAGGGGATATGCAGGGCAGGAACAGGATGACCAGGTAGATAGGAGAGAATGGATGGAGACCAGATAGATGGAGAGGATTCGTAGATAGAGGGTGACGAGGTTTGGTTGGAGATCAAATACATGGAGAGGATGAGTAGATAGAGAGAGGAGAGCAATGGTTGGAGATCAAATAGATGGAGAGGATGAGTAGATCGAGAGGAGAGGAATGGTTGGAGACTAGATAGATAGAGAAGATGAGTAGATGGAGGGAAGAGAGGAATGGTTGGAGGCCAGATAGAGGGAGAGGATGAGTAGATAGAGGGAGGAGAGGAATGGTTGGAGACCAGATAGAGGGAGAGGATAAGTAGATAGAGGGAGAAGAGTAATGGTTAGAGACCAGATAGATGGAGAGGATGAGTCGATAGAGGGAGGGGAGTAGACCACATTAATGGAGAGGGTAGGTACAAGGACGAGGGGAGGAATGGTTGTTGTCCAGGTAGATAGAGAGGGTGAGCACGGTAAGAGAGAAAAGAGGAATCGGGGGGGGGCAATTATAAGGTGGGTGAGAGGAAGAGAGGGAGACCAGTATAGAGGAGTGGGTATGAGGAAAAGGAGGGAGGGTTGGAGTCTAGGAGGATATCAAGGCTGAAAGGAAATGGTTGGGTATACCAGGTAGATGAACAGGGTTGGTACAGACCTGAAGAGAGAGGGGAGGAATGGTTGGAGGCCATCCAGAATGGATAGGGTAAGGAGAGGCAGCAATGATCGACCGGGGTATCGGGAGTGGCGGGGTGAAATGCATGGTGGCGAGTCTGTATATATGCATGCCAGCACTTCACTGGGGCATCATGCTGAGCCTATGTATGGATCGAGATACCCCCTGGCGAATTACTTGCAAGGGCTGCAACCACGCATCAAGACAAGCGATGGGCATGATGCATTAATGCATTAGTGACCCTTAAATGTTTAACCTTTTTGTGCCCAGAATTATTTGATGATTTACAATATATTTCACACACACACACACACACACACACACACATATATATATATATATATATATATATATATATATATATATATATATATATAATAGCCCTATCTCTTAACTGGGCCCACCACTGTTAAATGTATGAGTACCCCCCCCCCTACCATTTTCCCTATATACCTTCATAGCTCACAGCTAGGTGATCGAGAGAGCTATAGGTTTGGCAGGTACTGGAGGTAAATCCAGGCCTGTTGCCCACCTTGCCTCCTGCTGTGTGGTCTCAGGCCCCACTCACACATGGTAATAGAGAATAGAGGGGGGGGCAATAAGAAATAACACTAGGGATAAACAACAGAAAGATCATTCATAAGAGGCAGCAACCCATGCACCAGCCCATGCAATGGTGTACATTATACATGTTTTAAATGTCCACAGAATTTATGGAACCACATTTATCACCCATCAACATTTACATGTTTCACTATTGGAAAGACTGGTTCATGGCTTCGTGCCTTGTCCATTTCTTTTCAGTTTGGTAATCTGACATATTGTTCTGTTAATTTACAACTATTTTGGTACCACCTCCAGAGTTCAATATCTGCAATTTCTAAAATCTAAGTTTGAAAAGGGAACTCATTTCTTTCTTGACTTAAATCGGGATATCCCGGGTAGGCTTGACTACAAATACATGGTTGATAAGGCAGAGAATATAATGTACACTCTCAGATGAGACCCAATCAGCAATGGAGTATTGGGCCATGCTTGTCCATGCTTGGCCGAATATAGGCCGACATTGGCCAAATATAAGCCAACATTGGCCCAATGTATCCTTGATAGCTTGGGAACTGCTAGGATTTAGGCTCGGATACAAAGGTGGCCGTCCTATTCTTGAACACTGCTAAAAGTTTGTTGCCCCCTTCCTCTGTTATCCTTATGATTCATTATCTTTATTTATAATTCAATTATTGGTTAGAACTGGCCATTTCATCCCCGCTATTGTCAAGTGAAATAGTGAAATACGCTGTCCACATCTATCCTCAAATGGCTGCTATAGGAAACTATATGAAAAAGCCCTCTTTCATTATGGGCTACATAACCTTAATGGACCTAATGTTCGATCATCATGTACGATAACCTAATGGCCATTAAGACGTCTGGCTACGTGCAAATTGACCATTAGTTACCATGCCACATCTTGATCCTGCTCCGAAAATAGCCTAATGAAGCATCAAGCCATCACTTATTATCAGTGATCATTGGTTGCATGTTAAGCACATGTGTGACACACCATTGCCATGGTGTCAGAGTTATAATCATTTAGAGTATAGCCCATTCCTTACCCATAAAGCTATGCATATATTACGTTGTCGTTGAAAAGAGACATCACAGGCACACGCATGGGACCCAAGCCCTCTGGGTTACAGAGCATTTTTCTGTTTCTGAACTTTACAACAGCCATTAAAAAACAAGACTCTTACCAAGCTGTATGTTTTTCTTGATACCTTCTCTCTGCATGAATTCCTATCAGAGTGGCATTATTTTAGTAAAGGATGGAGTTAATGCAGGCTTCCTCCTGGTGGTTTAAACACACAGATAAAGGAGAAAATGTTAGAAATCTCAGCCTTTAACATTGTATCCTACAGGGGATATCCCATGCCGTTTTATTGAAATAATCTGTGAATGAAACACACTATAGACATAGTGAGCTTTACACCAGAGCTGCAGTCAAACGTCATGCCCAGTACACAGGGGATTAGACTAATTACTGGGGTAGCCCTATAAAGGTTGTTTTTTTTCAGCCAAGGGCAGCCCAGACCTACAGGTGCAGATACATTCCCACACCTAATTCGACGGACTAGTAGCAATTACTTTCCACTTCCTCAAATAGAAGCTTAACTTTCGTGGTAGAATTATATCAAGATATAAGAAGAATTGTCAGCTTCTTTGTAAATCTCTTCCAACAGTATAACATGCCTATGGATTTCATAGAATTTCATTGGCATCTCACTTGAGCCAGCTGGCCGCATATATACATAATTATAGGTAATTAAGGAAAGCTCCTGAGGCCAACATGACTGACCATTGGCATCAGTGCATATGTATACAGGTCTGGTTATTATTAGTATTATGTATCCCCCCCCTAAAAAAACAACCCAAAAAATCAAATCGTTGAGGATCAATCTATACCTGTAAAGTTTTAGGCCCTGTCCCAGAGACTTCTGCTGAAGAGAAGGTGTGAAGCACCTGGGCCTGTGGCCCGGGCCTGTGACAGCACCCCTGTATGTACATACTGCATGTTTGTGTGTGTTCTCTCATTGAGCTCCTCACCCAGCTGCTCAAAACTGCCCTTGGCTTGTATGTGGTGCTCTGAGTTGCTCTCATCTGCAGGAGCAGCTCTTGTGGATGTGGGACTCAGATGCATACACAAATAGGCCCAGTAGCCTTTGTTTTTAGCCATTAAACGCACTACCAGTATGGCAGATGTATACACAAATGCTGACTTTGTAGTCGGCACTGACATGTGTGCCTCTGTGAAAAGGTTCATTTGCGAAAAACATTCTTGGGGTTTCCTGGATAGATTCAGGATGAGGATGCAGAACACTTTATGGCTTTATCGAGGATGTCTGGTGATCAATTAGATGTGTAAACCCTGATTTGGAAGTGTTTATAAATTGATTTGCCTTAAACTTGTTTCAATAATTTGTGCTAAAGATTATAGTTTTAGTAGCGTTTTACTTGGAAACTCCAAGTACCTCTTTAAGATCCTTAGACCTTGCACAAAAGTGAAACAAGATAAAGTCTCGGGGATAAAGTATTCATGAATCGAGATCCTGCCTACGACCGCATACCTTTATACTATTTTTTAAGCTGCCCTCCCCCCAACTAGAAGTTTCTTTTTTCACCTTGCCCCACCCACCGGGTATCCCAACTTTGTCTCCCTCCTCCTCACCAACCGTATTACACCATCAATCCCGCCCCCCTCCTCGTTGTTAAATAATGACCCCTTGCTGAGGTTTACAGTCCAAATTCCCATTGTCAGTCTATGCCACGTCTTATCTAAAAAGTAGAGGTGGGCACTAATAAGCACTTAGAGAAAGTCTTTGATCATGTATATTTTTTTTTTCATTGTCTTTCTTTCAACATTCCTAGGATGTCCCTTGTCTGCTTTCCTTGTGGTATGCAGAATTGGTGCCCTTACTGGTTTTGTTTTGGTTTCGTTGTTTTTTCCCCTTTTTCTTACATGGGTAGAAGCCATTGCACTCCCTCACTATCTCATTGATGAAGGGGCTTACATGGCTTTCGGTGACGTTCAGACTGTTTTTTTAATGGTTTGCTTCCTTTGTGTCGCAGGTCGGTCGCATGTTAGTCCATGTCCATGTAGTGCTGTCATAAAATTAACTGAGTCCCCGTCCACCTCACACATGTAAGTTTGAAATACCAACAGCCATCAATTGTAAAATCAATTGTAAAATGTGCAACCTTCATAACAATACCCATATATAATATCCCTCTAATGCAGCTTGCGGCTTTTTGGAGATTACGCCTGTAACAGGCAGCAAAAGGATTGAGAAATAGACGGTTGTGATAGGCCTCAACTAGAAATCGTATATATCAGGAATGTATACATATCATTTGCAATTTTATTCCAACTGCAGTATGGATCATGATTATACTGATAGAATGCATGTTTCGGAGTACTGAGGGAACTTGGACATGAACCCATGACATGCTTCCTCCCTGGAGCTATCACTCCACCATCTCAACTATCCCCAGGCCAGGCCTCCCAGAAATGTGATAATGACTGGCGGTATAACCTTTTGTATACTGTGTACACAGCAAACAAGACACCATCACAATCACCTGTACGCAGCATCTCCTCTACACACAGGTAACAACAAACAAACAGGTCAAATACTATATACACCATAATAAGGCCAAGGGAAATAGATGCTTCATGATACCGCCGACACTATATATATACAGCGGTATACTAGACAAAGCAAGACCCACCTCTTCTAGCCAAAATTTCATTAGGTCATAATCTAAGTCTAAGGTCTAAGAGTTGAGGATAAGGTTAGAAGGTCTTAAATCCTAGTTTGTATACGACCATATAAATTCACTGTCTTTTATTTTGTTTAGGTCAAAGGGAAGATTCCAATGCTACCTGAAACAAAACTTATTTGGCCTCACAAGGGGCTTCTCCTGGTAGTCGAATAGCATAGGAATTGCCTGTACTCAGAATAGGGATATTGAGATATTTGGGGAGATATAGCATGTCTTATTTTAGTAATGTAGGCCTTGGCTTAGAGTGGTAAGGGGTATTTGATTGATGGATGTATATACCTAAGAATTTTTCAGTTCTTGTTGCCCCAGTGGTTGACTTTATCCTGCATGCGCCTGGGTGTTCTTCTCTTTTTCAGAAAGACTTGGTAAGGGGAACTTGATTTACTTCTGTTCAAATTTGATAATTTATTTGGACGGAAAAAGATGGAGTTGACCCCAGGGATGGGAACTGCGGGGTAGTGGTTATCACGTCCGCTTTACACGCAGAAGGCCACGAGTTCGAACCTCGCCAGAACCTATAATATATTTTCCTTCCAGGCTTTAGAGTTAACGCGGAATCGATGGATGTCATCCGTATTTTCAAAAGGCTACGGGTGACGTACGTCATGGTTGCTGAACGTTTCTCTTCATTATTCCCCTTTGTCACCCGGCATTATATCATAGGATCTATATTGTACAATTCATTGTTTATTGCCTGTGAGTTATTCAGATCCACACACATCTCTAAAACACAACTGTGTAAATGCAAATATGTGCATTGGATTGAAAGAGGTTCTGTGGTGTAGTGGTTATCTTGACTTATTACACGACCTCTGTGATTTTGGGTACTTTTTCTGGATATCCCAGTTCTGATATTCCTGCATATTGTGCGACCCCTTATGAGCAGATCCCAGGTAGATATCAGCACTCTTTGAGGTGGATATCAGCACGGTTTGGGGTGGATATCAGCACTCCTAACATGTCATATGTTACATGTTAAAACCCATGAAATATTCCAGGCCAGGGTAGGGATCGAACCTGCAGTCTCACATCCCAAATCCAACTCCCTATGCACTGCGCCACAGGGACTGACGAGATATGCTCGGTTCGAACCAAATCTGGATATGATACAAAGGCGTGTGCGCTGTCGCTGTCCGCTGCCGGGCGAGGAGGTGTATTATACACAAACATAACAGCGAGACGCAGTGAATGGAGGAGACGCGGTAGTCTAGCGGTTGGCACGTTGCGCTCAGCCGGGCGACGAGGTGTATTATACACAAACATAACAGCGAGAGGCGTCTTTTTTCGCTGTGTGCGCTGCCGCTGTCGGGGGAGGAGGTGTATTATACACAAACATAACAGCGAGAGGCGTCTTTTTCGCCGTGTGCCCTGCCGCTGTCCGCTGCCTGGCAAGGAGGTGTATGTACACTATTTTTCGCCGTGTGCCGCTGCCAAGCCTAGCCGAGACCGGGGCTGTCGCTGTCCGCTGCCGGGCGAGGAGGTGTATGTACCTGTGTACACACACTATGGCTGGCTTCGAGTCCCGGGGAAGGATTTTTGTTTTCAACTTGTTTTTATTGATATTCTTTTGATTATTTATTGATTTTTTATTGATTAATCGTGTAATAAACTTAGTAAGGTATGGGCTAACAGGCACCTCATGGCATGTATCGTAGGATATTGTAACTCGTGGCCTACGGCCACTCGTTACGACATGCCATGAGGTGCCTGTTAGCCCATATAGTTAGTTATTATCTAACTATCTGGGCCTCAGCAGTGCTTTTTTGCTCATAACCCCTGTTCCTTATCCAGCCATAACGCACTCTGAGACCTTTTCTTTGTCTTCAAGAAGCTGCTGGTTTCAATGCGGACATGTTATTAAATTGGAGGAATATACAAAGTTAACTCCTCCATACATTTCCTGTTAAAACCTTTTAGGTTCAACGGGGAATCGATCCCCGGCCGCTGGGGCAGGAGGCGAGCTCGCTGTCCACTATACCAAGCCGACCGGTGATAGGAGGCAAAGTACATCCAGTATTTGAAATGCCAAATTCCTCCATTTTCTTATAAATAAATAAGAATCCATTGATTTTCCATACCGATCCAACGCACACAGCCCGGTACACGGCCATTTCGTCTTGTTGACAAAGCGGGGAGGTGCCCGGATGTTAGAACTTGGTCAGCCATGCGTCGAGCAAGGAATGGCCGGACGGGGCGGGTCACGACTCGTATCGATGTGGAAAATCAATGGATTCTTATTTATTTCGAAGAAAATGGAGACAAAATGTATGCAAACACCAACTAGAGATCGTATATTTGGCGCTGCTAGAATAACAGGGCTTGACATCCTTGGATTATACCCGAAAAATGTGTGTAAAGGTGGAGGTATGTCAGGCAGAATGACAACATGGCCACGACGGCTTGGCAAACCGAGCGGATCGTATGCACTTACAAAATATCTTCTCATGGATTAATTTTTGGGTTATAAGGTAAGAAATTAATACAAAATGGAGAAATATGTTCGATAAACGCCTTAATGTATGTTATGGGTACGCACTCGTGGAATTATGGGTTAATAATCCACTCCCCCTTCGGGGTCGTGGATTATTAACCCATAAACCCACTTGTGCGTACCCATAACATACATTAAACGCTAATTATTACACGACCTCTGTGATTTTGGGTGCTTTTTCTGGATATCCCAGTTCTGATATTCCTGCATATTGTGCGACCCCTTATGAGCAGATCCTTGGTGGATATCAGAACTCTTTGAGGTGGATATCAGCACGGTTAGGGGTGGATATCAGCACTCCTTGTCTATGTCACATGTCACATGTTAAAACCCACAAAATTTTCATGGCCAGGGTAGGGGTCAAACCTGCAGTCTTAGATCCCTAATCCAACTCCCTATGCATTGCGCCACAGGGACTGACCAGAAACGCTTGGTTCGAACCACGTCTGGATATGATACAAAGCCGTGTGCGCTGTCGCTGTCCGCTGCTGGGCGAGGAGGTGTATTATACACAAACATAACAGCAAGTCGCATCTTTTTTCGGCGTGTGCGCTGTCGCTGTCTGCTGCTGGGCGACGAGGTGTATTCTACACAAACATAACCGTGAGACGCAGTGAATGGAGGAGACGCGGTGGTCTAGCGGTTAGTGCCTTGCGCTCAGCCGTGAGAGGTCCGTGAAGCGTGTCCCAGTCTGGGTGCATCTTTTTTTCGCCGTGTGCTACATACCATATTTCCCCGTTTATACGCCCGTGCTTGTATTAGTACCTAAACCTCCTTACTAAGTGGCAAATTGACCAGGCCTTAACACAAGGATATACGGTACTGCGGGATGCATTCAGACTAAACCAACAGCTGCCGGGTGCCGAGGTGTGTGTACCGATCATGCGCCGAGCTGTGTGTACCGATCGTGTAGAAATATTATGGCAGGCTTCGCGTCCCGGGGAAGGATTTTTGTTTTCAACTTGTTTTTATTGATATTCTATTGATTATTTATTGATTTTTTATTGATTAATCATGTAATAAACTTAGTAAGGTATGGGCTAACAGGCACCGAATGGCATGTATCGTAGGATATCGTAATGAGTGGCCTACGGCCTACGGCCACTCGTTACGATATCCTACGATACATGCTATTCTGTGCCTGTTAGCCCATACATTACTTAGTTACTGCCCACCGGTCCCTAGGCATAATATGATGTTAGGTACAGAGTGATCTTGGAACGGCAGACGGTGTAGAATACTCAAACTAGTGGTTATCATGTCTGCTTTACACGCAGAAGCCCGCCAGTTCGAAACTGGCTATCTAGAACCTCTAACATGCACATTTGCCAATCAGCTAAGATGGCCAAAGGAATAATACAGTATTTCCCCCATAGTTAGCCCAGGCTTATCGGGCATCTAAATTACAGAGAAACCCCGTAAAAATTTCTATCCCATACATTATGTACCCTTCCCTAACATTCCAGCATATTGCTTGGAATAATTCAAATATCAACTGTTTTTCTATTAAATGCGTATTAATGTAAAAAAAAAAAAAAATAAGACAAAGCTAAAACAAAGATGAAAATGTCCCTTTTAGACATGAAATTATAATCTTAAATGGGGCTTCTATGGTATTTGCTTATTCAGACGAGGTGTATCATTCAGGGCCCTGCTTCTAAAAGACCTAGTGCACACGGTAAAAAAAATTCAGTTGAAAAACGGAGATTCTCTGGCACCCTGCGGCGCCAGCAAATCTCCGTATTTTTTTATGGTCACCGTTGTCTCCAAAGTCATTGTTTTTTAAATGGTAGTTCTCCATTATCTAAAAACATTGTTTCTCAATTTTTAAGTTTACAGTACTTCTCAGTTACCCAAAAAAAAGGTGATTCAGTGGCACCCCATGGTGCAGGCCATACTCCGTAATAACTGCAGTCATCGTTATTTTGAAATCACTGTTATTATAACCGAAAATGACCAGCACCCAGGTATGACTGAGGATCACCTTTATTTCAGTGGAATACTTGATTTGTCTATGGAACATAGTACTGAAGTGGAAGAATCTAGATTTTATGCAGTGAAGTGGCAATGAATGCCTATGCTCTGTGTCGTATAAGAAAATAGAGTGGACAGAGAATCACATGATAGTATATACCTATGAGAAAATGGTAGAATACTGAGTATTAAGGTAAAATATACTTCTTAATGTGTGATAATAGGGGTTTCTACACAAGGGAGGTTAGACAGAGAATTCTCACTCCACCTGGCACATGTTCACTCATGGTTACGCATCCTCACGCAAGGACACTCAAACAGACACTAAGTGTGTGGTGTGATAGTACATGCAGCTCTCTGATTGGTCCTTGAGTATGGTGTGATTCTATCCTCCTCTCTGATCGGTCTATGTTCAAATGTCAAAGTTCTTTGTTCATGATAGTAGCAGTTGCACCAAGCAGCCTGAGGAGAGATGACATATAGAGGTAGGTAGTCCTCTAAATTGTTTTATCAATTGTTTCATACACATAAAGTATTGCCCACCCTACCTCTGTAACCATTACATGTATGTCTGATCTAATATGACTCTTTTCTTTTGAAACAGGTCCAGAAAGGAAGGGAAGTCTTGTAGTTACAATACAGCTGCCACACACTGAAGAGGAACATACCAGTGAATGACATTTTGGATGGAGGCCCTAATTAATGTTTCAATTGTTAATAAAGAATTTAAGGCATGTATTGGAACCCTCCCCCCACCCCCACCCCACTCATCCCCCACCCCACTCACCCCAACCCCCCACCCCCAATCCTGAAGCATCCCCAGGGAAATCAACCAAATAGTGTCAGTTTGAGTTTGTGTGTCTAACACATGGTGTTAGTTTGAGTAACTTTGAGTCACTTTGGGTTTAACACCTGGTGTTAGCTTGGGTTAGTTTTGAGTCTAACACCTTCCTCACACTGTGTACATGTTTCTAACACAAGCTGACACTAATTTGCTGGGGTTATATGAAATCCACCAGGTGGAAAAACTGATTTGTCACTGAACTGTGGGTAAATGTGTTAAAGCTTAACCACTTTCTTGTACATGTCCATGTCTAACGTCAAAACAATTTTTTGTGTGCCCTGACACAAGACAATTTAGCTGTAAGAGATGATCCAGTGCTGTGATCAGAGTTGGCCACTCAGAAGCCTTGACATTGATGATAGAGAGACTAATTGTTTTGTCCTCTTGAGCTGGCTGATCTAGTTGCAGGAGGGCATTGTAGCCTGACCACATTTGCTGCACTCCAGACTGTGTCTCAGTCTCTTCCTAAATATCATGCTAACATCCAGAGAATGCCATTTTGCCTTGCTGCATTGCTGAAGACATTATACCACCCCATTCTGTAGTCTTCATAGGGAAGACTTAGATTTTGTCTCTTACAAGGTACAAGTGTGACAACACTGGGTAAGGTTGCTCAGTGGGATAGGTGCTGCAACTTCCTCTCTAATTCCTCTGCTTTTGTATACCTCAACAGCAATTCCATGATTTCAAACTTCCCTTCCCATCGTATTTTGGTTGATTTAACCTCTGCTAATAGTAGTTAAAATTTAGCAGAGATACTTTGTTTTATTTCTTTTCTGTTTTTCCCTATTTACTATTTACTATTTTCTTCCTGCTTCTTGGTTGCCTGACAATGTAGCATGAGATGTTCCACACTCAGCTGAGTGTTGCATGCCTGACATACAGGTGCCACTTCACCTCTCAGAAGGTGGCTGTGTGTCAGTTTGGTGTGACCTGTCCTTAGATGGGTTAGTTTTACCTGTTCCAATCTTTTCAGGTTGTCCTCTATAAAACATTTGCAGACAGTTGGTCGGATGGTTTGCAGCTTGTTGGCGTTTGCAGCATTCCATCTGCACTGCCACTTTTCCTGAACATAGACTTTTGCCATGGGTAGGATATCTGTGTATGGCATCTGGTCGGCCCCTACAGGCCTTCTCAGAGCATTTTTGGCATTGTATGAGTCAACTGTTTTTCCACATTGTTGATGGGGGCACGGATGATCTTAAACTTAAGAAGGCCTAGTGGAACATAGACTCCATGCTCTGCAATAACCTATGTATGAGGAGACTGGTTGCCCCTGACAACCAAGAAAGGTCTACATACTATTGCAGTGATCTATAAGAATGTATAGGAAAATACACCCAATTCAATGCCTTCTCACAATTATTCTACACCAATTTGGGAGAATCTTTTATGACAACCTAACTCATCTAGATGTAGACTAACTCTGATGTGATACAATAGTAATGAAGTCCATTTGTTCAAGAGATACAGAGAGGTATTTGACATCATATCTCAAGTGAAAGGGATGCCCATCTCGCTGCGGGGGCCCGAGTAAAGGACTGATATGGCAATGTTGACGGGAGAGGTCACCCCCACACTGGAGGTTGGCTGACCCGCTCCTCCTGTGGCCATCAGTTTCCCATAGGCCAGCCTAAGTTCCAGAAAGCTTTAGATACTACATAGGTATTGTTGAACTTGTATATCTCTATCAGTGCATGTAAAAATCACTTAGATGTGATGATTTGACAGTCGTATCTGTTATTAGTGGTAGGTGGTAAGTCAGCTGAAGGGCCATGGTCTGGTCTGAGATATAGTAGGCGTAATCACATTAAGGCAAACTATTTCACAGTATCCTCAGGGTTATGCAGATTTGATAACATTATTTTCATGGATACCAACATGGAGAATAGATAAATGTTTTCAATATGGATTTTGGACTATTAGTTCAATTAAGGGCTGAAATATCTCAAACAATTTTGTAAGTGCGCACACCCCTAGTGCATTGAATCAAGATGTAATGCATTGAATCAAGATGGCATGGGCTCAAAGCTTGCCAGACCTAGCAACAGACTGGCCTTAGCAATGGCGGATGGTGGTGCTGTAGGCACTACTCTCACACACAGGTTATTTTCTAAGAGACAGCAAGGGCTATTCGGTCACATATCTTTGTCACCCAATCATACATCACTTCAACTTGACATTCATACAGCATATTCAATGCTTTCTGACTATGACAATTTTGAAATATGTAGATTGAGAGCCTAATATAGTAGGGTTTGTTATGCATTGCAGAAGGCCAATTCTGTGAGATTGTCTATTTGCCTTTGTGTCATACAAACTCTCAGACTAGAGCCCTTTAGTTGAGCTGTTCTAGTTTCCAATAGTTTGCAGCTTAATGCCCTTGCACTATCCTCTTAACAAGGATTAAGAGCTCTATTGAGATATTTGTTTCAGTGTGACCTGTCAGTCTGTCTCTCTCAATATCAAGTCTTTTATTCATTTTACTGGTCTGTTGCTACAGAAAAACACTGTTGCTAGGTAACCATTTGTTATAGAAACAATACAATAGTACCATTGAATTCCATGGGCACATTTTAGGGGGTTAGATGATATCAATAAATGACTGCAGCATATATTGGTGCTCTTTTAGGCTGATTTATCCATTTATGGTAGCCATCTGGTTTTAATATACCCATTACTGTAAACATAGGAACTTTACCCACATGCGCCAAAGTATGATGTGCGTCAGCATTTTACCAAAAGAATTACCTTTCTAATGATATGTAGCACTCCATGCTTCAGCAATTTCCTCCATATAAAATACTGCTATAGACAGGTTCAGGACTAACCTGTTTCTTAGTACACCCTAAGATTGAATGATAGTCCCTGGAGCATGGTGTGTACTAAGAACTCAGTACCCTTGTTTATCTTCAAATTTCTCTTACTTTCTTATCAAAGTACATAATTTAGATGTCACCATAGGTAGAAAAGGTCTATATTTTACATATATACCTTTTTACAGAACTAAAATTGGAATATTTTCTGAGAAATGGCTATATTTACAATCTTCCCCTCAGTCTTGCTATACTAAAATTGATTGGCTAATTTTTTGTTTTCATTTGAGCTAAGTGCTGTTTAATAAGGGAGTAAATGTATCATTTAATGTAAATATAAGTACCAAATGATGGAGTTGTTTCACCATCCCACCTTTGACCCCAATAATGTATGCACAGGTAGGTGTCATGGTCCAGTGACCAGGTCTCTGATTGGCCCATACACCTGTGGAACTGAGTGTCATGGTCCAGTGCACACACAAGTGTACTAAGATGCCAGTACATCCTAAGACTGTGCATTGTATCAGAATCCCAGTACAGACTAAAATCAGACTGTTGTACTATGATCCTGGTGTGTCCCAACAAGATAGTCCCCTCCCAAACCTGATAGACATATGCATGTAGGAGAGAATTTAACCAGGGTAACTGCAGCTGACAAAAAGTGCCTAAACATTCTTTTGTCATGACATTTAATTCATAATTTGATACTATTCATTGATGTGAGTAGTACAGTGGAGTTGCGATTTATCTGTCTTTGATAAGTCGGTTGTCTCACTTCCACTCCCCCACTTCATTGTAAGTATGCCATAATGTGCCTTTAAGGTAGACTTAATTACAATCAGCCCTCAGACATGGAAAATTCAAGGGAAAAATAACTGAGGAAGCAAGTTATCCAAGGATTTAAGTTCAAATATAACAGAAAATATAGAGACAGTTGCAATTCTTTTGTCTAAGGAAATGAGGGATCTGCAGAATCAAATGGTTGAGGATGTGAGGGTGAACTGTATACAAGGCGCAGGCTTATAGTCAATTTCTGGGTTATATTTCATGAACCTCACATTGCATAGGTTGACATCAGCATCAAAATGAAAAAAGTGTCTAAAAGGAATTGATTTCAAGGATATGGCATAGCAGTTCTTAACGGACCATAGAAACCCATACAAAGTCGCCTTCTTCAACATAGATAGGCCCAAAGCCCAAGCAACAAACTTGCTATCTTAGGCAAAATTTTAATGGTCAGGTGTGCTGGAAATAGGGAGGTTTAGCAAATACTACTTGGGCAATCCAACACAGACGTGCAGCATACCCACAGCATTGGTACTTCTGCGTTAAATGAACTGTACAGATGACAGACTTAGTGGTTGATAAACCTCCCTATTCTCATGATACAATTTGGAGGTTAATTCAAAACTGTGCTAAGTACTTTAACATGGTTTTGAATAGATCTCTAGATCTGCTTTACATGCAGAAGGCCGCAAGTTTGAACCTCGCTTGAACCTTCCATTTTCTATCTTATGGAAATCTAACCTTGCATAATGAGTCCAGGCCCTAAGGATCAAGGCCATGGGGAAATTGAAATTTGATGGCATATGACATCTCTTTTTTTTTTAAATTGAGGGGTCACATGAGGAACCTCAATTTAGACCCCTAGCAAGGTGTGCCAATCATTTAACATGTTATTCTCATGATACAATTTAAAGGGTGATTGAAAATTGTGCTAACTTACAACTATTTTGAGGTAACCTCCAAATCTGGTTCTGTGGTGTAGTGGTTATCACGTCTGCTTTACACGCAGAAGGCCGCGAGTTCGAACCTCGCCAGAACCTTCCATTTTCTATCTTATGGAAATCACACCTTGCAGGATGAGTCCAGGCCCTTAGCATCAAGGACATGGGGAAATTGAAATTTAATGGCATATGACATCTCTTTTCCGTAAATTGAGGGGTCACATGAGGAACCCCAGGCCTATTTAAACCCCTACCAGGGTGTGCTAGTCATTTAACATTATAGCATAAATCCAAGGTTAATTATCAGGTTCTGTGGTGTAGTGGTTATCACGTCTGCTTTACACGCAGAAGGCAGCGAGTTCAAACCTCACCAGAACCTTCCATTTTATATCTCATGGAAAGCTCACCTTGCAGGCTGAGTTGAGGCCCTTAGGATTAAGGACATTGGGAAATTGAAATTTAGTGGAATATGACATCCTTTTTCTGTAAGTTTAGGGGTCAGAGGAGGAAGCCTGGGCCTATTTAGACCCCTAGCAAGGTGTGCCAATCGTTTAACATGTTATTGATTGATTGATTGATTTGTGTTTTACAGCACTTTAGCGGCACTAAGTGGCTATCCCGTGCTTCACAGGTTGATAATCTAACAGAAGAATGTGTCAGTGCCCACGCATATGTGCACCACACACATCCTGAGGGGATAGGAAAGAGGAGATATAGACCCTTTTAAGTGGGCTAGGGAAGCCCGGTTTAACATGTTATTCTCATGATACAATTTAAAGGGTGATTGAAAATTATGCTAACTTACAACTATTTTGAGGTAACCTCCAAATCTGGTTCTGTGGTGTAGTGGTTATCACGTCTGCTTTACACGCCGAAGGCCACGAGTTCGAACCTCGCCAGAACCTTCCATTTTCTATCTTATGTAAATCACACCTTGCAGGATGAGTCCAGGCTCTTAGCATCAAGGACATTGGGAAATTGAAATTTAATGGCATATGACATCTCTTTTCCGTAAATTGAGGGGTCACATGAGGAACCCCAGGCCTATTTAAACCCCTACCAGGGTGTGCCAGTCATTTAACACTATAACATAAATCCAAGGTTAATTATCAGGTTCTGTGGTGTAGTGGTTATCACGTCTGCTTTACACGCAGAAGGCAGCGAGTTCAAACCTCACCAGAACCTTCCATTTTATATCTCATGGAAAGCTCACCTTGCAGGCTGAGTTGAGGCCCTTAGGATTAAGGACATTGGGAAATTGAAATTGAGGGGAATATGACATCCTTTTTCTGTAAGTTTAGGGGTCAGAGGAGGAAGCCTGGGCCTATTTAGACCCCTAGCAAGGTGTGCCAATCGTTTAACATGATATTGATTGATTGATTGATTTGTGTTTTACAGCACTTTAGCGGCACTAAGTGGCTATCCCGTGCTTCACAGGTTGATAATCTAACAGAAGAATGTGTCAGTGCCCGCACATATGTGCACCACACACATCCTGAGGGGATAGGAAAGAGGAGATATAGACCCTTTTAAGTGGGCTGGGGAAGCCCGGTTTAACATATTATTCTCATGATACAATTTAAAGGGTGATTGAAAATTATGCTAACTTACAACTATTTTGAGGTAACCTCCAAATCTGGTTCTGTGGTGTAGTGGTTATCACGTCTGCTTTACACGCAGAAGGCCGCGAGTTTGAACCTCGCCAGAACCTTCCATTTTCTATCTTATGGAAATCACACCTTGCAGGATGAGTCCAGGCCCTTAGGATCAAGGACATTGGGAAATTGAAATTTAGTGGCATATGACATCTCTTTTCTGTAAATTGAGAGGTCACATGAGAAACCCCGAGCCTATTTAGACCACTACCAGGGTGTGTCAATCTTTTAACATGTTATTCTCATTTCTATCCCATGGAAATCCCACCTTGCAGGATGAGTCCAGACCCTAAGAATAAAGGACATGGAGAAATTGAAATTTAGTGGCATATGACATCCCTTTTCTGTAAGTTTAGGGGTCAGAGGAGGAAGCCTGGGCCTATTTTTACCCCTACCAGGGTGTGGCAATCGTTTAACATGTTATTTTCATGATTTAACTCCGAGGTTAATTGAAAATTGTGCTAATTTACCAACCTTTTAAGGTAACCTCCAGATCTTGTTCTGTGGTGTAGTGGTATTCAAGTATGCTTTACATGCAGAAGGCCGCAAGTTTGAACCTCGCTTGAACCTTCCATTTTCTATCTCATGGAAATCACACCTTGCAGGATGAGTCCAGGCCCTTAGTATCAAGGACATGGGGAAATTGAAATTTAATGGCATATGACATCTCTTTACCATAAATTGAGGGGTCACATGAGGAACCCCAGGCCTATTTAAACCCCTACCAGGGTGTGCCAGTCATTTAACATTATAACATAAATCCAAGGTTAATTATCTGGTTCTGTGGTGTAGTGGTTATCACATCTGCTTTACACGCAGAAGGCCGCGAGTTCAAACCTCGCCAGAACCT